>JARHVA010000647.1:65000-600000 GCA_037957365.1 Torreya grandis
GTCTAATGAGGGGTCAAGTTTGGTTTTAAAGATGCAAAGAGATCATAAGAGAATTTTAAAATTTGTGATAGGTTTTTTAAAGTATTTTAACCAAGTTTTAGGTCAATGTCTAAAGGAAAAATCATGAAATTTGGTTTTGAGGTGTTTTGTGTGCATAAAATGAGGTATAACAGACCTGAGAAGATTTTTCTTATGCTCATTGGCACATGCAACCTTTGCATGATATCTTAAGAATATCATGGAATTTTTTTAATGTTACTATAATAAATTTATTTTCATTGGTTTTAAATTTTAGGGGCAATTCTTTATGAATGATTGCTAAGAATGGAAGGTAGTCTAACCCCTCCTAAAACCCTCTTAATGACCTGATATGAAAGATCTTGTTGTAAATGGATAAAAATGGTTTATTTGACCTATTTTTATGATTTTAAAATGTATATTACTCTCTCAATTTTATCTATATGGCATTGGTATATTGGAAGAGTTAGTGGAAGCTATATGAAACCCCTTATTTATCATATTTTAATGTAGAAGGTAGGGTTAACTAGGTCAAAGCATGAAAATTATTGTAGGATGATGGGAGATAATTTTATTTTATTATCATGTAATTTTAGTATCAGTTTTTATAAATTAAATATGCTAAACTAGTCATGGAAGTTGACCTATCGCTAAATAGGCCTAATGTGGAAGATAATGAGAAAACTAGGCAAAATTGAGAATGACATTAGGGATGGGTTGAAGAGGATTAAATATGGATCCAAATTCATGGGGTTGTTTTTCAATACCTATATCACATATCCAATTTAATTATAATATTTGGATATGCTCATATATAATCAAAAAGTTGCTCTCAAAGCAACTTGTCTAACATAATGAGGTCTATGTAGGGTGAAGACATGAGATTGGTCTGTAAGACCAATATTGATATTGAAACTTGTAATATATTTTTTTAAAAAAATTATAAATATTATTAAGGATCATCTAAACCCATTTTAATTTCATAAAAGTGTCTAAAAAGGTGTTGTAAGTCTTGGTTTCCATGATTGTGTTTTTGGAGATACAGGTAGTTTTTTGTGTATGCGTGAGATTGATGTTCTTGAGTTAGAGTGCCCAAAATTAAAAAATAAAATACACATTAATTTTTTATATAGGTATAATAGGTTAATTTTAATACATTTTCCTTCATGATAAATTCCTATGAAGGTGTAAAATTCAAAGGTTCTTGACTAGGTTCTTGATTCATGTTTGCAGTCCTGAGTGAGCATATGAAAATGGTTTGTTTGAAGTATTTTTAACTATTTGGTGAAATATAATTAACATTATGATTACCTTGAATTCATTTAGTTTATGCCCATTTTATTCTTTAATATGTTTATATGGAAAATTTGATTGTATGTTTTATATATTCAAAGCAGAGTTTCTAGCAATGAGAAGGCCTAATTGTGAGTAGACCTAATGGTGTGGTTCAAGGAGTGAAATGAGATAAATTGTGTTGAGTAAATAATGTGATATTATCAAGGGTATAATTTTCCAAGGTGATCAAGGTAAAACATGTGCTTTGAGAAGGCCTAATTGCATTAGGTTTCTATTGGGCATAATGGTGATTTTGGTCCTTATGGGTGGTGACTACCCTATGTAATGGGTGTTTCACTTGTGAAACATGTTTTTTTATCTATTAAAATTTTCATAAATGTGTGAATAATTTTTTTATTGGACAATATGGGTGAGATGAAGATTCAAGTATAAAAATAAGGCCTAATATGCCTAATTTGTCTAGTTAGAATATTGAGGGAATGAATGAATGAATGATATAAAGGTTTGGAAACTAGTTAAAGGGATTAAAGGACATTATATAGGTGTGGTGAATATTTAATGAGGTTATAAAAATTAATTTATAGATAATGATCAATTTCATTTGACCTAATTCTACCAATAAGTGGGCTAGTTGATCGAAGGGGTCTAATAGGATGTTTGAGAGAGATAGAAGAGTGAGAATAGAAAAATAAGTTGGTCATAATCAGTTGAGAGAGAAAAAAGTGTCCAAATGTGATAAAATTTTGTAGGTTATTGAGTTGGTTTTGATTTACCTAGGGGGTTCATGCCTCTTTGCATGTTGGTACTTTCTAAAGGACTAGTTAAGTTGGTGCTTGACTAGTGACGGGTTGGTGCTCCTTATGGGGTTGATGCATCACTAAATATTGATTAATTGATTATAGGACTATGTTATAATGTGTGTTTCAATGTATTTTATCCCCCAATAAGTTTTCCCATATATATATTTTGTTCTTATGTTGTATTCTTTTGTAGGTGCTTGTTTATGCATTAGTTAATGTACGTATGTGAATGAATGCTTAATCGATGATAACTGAAATTGAATGATTATTTTAAGGGAAATAAATCACCCCCCTAAATATTAGTATCTATAATTCAAACATTTTTTTATTATATTAGGTCATTCTAAAAAGTCCTAATATCCTAAAGGATATTCTAAGCAAGCAAAGATGGCTAGTCAATCAAAAGGTGGTTTCTCTACAAGCAAGGCTCCATTGTTTAATGGATCTAATTATTATTTTTAGAGTTTCAATATGAGAACATATTATATGTATCAATTTAATTATGTTTGGAAATCATTTTTGGATGGATATACTACACCCCCTTTTCTTTCTATATATGCATCAAGTAAAAAATGTAGTGATAATAATTCAAAAGTAATGAATGGTATTATGTGTGGCCTATCAAAGGAAAAAATTATGAAGGTGATGAACTATATGCCTACTAAATAAATGTGAGATAAGGTGAAGAATATTAATGATAGAGACTCCAAGGTCAATTTGGCTAAGTTATAAACCCATAGAAGATAGTTTGAAAGCCTATGGATGAATGAATATGAGACCATTTTAGCCTACTTGTTGAGGGTTGATGAAGTTGTACAACATCATAAGAGGCCTAGGTGAATAATTGAAAGAGTCTATTATTTTTTAAAATTTTTTGAGATCTCTAACTCCCAAGTTTGATTCTAAAATGTCTAATGTTTAAGAGATGTAAGATCTAGACAATCTAGATATGGATGGACTTTATGGCACCCTAATAGGATATGAGATGATTAAAAGTGAAGGAAGAAATAAAAAGAATGAAGATACATTAAATTCATCAAATAAGTTAAAAGAGAAGAAGACACAAGGTAATAAATTCAAATATAATGATGAATCTGATATTTATGTTGATGATTGATAGTTATGCTTTAATTATGGAGAGATTGGACACTTTGATAACAAGTACCTTCATAAGAATAAGGTTAAGGATGATGAAGATTATGATGAATATCATGATGATGATAATAATTCCTATAGGTATAATAATATTAAGAAAATCTTCAAAAATTATGGTGACAAAAAGAAGTTTTTCAAGAGCAAAAGAAGCTTTTAAACCAAGAAAGATTGCATCTCATCTAATGAGAGTGAGAGAAGTGATTTTGAGAGTGACCTTGAAGGTGATGGTCCTAATGTTAATAAAGTTTTCTTCATGGCTAATGAAGCAATATGTTCAAATCAAGAAGATTCCATGTGGTTTGGATGTATTGTTGGTGATTTAGACAAAGAAGAAAATGAGGTGGACCTTAAGGTTGAGTTGATGAATTATCTAGAAAAAATAAAGATGGTGAAGAAGAAGAATAAGGTGATAAGGTCAATTATAAAATATTATGAGGAAAAAATAAATTTGTTTGAAGTTAGACTGAGCAATAACTCCAAGGAACAAAAGGAAATAGTCAAATAGGTGGAGACTCAAACTGAGATTATGACTGCAAGCCTAAAGGCTAAATAAGAAGAATGTGAAAGGTATGTAACTAAAGTGGATTCCTTGAGAGCTAATTTGGATTAAACATCAAGTAAGATAAAGTCCATTTTTAAGTTTGAAAAGAGCACCAATGATCTAGACAAAATCTTAAGTATTCAAAATATTGTTAATGATAAAATAAGTCCTATTTTCAATGGAGACAAAAATAAGAACACTAATGTGATCAATAAGGTCAATGGTCAATCAAGGAATGATGGTGTTTGTAGAATGAACACTAATCCTATTAGGAAACCTAATAATATAAGGTATGATAATCCTTTCAATGGTTATTTTTATTCATATAAACTATTTGGTCATAGAGAAAGGCATTGTAGAAGACCCTACAAGAATTAATATGCATGGAACTATGAGGAGAATAATTAGTAAAGAGGTATAGGTAATGGTGTGTTTCCATCAAGATGAATAGGGTGTTTCAATTTTGAAAAGGTTTGTCATATTATAAAGTTATGTAAGCATGGATTCTCAAGTTAAAAAAATAAATTTGAGGCCTCTAGAGTGAAATAAAGAAGACAAGATAGTGAGTGGAAAGCAAGGTAGCTAAGGTGAATGATGACCAATATACAAGTCCAAGTGGACTATTTTCCATGCTTGAGCATAGTTCATATGAAAAGGATATACAAGAATTATCCCAATTATCTCATATTATGGATGAAGAAGTTAATTCAAATAGACTAGTGATAATGATGTTCAAATGGAGATTGAAGAATTCAATCCTAAAAGGATCATGAAGAAATTTTAGTCTAGTAAGGACATGGAGATCTAGGAATCTCCTGAGTTTATGTTATTTTTAGTACCTAAGAGAGAAGAGGTGACTTCATTAGGATTCATCAAGGCACTCAAATAGTGATCAGAAGCATGGAGGATGCTTGGTATTAGGGGGAGATTTGTATTCTTTATTTCAGATTCAAAGTTCAGTCAATAGTCTATTGGAGGTGTGATTGAAAGAGATGAGTTATAAATCATTTGTATGATCACTTGATCAAACCAAGTCACATTCATGATACTATCTAAAAGATCAATATGTTTATGAATTCATTTACTTATGAACCTAATTTGTGTTGAGTTATTGAGAAAGAAAGAGAGAATGATCTTATTTAGAGAGAAAAGGTGTGTTATTCCAGGTCCAAGGATCAGATGGTTGTCAAAATATGACCCTTTGTCATTAACATCAAAGGGGGAGTAAGTTACAATTTGGGAGAAAGGTTAGTTTGAAGAAGATCTATCTTGGGGAGATATGAATGATCAAATTTGTTTGATTTTTTTCCATTAATGACAAAAGGGGAGGTTGTTGAGGTATGTTCCTATTGTTGGTATTATGGCATTGATATTTTCATTGATGCCATAGTCAAGATGGATGCCATTAATTTCAAGGTTAAAGTTGAGGCCATGCATGGTAAAGTGGTATGTGATAAATAAGTATTATGACAAGAGAAAATTTGAAGACAACCTATAGTATCTCTATTGAGAGATAATTTGAAGGCAGCCTAATAATTCTTCTAAGGTTGATGAGATTTCAAGGTCAAGATCAAGATATAAGGTGAGCATACTTTTGATCACTAGTCTTAAGGATCATTATCATATCATGAGCATGTGTGTAAAGATGGTGGTATGGAAATATGGATACACATAGGTATGATTATGTGTTTAAGGATTCATAAGCATGGATATGAAGTGTTGAAACACTCAATAAATTTTAAGGTAAACCTTCAAGGGTATAGTTTAAAGCCTAAGCATGCAACTAGACTAGTCTTAGACTTTGCTTGACCTAATGAGGAGTCTTGAGGTGTTATAAAGAATGAAAATCATTAGTAAATCATGTGATAAGATGTTTAACACTAGTTAAACATGTATATAATGTATATAATATTTTATAGGACGTTTTTAAGTCAATTATTGGCTTAGTCTTTGTACGAAGAGACCTAGTGAGAAGGCACAGGCTTGGTAGTATGATGAGGTGAGAAATTTAAGTCTTGAGAGAAGAATATTATAAGTTTATGACATGGTATAAGGTTTTATGAAATCATAATGAATTTTTGATAATAGTACAATAAGTTTTAAGGCATGTTCAAGGTCTAAGTGTGGCTTATAGGCATAGGCCTAATGTACAAAGAGACCTAGTGTGGTCTAATGAGGGGTCAAGTTTAGTTTAAAAGATGCCAAGAGATAATTAGAGAATTTTAAAAGGTGTGAGAGGTTATTTTAGGTATGTTTACCAAGTTTGAGGTCAAATTTTGGAAGAGAAGGAATTAAATTTAGTTTTGAGTTGTTTTGTGTGCACAAAATGAGGTATAACAAACTTAAGAAGATTTTTCTTATGCTTGTTGGCACATACAACATTTTCATGAGATCCTAACAAGTTCATGGAAGTTGGGGAAGGTTTTTTTGAGGTAAACATACTCCCATTTTTGAAAAATGCAGACCCTTATCTTAAAAAATGCAAATTTGTACCTTAAATTTGAAAATTCATCTAATCAAAGTACCACTAACATTTTTTCACATTATCTTTATTTGAAGATCATCAAAACCTAGTTCTCATTTAGATTAATGGACATGTTTTTAGATGATCATGGTTTTATCCCTTTCAATGTTGCTAAAAATTATTGCTTGTGTTTCTATATTATAGGTTTAATAGAATTTCATTTGTGAATGAACAAGCTTAGGGTTTTGTCTTTAAATGTTAAATTGATCTTTTATTGGCCTTTGGTTTATCAAAGATTAATTGGATCTATTTTGAGTCATGTTAAGACCCCAGTCTAATGTTTTATCTTAAGTCCCTTTTTTAAATTTGCATGAAAACAATTTATGTGGGAATAATTATTTATTCCATGGACTTAATCTAATTTTTATCCTAAGGATTAGTCATGTTCATTAACATCATCAAACCTTAGTCTAAAATTTTTATGCTTGGTGTCTTTATTTTCTCAAGTCCCTTTGTCCCTTTTATTTCTACATGGTATAACTAAATCAAGGGTATTTTTTTACCATAGACTTAGCCTAAATCCTTACCCTAAAGTTTGTTGTATTTATTAATACAACAAACCTTAGGCTAAAACTATATGCTATGTTTTTTATTATTCATGAGGTCCTAATTATTATGTCTCAAAACTTAGTTTAAAATGTTTTTCCTAAGTTCTTGCCCATGTTTATTAACATATAATAAAACCATAGTCCAAAGCATTAGGCTAAGTTTTATATTTCCTTAACCACTGACTTAAACATCATTTTCATCTACAAGATCAATGATCTATATTTTATTAGATGATCAAGATCTAATGGTGTGAGATTAAAGATAAATCCCCAACCCTAAGCTAAAGATCAAATATCTTCCAAAGATCAATGGCACACATTATCTTAGGTAGGATTAATCTAATGATATGTATCAAGTCAAAACTTCAATGGAGCATTGAGATAAGTAAGAGGGTGACAAGTATCACAATCTCATCTAAAGAACACTCAAAAACCAATGGCATTCAACTTGGTGGATCAATATTCATAGAATCACGTTTGATCAAGAAAATATGATTAGATGATGCATGATGAATATTAAGAAGTTTGTATCCTTGAGGATGAATGTAAAAATGATACATGGCATACCTATAGGCTCAAAATTAAAGATCAAGCATATTTTAAAGATCGATGATACATAGATGAGCATACACATTCTGATCAATGGTTTATGGAATTAGAGGTAAAATTAAGGAGATCAAGACTAACAAAGCATGATTGATATATATAATTAAGATCAATAGTGAAAAATCAATGTTGACATTTCAACAAAGTTCAAGGTGAATGTGGTGACAAGTGTCATAACCATGGGGAATGTAATGAGCATCTAATGGTATTTGAGTTCTCAAATTAAGGTCAATGGTCTACATTCATATATGTAATTATGATTCAACAGTGCAAAATCAAGCAAGAATTTTTAAAATACAATGATCACTTTTTGAATATCAATAAGCAAGTGCCATGAAAGTGCCACAGGGATGCCATGGTGAAGCCATATAAGCTAGACTAGTTAGTTTAAGAGATTTTGTAGATTCATGGCAAGGCAAAGGTATAGACAAGCAATCTAAATAAAATATAAGGCATGAAGGTAATATGAGTTTGACAAGCTATTTCCATTAAATCTCTGAAGAAACCTTCAAAAAAATCCTAGCAAGCACAAGAACCCTAATTAGACCCTGTGAGAATTATAATTGATTAAAGGAAGATTTAATTATTGTCTGTGCAAGATAATTTGACCTAGATGTTGAATTATATTCCTTTAGAGAGAAATTTAATATAGTTTCTAGCAATGATAAATCGTAAAAGTGTTTCAAGGGAATATACATGAAAGTGGTTGTAGGAGATGGGATATCTTTCAAATGATCTCAAACAATTGGAGAATAAAAAAAAAGTAGTGTATGCATTGGAAATCTTAGTCAAGGATCCCACCACAACTAGTCCAATTGATTTAATTAAAGATGATGAATTCAATCAAAGATCATCCTAGTTTATGCAAGGGGAAAGGAACCATAGCATAGGTAAGACTGCTACTAATAATAATAGGATCATGGATATGATTCTAACTACAAAGGAAAAGATTAGTGAAACTAGAAACATCAAAAAGGAATTAAGGGTAGATAAAGACCATAAGAGCTTACCAGGTCAAATGAATGATATCTTCATAAAACCAATTGTTGACCTTGAGCTAATTAAGGAGCAACATTACATAATGAAGATCCTATTAGAGAGATAAAACAACATCAAAGAATAATGAAGTTCTTATAATAGCAATAGGGGACTTCATCAACACAAGGGTTTGAAAGATTAGTTAAATTAAGAATATTCTTCATGTATCTAAGAATTATATATTTTGAGAATGGAATATTCATTTTATAAAGGCATGTGCAATTTTTAAAACACATTGCCTATAGATCAGTCCATTAGGGAAAGTTTAGTTTATTCTAGAACATTTGTAGAAAGGAAAATTGTCTTAACACTTGTACTTTTATAACTAGATATGACTAACCAACATACTTCCTTACATTATATAAAAGGAGTATTGTCAATTGTATAAAGGGATAGAGTTTTTAGATACAAAAAACTACTTGTGACTTTTGGGAAAACTAATATATGTAAGGAGTTATACAAAGTTTGTCCACATTTGCTTGTGTGAATTGATATCATGATTTTTCTCTCATTTGTCTAGTCTCATCTTCAAATTTGTATGGTTCTTATGAATTCTAAATGTGCATCTTGTAATGTAGAGTTTCTAATTTGAGCCAATTTAAGATTAGTTGAAAGTTCTTAGGTATACTTTACTTTCTTTGCTCTTCTTGCATCTAGGCTAATGATTTTGCTTACAGGGGTAAAATTCATTAAGTAAATATTGTTTTTATTTACATCATTTCATACTTTCCTTAGATGTTTGCCTGATGTGTGATAGGATTTGAGCTTATGATAATTCATGTTGTATATTGGTTAAATGATTTTTCATATGAAATTAGAACTTTGTCATTATGTTTGAATCAAAGATCAACAACACCTCTCTTTTTATCCCTACCCTTCCTTTTACTCCTTTTTATCAATTCACCTTAGATCAATTTCATTGTGAATATTCATCTTAGTTTAGATTTAGACTTAGTGTTGATCATAATTCAATTTAAATAACATAGATCATCTCCAAAATTAGAGATTAAGTATTAAGCCATGGTGGATCCCAACCACCAACCAATATAAATTTGTGAAATAGTCAACCTATTTTACCTCTATTCCACCAAACATAATAGGATTATCACAACTAGCAACTGATGTAATAGATTCTTTAAATCCAAAAATGAGAAGTGTTTCATAAACATTATATGTTAACCTAATTATACACATTTAGGCATCAATAATTTTGGTTGTAGGAGGGCTAGTCAAATCTTTGAAAAAATGCAACATCTTTTCTAATTTTGGTGAATTTAGTTAAATATTGATGTATTCTTTGCATATTTGTGTTTATTTTAGCATATTTGTGTAAATATAATTGATTTTAATGGTTTCAAACCAATATTTTTGCTTATTTAGACAAAAATGGATATTCTTTGAAGTTTGATGTTCAATTATGGTAAAGATACATTAATATCTATGAATCTAAAGTGTTAAGGTTAGTAATAGATATTTTATTCAAAGATTGATTGGATCTCTACAAATTTGATTTTAACTAATCTTGAAACATGTAAATATTAGTCATATTTACATGTTCAAACACATATTTGAGATAATTTAGTTCAATATTGATGTCCTTTATCATCCTTTATACATATTTGTGCAAAATTTCCTTAACATATAATTCTAATCATAATTCTTTGTAAAGATAAGATTTACACATTGTATTTCAAATAGGGTTTAAATATATTAAGATAGAAATGCCAAGGATAAGGATCAGGTCATGTTTAGAGACAAAGGTTATTCATATTTCATTATAATTCCATAGGAGAGATAGGCAAGGCAAAGGTAGGTGTAGACTTTCAAGGTCTCGACCAAATTCACCAATTCAGGGTGCTCTAGTGTTCAATCCCTATCACGATATGGCTTGGATAGGTGGTTCTTTAATCAATGTGTCAGGCATGGTGCATGACCTTACACATAATACTCAAAATTATTTACCTACCTTTATTCCTGATGGTGTTGTAACTTCTAAAGAACACATTAAATCATTTAAAGATGCTTTAAGACTTTTGAATGTAGTTCATGAAGATGTAGCATGTAGATTGTTTCTATTTACTTTCAAAGATGTTGTATATGAATGGTTTCTTAACCTTCCCAAAAACTACATATTTATATGGAATGATATCAATAATTACTTCATTGATCAAATTGATAAAATCATTAATCCATGTGTCATGTACCAGTAGTTTACCATAGTCAAAAGAGACTCAAATGAGTGCATAAGAGACTTTAATGATAGGTTCTAGAAAATGTATAGTAGAACCATAGCTCCTTACAAACCTGATGATTATTTATCATTAAAGATATAAAAGGATGTCTTAGATCCCATGATTTCTACTTTTCTCTAAAGATCTACTCAAATCATTAATACACTAGCCCAGCTTATGTTGAAGCTATGATCATTAATGAGCAAGTGCAGTTATAGGGCCAAATGACATACATCATGCCCAACATTATCTAAATTTTCCTATGTTGAATGGCATTCTCGATTCTAATCAAAATATGCCTACCTTAAATCAGCTTCTAGTTCCAAACCAATTGCCTTTGAGCAATGCACATCCTAGACAAAACCTACGATTCTTGAATAACTCTACCAATGGGTCTCATCCACAAGACCATAGAGCCTTGATGCCTGTAACCAATAGCAATACTTAGGTTCAAAATTTTGAGACACCTAATAATGATAATGATTTTATCTTGAACATGGTTCAAAAGCTAAGCATTGATTTCACTCAGCTACAAAAGTAAGTTGTCAATACTAAAAAAAGATCTAACAAGAACTTCTCTTTATAAAGGTTTAATAGGAATTCAAATAGATTCCCAAATAATAATAACCACCACCACAATAATGAGTCATTTGATAATAAGAATGTGTCTAATATAAATCTTGGTGATTTAGCTTTGCCTGATTATTGTAGAGTTCATTTTACTTCAAAGCATGGTGAGTTAGACTATCTAGAGTTTTTCAATGCTTTTGAAGCTTTTCAAGAAGAATTGGATACACTCAAAGTTGTACCTAATAAAGACAATGGTTAAGGTACCTCAATTTCTTCAAGTTTATCTAAATCTATTAATTTAACTCTCATGGTGGAGACATTCAAGGTCTTATTCCAAGAAGAGAATGAGCCTGAGGATATCCCTAAAGAGATTTATGCTTTTCAACAATATCTGAAGAAGACCTATCCTCTAAGGAACAGGGAGCAAAAATAGCCTTTGACTACCTCAACTCTACCAAATAATTTTGACACTCCTCTAGATACTACATCAGATAATAATATAGAGCCTCCTAAGAGAAGTATCTATAAACCTAATGTTGATACATCTAATTATTCCAATAGGACTAGATATAATATAGTAGAGGACATGAAAAATATCAAAGCTAACATTACCTTTCATGAATTAACTTAAATTATAGAACAAAGGGATCTATTGTTGGAATATTTGTCTAAGAAGCTTGGTAAGTCTCAAAAGTCTACACATGATAATGTTATAATACACAAAAGTAAGGTAGATGTTCCCCCTTTCCTGCTTACATCATGATCTTTGGTAAGAATGTTCATAATTTCATGGTAGATTTAGGTGCATCTATAAACATCATGACTAAGGGTATTTGTAAATAATTAGGTTTGGCTCCCATAAAATTTGATATAGTTATCACTCAATTAGATAAATCAAGAGTCAAAGTGAGTGGTGAATTGTTGAATGTTCACATTCAGATTGCTTCTGAAGGATCAAATAGTTCATTGACATATAAGTGGTGGATATTCTTAATGCATATAAAATGTTGTTAAGTAGGGACTGGACTAGATCATTGAATGGTTATATGTCAAATGACTATTCACACATGTGTTTACCTTGGAAAGGAGTTACAAATTAGATCAGGATAGAAAGGGAAACTAAAATAAAGCATATGACCACCAAGTATATTTCAATTAATGAGAGGGTCAATATGGTCAACTTAGATCTAGGTGTTTACACTCTTAACACCACAAAGGTATGTAGCTCCAAAACTTCTCATGTTATGCCTAAATTATGAAAGCTATATATTAATGGTGATAGATGAAAATTATGTTCTTGAGTAGGAGTGGTATTAATCAATCCCATTGGGAAATACTACAATGCCTCTTAAAAACTTCAATTCCCATGCACTAACAATTTTGTAGAGTATGAATCACCTATTCTTGGATTATAGTTTGAAATTTAACACAAGGTCAAGAAACTATTAGTTTTTGGTGATTTACACCTAGTAGTTAATTAGGTAAAAATTAAATACTAATACAAGTTGTCATACCTTAAGAAATATAAATTTAGAGTATGGGATTTAATTGAATGTTTTGATGATTTCAAAATTGTGTCAATCCCTAAGCAGAAAATAAAGATACTAATGAACTTACTTTAGTTGTAGCCAACCCTATGCCCAATCAAAGTTCCAAGTTACAAAGCCTTACTATTGAATTAGTCCCATGTCCATAGTTTCAAATAATGTCAACCATTTACAAGTGTTCATTGATAATCAACAGATCATAAACTTCATGACTATCTTAGGAGTATTTGAGGCTCACATCATTGATGAAGCCAATGAAGATACCCTTGATAATGATAAATTTGAAGATATCCTTAATGACAAGGTCATTTAGTTGAGTAATAATAAGATCCCCAAAGGGATGATAGTGTTAGAGAAACTCTTTAATTCTGATACACTAATTGAGATTGTCAAGATTCCCAAAGTGAATGGGAAGCATTATAATATAATTGACCTAGGTTCCTAAGGTCAACCCTAGTTGGTGAACATTGGTATAACCTTCACAAGCATTAAAACCAAGAGATCCAAATATTTTTTGACCAAGTATAATGATGTAATAGCATGGTCCTATGATGACTTGAAGATATTTGATCCTAAGGTCATAACCCACACCATACCTCTAAAAGAATCTTGCAAGCCATTTAGACAAAAATAAAGGCCAATAAGCCCTATATTAGAACCAATGATATTCAAAGGGGTCAAGAAGTTACTAGATGCTAAAATAGTGTTTCCTATTAGACACTCCACTTGGGTAGCTAACCTAGTACCAGTTAGGAAGAAAAATGGTGAAATCAGATTATGCATTGATTTTAGAAATCTAAATAGAGCATCTAAAAAGGATAATTACCCTTACCCTCTCTTAACCAAGTAATCCAAAAAAAAATTGGTTCTATTATGATGTCTTTTCTTGATGTATTTTTTGGTTATAATTAGTTGCTAGTGGACAAGGAAGATAGGATGAAGATTGATTTTAATACTAAGTGGGGCACTTTTGCCTACAAGAGAATGCCCTTTGGATTTATAAATGCAAGTGAAACCTTTCAAATAGCAATGAATCATGCATTCTAAGGCCTCAAAGGTAAGTGAATTATTATTTACATGGATGACTTAAATTTATTTTAAAGTAATTGGGAAGATCACATCATGCACTTGCAATAAATATTTAAAAGGTGTAGAAGGTATGGAATTTCTTTCAACTCAAAGAAGAGCATTTTTTTGTAACTGAGGGAAAATTATTGGGACATGTTATAACTAAGGAAGGGATTTATATAGACCCAGATAAAGTAAATGAAATATCAAAGATAGAACCCCATAATAATAAGAAGGAACTAAAGTCTTTCTTATGTAAAATCAACTTTGTGAGGAAGTTTATTTCTAATTTTGTATAAATAGTGAGACCTTTGAATGACATGCTAAAGAAAGATGCTAAGATCACTTGGAAGGAAGAGACCAAGAAGGCCTTCAAGGAAATCAAAGAAGTAATTGGACAAGACACTGTGTTGATAAGTCCAGACTATACTAAAGACTTCTACCTTTACTCTTTTGATTTTGACCATATAATTACATCTATCCTAACTCAGAAGATAGATGGATGTGATCATCCTATTAACTTCATGGTACTAATTTTAAAAATCATGAATTAAATTATTCTCTTATTGACAAACAAGCATGTGATCTTGATAAGGTAGTAAATAAATTTAGACATCATATCCTTAGAAATAAGGTACATATAATACTACTAGACCCTACCACTAATCTCATGCTTAGTCAATGTGAACTTGGAGACAGGATAGGTAATTGGATGTTTTTTCTCTAAGAATATGATGTAGAGATGAAGACTACAAAGTTGGTATTATTCCAAGGTTTAATATAGTTAATTTCCAATACTAATCCCATACTAAGTGTTATGTAGGTAGATCAACATACTTTTCAACCCAATGATTGGTATGATCCTATTGTTATTTCGCTAATCAATGGCTATTATTCTATAGGTTTAATTAAAGAGAAAAAGATATCTTTTAGAATTAAGGTAGCTCATTTTATGATAAAGGATGGAGTGTTATATAGGAATAACTTTGAAAGAATCTATCGAAGATGTGTTTCTAAGGAAGAGGTGGCTGATATCTTAAGCACTTTCCATGAAAATCTAGGAAGTGGACACCCATTTGGAAGGACTACAACCCACAATATATTTAGAGTTGGTTATTACTAACCTACTATCTTCAAGGATTCTCACAATCATGTTATAAAATGCCACTCATTTCAAGCCTTCAACACTAAAGACCCAAGGCAGCCATTCCACTAAAGCCAATAATGATTGATAAAACCTTTGCCCAATGGGGACTAGATTTTGTGGGAGTCATTAACCCTAATTCTTTTGATGGTCACAAGTATGTTTTGACTACTACTAACTATTACACTAGATAGACTGAAGCAATGGTAACCAAGTAGTGCAGGACTAAAGAGGTGATCAATTTTTTAAAAGAAAACATATGCACAAGGTTTGGGACACTTGTATCTCTATTTTGTGATAATGGATATGCCTTCATATCCATTGAGATGACTAAGTGGGCATATGACAACAAAATTATCCTCAATTTCTCATCAAACCATTATCCTCAAGGTAATGGGGTGTCTGAATCAATGAATAAGAACTAGATGAAATCCATAAAGAAGTATGTAGTTGATAAATCAAGAACATGGCACAAGCTACTCAAGTATACCCTTTGTGAAGATAAAACTAGAGTCAAACAAGCTCTTAAGGCATCACCATTCTTGCTAGTATATGGTTAAGAACCTGTGTCTCCCATAACACTCAAGTTTCCAAACTATAGGTTTATGTAAGAGTACATGCAAGAGGATAAATAATTTCCAAGTTCACGGCTACTTGACATAATAAAGATGGAATATGCAAGAGAGGAAGATTTTTCCACCTTTAGTAGACACCAAACCATAGTCATGAGGTGGTTTAATAAATGATCATAGATAAAGGTGTTTATATAAGGATACTTGGTTCTTATTTGGGATAAAGCATCTAATCCTAAGGGTATACATGGGAAGCTCACAAATTTATGGATAGGTCCCATTGGATTGAAAAGATACTAAGAGATAAAACCTTCAAACTAAAAGACTTAAAAGGAATAGAGTTCACATTGCCCACCAATGGGCAGTACCTTAATCACTAATTCTTTATTGTCCCACTTGGGGTCTTCATGGATTAAACTGTAAGGCTAGTTAGAGTTAGCATAGGTGGGCTAGGTTAGTTTATTTTTTTCTTTCCTTTTTGTCCCTTATTTGTGCATATGTTTGTATATATATTTTTTATTATTTATTTACTTTTTATTTATTTTATTTCTAATTAGTGTGTTTTATTTCTTTTATTTGTTCCTTTAGTAAGTCCTTTTGGACAAATATTAGCTCAAAGTTCACCCAACTCCTCAAGAAACCTCACAGTTCAGGATTGCAGGTATGTTTTCTTAGCATTGGTTGATAATGGATTGTGGAAATATGAGCTTAATGTTATAGTTAAAAGAAACTAATAAAGAATAATAAATATTTCCATTGTGACTTGAGATTATAAACCTTGTTATGATCTAATTATGGTTCTATGAAGGATTGAAATATAGGGTGAAAGATTGGATTATTAGAATATATTAATGCTTGCACTTAAAAAACATTAATTACCTAGGATAAATTTTATAGCCAAGGATGATTGTTTAAAGATTAAAAACTTGACCAAATCCTAAAACCTAGCTAATATGGTTCCTAACCTTTGATAGAAATTCAAAATATACAAAAAATATAAAAAATAAGATCTTATTACATAATTCAAAAGGCTTTCTAAGCAAATGTGATTCTGGTAATCTCTATTGGGGATATGGATGCTTGGATGGTAGTGGAGAAAGGCCTTGAGTGGAGAAAAAGGAATTTATGTTAAGGATATAGACACTTGGTTAGAATTAGAGAAATTCCCAAGCCTTCTCTGAGCTAAATCATGCCTCTTAATAGACATCTAAATATGTTATAAGTCAGTGTTAATGGTTAAAGTCATGAAATTTGGAAGTTGTTCTCATAATGAATTGATATGGAATATCTTGTTGTAAATTGATAATATAGGTTTGGTTGACCTAGTTTTATGATTGAAACATGTAGAGGAATCTCTGAGGTTTCCTTAGGTGGCACTATTAGAAGATTTAGGGGAAGCTACATGAAACCCCTTCTTTTTTGAATTTTTGATGTAGTGGGCAAAGTTGACTAGGTAAAATCTTGAAAATAATTTTATGATGATGTGTGATACTTTCATTTTTTGTCTATTTAAGTTTATAATAATTTTATAGACCTAAAGTATGTTAAACTGGTCATGGAAGTTGACCTATCGCTAAATAGGCATAATAAAGAAGATAGTGAGAAAACTAGGTAGAAGTGAGAATGAGATTAAGGATGGGTTTTAGTTGATTAAATTTGGATCCAAATGAATGGGGTTATTTTTAAATACCTATATATGATATCCCCTTTGATTATAATATTTGGATATTCTCATAACAAGTATAAATTTGCTCTCCAAGTGACCTATTTAACATAGTGAGGTCTGTGTAAGGTGAAGAAATGAGATTGGTCTATACGACCAATATTGATATTAAAATTTTTAATATATATATATATATATATATATATATATTAAAAATTTTAATATCAATATATTATAATTATGATTAAGGATAATATAAACCCATTTTAATTTCATAAAAGTGTTCACATATGTGTTCTCAGTCTTAGTTTCCATGACTGTGTTTTTGGAACTAAAGGTAGTTTTCTATGTATGAGTGAGATTGATGTTACTAAGTTAGTGTGCCAAGAATTTAAGAATAAAATACAAATTAATTTTTTATATATGTATCATAGGTTTGTTTTAATACATTTTTATTCATGATAAATTCTTATGAAGGTGTGAAAATTCAAAGGTTCTTGAGGCCTATTTGTAGTTCTGAGTGAGCATATGAAAATGGTTTGTTTGAAGTGTTCTGCATTGTTTGGTGAAATATAATGAACATTATGATTACTATTAGTTCATTTATTTTATATCCATGTGATTTTTTATATTATTATATGTCAAAGTTGAGTGTATGCTTGATATATTCGAAGCAGACTTTTTGGCAGTGAGAAGGCCTAATTGTGAGTAGACCTAATGGTGTGGCTTAAGGAGTGAAATGAGATAAATGGTGTTGGGGACATAATATGAGATTATAAGGGATATAATTTAAGTTTTTTTTAAGTTTTTCTTCCATTTTTTGAGGCTCATGATGTTCCAAGGTGATTAAGGTGTAACATATGCTTTGAGAAGGCCTAATTACAGTAGGTTTCTATTAGGCCTAATGGTAATTTTGGTCATTATGGGTGGTGACTGACATATGTAGTGGGATTTACACTTGTAAAACATGTTTTTTGATATATTAAAATGGTTATAAAATTATTTACAATTTTTTTTTGACCAAGATGGGTGGGATCAAAAGTCAAGTATAAAAAGAAGGTATAATAGGCCTAATTTGACTAGTTAGAATATTGAGGGAATGAATGAATGATATAGAGGTTCGGAAAATAGGTATATGGATACAATACCATGATATATGTGTTTTTAATATGTCATGATGTTTTAATAGTGATTATATAGATGATGAACAAGGTCATTTGACCTAATTCTACCAATAAGTGGGTTAGTTGAGTGAAGAGGCCTAATAGGCTATTTGAGAGAGAGAAGAATGAGAAGAGAAAAATAAGATGGTCATAATTAATTGAGTGATAAATAGGTATACAAAGGTGATCAGATTTTCTAGGTTACTAAGCTGGTGTTGAGTTACCTAGGGGTTTAGTTTCTCCTTACAAGTTGGTTCTTGTTAAAGGACTAGTTGAGTTGGTGCTTGACTAATGAGGGGTTGGTGCTCCGTATGGGGTTGGTACCTCACTAAATATTTAATAATTTATTATAGGACTATATTAAAATATATTTTTCAATGTGTTTCATCTCCTAAGATGGTTTTCCATGTATCTCCTATGTTCTTATATTGTATGCTTTTGTAGGTGTTTATTTATGCATTGGTTAATGTATGTATGTGAATGAATGCTTCATGGATGATAAGTGAAATTTAATTATTATTTTAATTTAATTTACACACCCCCCTCTCATTATATATTCTTCTAACACATGAAGGTACCAATGCAGTTATGACTATATTTGGTCTGACTATGCATGGAAAAATAGGAACTGGTTGTCAAAACTTGAGCTTATTAAGATAAATCTCTTGCCTAAGTGGTTGATCATCCCTATTACTTTATATTTTAACATTTAGTAACACATGTTGTAAAATATAGAATAATATATTTAAAATCAATGATAAAACTTTTAAATAATATTAGAAATATGTCCATCAAATTTATCTACAACTTCATCAAGGCCCTAAAGGAAGTACTCAAAACTTTTGATTGTGATACCTTATCTTTAGCAAATACAATCAAATGGATTCCTTGATCATTGATATAAAAACCATTCTCTCCACCTATATTTTGAATTTTTTTGAATTATTTCTCAATAAGTTGTTAAAGAATGGCTTAGTGACTACTTGTCCTTGTGGTGTATATATTCCATACATAGTCACTATTAATTTGGACTACCTTTTGCTCTTGGCTAGTCAACCACACAAATAGGTCCTAAATTTGTTTGTGCCACTCCATGAGTTGAGTTTTATTATAAGTTACATAATTATGGGATAAATAAATGTGCATAATATATATCAATTTAAGGTGTTAGTATTACCTTTGCCTAGTTGTCTTCTCAATAAAATATAGTTTAGAATTTAAATTATTAACTGATTCATATAAATTCTCCACATTATTCAATTATGGTTGTGATTCTCCCCTAGACTAATAAATAAATCATACAATATCATATAGGGTTTTGGAAAAAATATGAATATTATCTACTATGTCCTTTGGGGGATGTATTTTTCTCTATGGTTCAAGTATTTTATTTGTATGTTGAAGACCATGAATCATATTTTTTAGTATTACCCTAGTAAAATATACAATGGATATGTGGTCTTCTTGAATTTCATCTTCATCTCCAAGATTAATTTTCTTATTTTTTTGTTAGAGAGAATAATTCTTCCTCACTAACAAACTATGTGAGTTTCCCACTAGTATTAAAAATCCTTTTTATCATTATTTTGAGATTATTTTATGTTGCATCAAAATCTATAGTCAGTCTTGGTTCCTCAATGATCACAGTATATTTCCTAACTGAATAATCTAATTACATATTTTATATCCATGAAGGAGTCACTAGAAGATCTTGGGTATAATTTTGAGAGATAGAGGATTAAGTGGTCTAAGGTGGAGGGAGATGTAGGAATCTATGGATGTGGAATGATAATGGAAGGAGATGAATAAGTGGAGTGGTGAGGTATAGGTAGTGAATAGAAAGGTTTAATGAGCAACCTCTCTTTAAATATATTTTTTTGAGGAGGTGTCCTAAATACATATTTGATAGGATAAGACTATTATTAAATTAAAACAAATTTGGAATTTACTGGAGCACCTTGAATACTGGAAAACCCCAATTGGGTGAGGAGATGATCCTATAAGGGATGTGTGGAAAAAATAACTTGTGACGCAAGTTCTTCCAAATGTGGACTAGCCCCTATAGTGCCTACCTTAGGTGGGGGAAGATATAGTTGTGTAATGGCAACCTAAATTAAAATATTTATAAATTGACTAATAAAAGAATATATTATAGACACAAAACTAGTATAAGTAACATTACTAGTCAAAGATTTAAAATTGGTAGTAATCACCATATGAGGTGAGTCTATAAGAGCTATCGAAACAACTACAAGTGGGAAAATTATAGTAGTTGAATAACCCATTATAGTGTTAGATGTAACACTTAATTTTTCTAATTCTTCACCTCATCCTATCTCAATGTTTTGAGTATGGGGAGGAGTAGAAGTTATATTCACAAAATCATTCTACATGGTTATATTTTGGAAAATGTCTAATGTTGTGCTTAGTTTTGAGTCCTTAACATGACTAATTTGTAGAATTTTATCTTCTTCTTACTCATTTAAATATTCCATTACCTCCTCTATTTTTATATCAACTAATTTTTTTATTTAATGAGGGATAGATATTATTAGATAAGTTAAAACTAGATGAGATTCAGTCATCTTTGACTAAAGAAGAGAAGAAAACTTACTTGTTATTAGACCCTAGAGTGGTAACGTTACTACAATAAGTGGAGTAAAAGCAACTATGAATATTGGGGGATATCTTTTTTATAACTATTTGCTTCACTTCCTATGTATTTGGGAGACTCTTTAGGATTATTTTCCTTAATTGATCTTAAATTTCTCCCTATGTGTCTTATGGTGATTGCCCAACTTTCTCAGTCTTTTTCTTCTTTCCCAATTTGAATAATGTTTTCTCTTGATATGGTGAGTCATATTTTATCTTTTGAGTGATTCTCATGGAAATTTGGACTTTTCTCATTATTTTTTAGAGTTATGAATCATATTTAGGGTTGAATAAGATTGAGTCATTCTTATATTCCAAGTGGCCATAGTCTTGTTTGAATTGTATTGAGAATTTATCAATTTGTTGTTTTATGACCTTATAAAGATCCCACCATCTAAGGTCAAATAATCCAAACTTGAATGAGCCCAAATGTTTTGAATTTTTAGCTAACTGATCCCAATTATAAAACTATTGTCTCCCAATGTTGAGAGGCTTCTTACAATATTTAGATATCTTTGCCTTTGTTAAGTGGTCATCCACACTGTTAGATAATTGATAAGTATTCTATTATTCATTTAATTTATCTAGTACAAGCATTGGTAGAGAGAAAGGGGATACTAAGATTCCCTAAAATCTTATGATAGTGTGATTAGGTTAAAACCAATAATCACCCATTATCTTAAGTGATATTTTGTTTTGGTTTGACAATCTAGGCATAGGTTATTCCATTAATGTATTTATAAAACATTAAGTAGAAGTTGTCTATAATTACCGACATGTAATACTTGTATTTATGTGTGTGTAAATAATTTAAATAATCACATATTATATTTAACCTTCATGTATCTAAGGGTTAAACATCATTTGGGGAAAGAGTATCATAGATAATATCTACCTAGTAAGAGAGTATGTAAAAATGGGTATCTAGGTGGTCATACATGCATTACCTCTAAGTCTTCAAATTAAAAATTATAATATCTCTAAATGGTGGAATGATTTTACCTTCTAAGATTAGAGTCAGCAACAAGACCCAGATCTCATCCACATGAGTTATTAATTGATCCCCATGTATTTTATTTAATAATGAATATCAATATTAATGCCTGTCCTAAATTGGGAAATTGGGATTTTCTTCTTCATGATAAATCTGTTTGGGCTTAGGGTCCATTCCTATGGGGTTATTCTAATGGCATTATTTTAAAACCAATTATCAACTACTTATTGATTATATGATGAGGTTTGTGGTGAAAACCTATAGATTTTTTTAAAATATAAGCCTACTACATAGGCTATAGGATTGACATTATTATTTTTATGGAAGATATCTCTAGTATAGGCACCCACATAAATAAATTAAAAACTAGGTTAGCATAGGTAAATACCTCTAGTTTTATTATTTATTTATGGAGTATGACTACCTTAATTTACAATAAATCATCAATATAATCTCTCTAATCTAGGAAAAATTATATTTATCTATGTAAGGGTGAATAACTTCAACTTCCATGTAGAGCATTATGTAATGTTTAAAATCTCCAAGCAAAGCAGTCTTGTCAAATTTAAAATATTTAATATTCCTAAATTAGAACATTAAGTGTGTTTGTTCCTAGGTTTATGCCTCCATGTTTGAAAAAATTGAGCTCTATTTCAAGTTTTAAAATTTATGGTTTTTTTGTTAGCTATATAGTTATGGGCAAAAATTTAGAACTCATAATTTATAAAATGTAGTTTAATTAAACTTGGGAACATCAAAATAATCAACTTGATTGTATTGTGAATTGATTTCTCGAAGTATCCATTAACAATAATTAATTTAAAAATAATTTTCATTTCAACCCATCCATAAATTTTGAATTTTATTTGATGATGTCAACTTTATTAGGTTTACTTGACATGCAGTGTTTTATTTCTATTTTTAATTGCTTAGTCATCCTGTATACTTTATCTATTTTGCACTTTTCACTTTATTGTTTTTCATAATTTTAAATTTGATATATGTGTATTCTTTAACACTTGGCATCTTCCCACTTAGTCATTTTATCTTCACCTTATACTATATCTCTTGGGTTGTGTCAATATATAAAATGATGATATGGGGACATGTGGCATGACACATGATAGTCAATATGCTAAAATGTGAATTTAAACCAATAAAATTATGACATATGGCATCCAAATGTATAAAATTTTCCACATTTTAATTTTTCATTGAATCAATCAACTATACTACCTCTTTCATTTATTATATTCTATGAGGAAAGATGTTGACACATGGTGTAATATTGTTTAGTCAGGTAGTTAGATATTTTATATCTCTATCCCCTTGTTCTAAATCTAGAAATCATGTGAGATTATGACACTTAGAATGAGATAAATCTCTTATGTGGTTGTTTATTCTTATGATTTTCACTTTTGATCTAAGAGGTGTGATGCAGCAAGATGAGGACACATAGCATGTTCTCACTCATTCGGGTGGTCACTTGTTATTATGTTTTATTTTCATAATGAACACATGATAAAATGAGATGAAAACACTTGAAATGATATCATGTAGTCACTATTGATATATTTCTTCCCTTGGACTCAAAAAGAATCAACATTTTTTCAAAACACTTGAATAATGTCCTTATCTTCTTCATAAACCCTTGGGATATCATGATAGTCTAGGAGAGGGTTTGTTTTTACTGTGTTCATATGAATCATGTTCATATTATGTAATAATGTCATGATGTGTTATGTTAGTCAAAATTTCACCCTATTTGAACTTGTGTCAAGGTTACATCTTATGTTGATCATTTCTAAGAATCCACACCAAGTCATAGTGTGACCTTCATTGTCTAAAATCATACATAATAGGATGACCTATGATGTTACAACCCATGACCAATCACGTGTTCATTAAAGCATGCTAAGAACCTTCAAAATGTGGCAAAAATCAAGAGTACTAGAACTAATATGATGGAAGAATGGTAACTTTATTTAAAACAATTTACATAGTTTAATGTTTTTTTTTTAGCAAATATTAAGGTAAATATTTCAATTGTTAATACATTTGATGTCATCTATGTATTTCCTTCATGGGGTATTCAAACCATGAGAATAGTTTTAATATGGACCTTAAGACATTAGTTAACCACCACCAAGGGTAAAATGTCCCCAAAAGGTCTCATATCCATTGTAATTCATTACCAATTGGTCTTTGTAGACACCTAAAATTGGACATAATTACCTTTCAACCAGACTTTAGATTGATTCCTACCAACCATTACAAACTAAGCCTAAGAAATCATTAACTAGCCCAAATTTGCTTATACATCATTAATCACTACTTAGAATCATGTTGAGACATCCCTAATTTTGGTATTCTATTGTATGAAACAATAACCTCTCACAGATTCATCCTTAATCACCTTATAGCATCATAACTATCAATTTGGCCTATGGACATATTAAATTAGGCACTTGATCAATTATCAAAACTTGAAAGAGATAAAATACATCAAAATTAATTAACAAACTAAACAAGACTAAATGCCTAGTTTAGTTATCCATTTGAAATTAATGAATATCTAAAAATAGAAATTCTAAAAATAAAAATATCCTATCCTTTCATCATTGCCTTTATGAGTTGTCAAACTCTTTTAAAATATCCTAAAATATCTAATTTGAGAGCCATGCCTAATAATTGTAAATAATAATTACTTGAAAACTATTAACTCAATTAGAGATAGTTTTAACTCACCTAGATTTAGTTTGAACCCATTCCAAGCCTAAACTCAACTTTGACTCACCTTGGGTGAGAATTAATTCCTAAGGCTATACATATAAGGCCTTACCTATTGAATCCTAAGATATTTTGGTGCAAAATTATTATGCACAAATATCTTCAAAAAATTCTTTTGATTTAGTGTTATAATGCTTAAATTACCTTGCAATTAGTGTTACCATGACCAAATCTTAAGCTAAACAACATCAAATCCAAGGTGCCAAGGAGAGAAGGAGCCAAACAGCCTCCATTGTGAAAGAATTCTTGATGCACAAGATGAGCAATCCATTCAAAAAATCCATTAGGAGCTCCAAATAAGGTAAAAGACTTGTTTATTTTATGTTTTTATTGTGTTTTCATTTAATTTTTGTTACCTAAGCTTCCCCTAGTATCTAGGATAGATATGTTAGGATTTTAGTGTGTTCATTTCATTTGTTTTATGAGACTAACACTATAATAACCTCCCCTCTATGTGAAATCCTTTTTCACCATCTTATATGTAAAAATGGGTCATTTTATGGGTCAAATATCCTTCATTCACCATAAAAGGTCCCCACACTCATGAAAAGTGACTTTTTAGCTTCCCTCCATCAATACCCTCTGATTTAAAAGTTTATTTGACCTCTCATTTCCATCCTTTTGTTCTCCAATGGGTTATCAAGATATCAAACATGATAAAATGTAGAGAAATAATGTTTTTTAGGTGCTTTCAAGACTTGTACAGACTGCACAATCAAATTAGGATCAAAAGAGGTCAAATATATCATGGGGGATCCTTTGCAAGCATCAAAGAGAATAAGCCATGTTCACAATGCCAAGAGAAAGGTAGAATATTCACTAGAATGTCCATCAATATCTTATAAAGCAAACAAGGTATAATTTAAAATGAATGGCATGGTCCATGAAGAGAGAGTCAGAGCTCAAGATCTTGGTCAAAGTTAGAGTCCCTAGTGGTATTGAAACTAATGTCATTTATTTATAGATCAAAGACTTGTGATATATGAACAATCATTAAGACCCCATGTTGTATTAAAACCTTGAAAAACAATAGTGGCTTAGTTTTGGTTAATTCACTTTCATCCACCAATAGGGGTATGTGTGGCACTGAGAAATGGGCAAATGGCTCCATAAGGCATTTGACAAGATAAGAATCATGTTATTGTTAGCTCTATATTTTAAGGTTTGTTTAGGGATAATTAATATGAATGGTTGTGAATGTTATTATCATATTCTTCTCCATTCAAGGCTCCCCAACCACCTTGTTATTTTGTACATAGTCTTCTAAGTAACATTCAGGTCCCTAGTCAACTAAATTGTGTATAGGTTGCTTGCTTAAAGGTGATTGAGATGGTCCTATATTGAACTGTAAAAAAGAGAGTGAAAGTCATGATATAATAATTTTAATTTAAATATCCAATGAAGGATGATATCATGATTTAGAGATCTTGTTTTCACAAAAAAGAGGCCTAAAAGTATAGGAATGTAGACATACAAGTCTACAAACATGTAGGTCTATATTTTATAAAACATTGTGTTCAAATGTACATATAAATGGAGTTTCAAGACTTCATAATAAGGGATATATAGTGTGTTATCATTTTAAAATAAAAATACTAGTGAGTAATTATTTCCTCAAAACCAATGTTAAGACAATTTAAACATACACATAGGCTTTCTTGGGTTTTCAAGTTGGTTTTCAATTTTTAAGGAAGATGTGTAATATAAGTTATCAGAGGAGTAATTTATGATGAAAAATTAGATACATAAATCCATAAATAATATAATAATATATTCACACAAAAAATGATCACCTATAGGTCCATCTTAGGCTCGAGGTGTCACATTGGTCTGTATATAAACTTCTTAAAAGGGCTTATATCTTGTGAAGTAGATGCAGACATAAATTTTTCATAGACCTAATTAGATACAACCTCATTATAGGATAATAAGATAAAATATTATAAAATAACATAATGAATATATTCCCACTCTAGGTATGTAGTCAAGACCTCGAATGATTAGCTACATGTAGCTCATGATGTTCTCAAGCTTGAAGAGAGAACTGATGTGGATAGATAAAGTTTTATAAATAATTTGAGTATAGAGAGACCTAAGGAGAAATATCAAGAAGATAATATCAAAACAAACTCATTGTGACCCTATAGATACAGTCCATAGACACCTATAGGACTGCCTAGTGGCTTAGTGGGCCTCCTAACTAAAGAGAGAAGGGCCTCCTTAGTTTGAATACAAAGAGATTAGGGAGGATAAAATCACATGAAAATTATGTTATAAATATCTATCATAACATCTGTATGATCCTCTCAGATAGTATAAATGAATGGCAAGGTTGAGAGGCTTGTTGAGTCTAGATAAGATAATATTATATTACTATTCAATTAAAAAAATATATCATAAATATTCTAAGAAGGATTTAAGATCACTATAATCACCTACAAGTTGTCTTGTGCCTTGAAGATTAGTTTAGGCCTATAAGGCCTAAAACCTTGCATAAGCCCTCAGACCTCCAACTCCATTCTTATTAAAAGATTATTTCCTCAGTAAAATTTAGAGATATAGGAGGTGTTATATAGATATAACAGGCTTTAGGAGGGTTGTATTAGGTAGTGAGAAATATAAAATTGTGTCTTCTTAGTGTAATAGACCTCCTCAAGCTCTCCCACCATAGTCTGTCAACTCGAGTTGTAAATTTGGATGATCATATCTTGAATTAAGATGTGTATGGGGCCTAGTGATCTTAGGGTAAGTTGAGGACCTCTATTTAATTTCCATCCATGGTAAAGAGAGTTAGATTTAGACGGATAACTTTCTGAATGATTCATATGACTGTAGGCATGCCCAGACTACCTAGAAGAAGCTTGAGAGATACCAACCTTTAATTATATATTAAGATCTATTATGTAAATTTTATGGTCTGTATTCAATACATATTCATGGCCTTAAGTGTCCAATATAATTCCTTTTGTTTATGAACCATCGTTAAGATGGTAGACCACTCTAAACCCTCCAAAACCCTCATAAAGAACTCGATGGACAAGAAACTACTCCTATTGAATCCAATAGCCTTGAAACACCTTGAAAACATAAATAAGACACTAAAACATCATATGTTACCATTTTGGACCAATAATTTGGCATGTGTGCAACAAATATTTAGGAAAATAGCTTATAATGTCTAATTTTGGGACTATTTTCATGGTTCTTATGCATATTTGAGATCCTAAGTGAGTTGGAAGGCATATAGGACCTATGTAGGGATGTAATGGACTATGATTAACCATTATTTAATCCCTAAATTGGAATAAGTAGGCCTAGTGAATAAACTTGAAGTCAAATAGAGAGGTAACCATATTTGCATTAAGATAAGAATGTTGTAAGTCTACTCACATGATGAAAAGGCTCTCTAAGTTAGAATAATAAATGTATCAAATTTATCCAATGCATTATCAATAAAAACACTTGTTTTAAAGTTTCTAAGTCTTAGGTCTCTCACTCACTAAGGTGACTAATTCATTCTATAGTCTATATATTACATGAAGGGTGGTAGCTAGGTGTGTAATGGCCATGTTAAAACATGTAACTACCTTACCAAAATAGGTGGATGATATTTATTTCATATAAAGGAGTAATTTATTGGTTTCAAAGAGGATGGTGCATTCATGTAGTTAGTTATGACCATAAATGGAGCATCCACAACACCTCTACACCAAAAATGTTCATTAAATACCTAAATCATGCCACCAAATCAATGTATGGGGAGAATTATGAGACTATTTCCTTACTCTAATTCATGTTTGTAAATATTTTTTGATGGGTGATGGTAATTATGGAATCTCCACTCCATATCTATGTTATATTATCCCTCCCTCTCTCTCTTTCATGTTTTATAAATTGGGCTTATAAAGCCATTATAAACATCCCTCTATTATATATAGAATAACTCTACCCAACTATATCTTGAAAGCCTTTGAAATAATATAGAGATTGGTTCATCCTTCTCCATATTGGTTTATAGTGTTTCCATGTTTATTTGATTTGCATAAGTGGTTGAATATTTTCTCCCTTTATAAGTCCTTGTCTCTCACCTAGATGCTAGTGGATTGGTCTTATACAGGTCAAATAGTGTGTGAAGGTGATTATAACTATGATTTAAATGGAAAATAATTGGTAGTGTCTTATTTTATACACTCATTCATCACCATTAGGTTATAGGCATTTGGCATGGCCTCCATGGGAAGTAGTGATGTATAGGGACCCTTTTGGAGAGAGTGTGTGTTAACACCTAGTCTTTTTTTTCCATAAGTGTTATTTAAGGATTAAGTATAGGAGATATAACATATTTGTGCATATCCTTTTATATCTTAGAGTTTTTTTTGAATAATTTATATACCTTTTCCTTGACAAGACAAGTAGGATTAGTGATTTGAGCATAGATGATGCATTAGGGGAGTTAGACCCAAATTTAGAGACTCACCTCATCCATTAGGCTACCCACACCTAGAGGTGATTCCATTATATCATATATATGAGTTACATTTGAAACTACCTACCTCAAGGGTGAAATCTAGACTAATAAAAACTTTAGGCATGCCTTATGGGACTAAAGTTCAAGGAGGTGAGAGCACTTACTCTTAGCATTTTGTGACCTCAAGGAGTTTCAAACATTTTGGTGGCATATTAACAATCAATTTTCATTCCAAAATTCATCACAAGGTCTTAATCAAAGTGTAAGGAAGCTAAATTTGTTGAATTATCTTTGAGATTTTCTAAAATGAAGAGTTACCCTAGGTTTAATCCCTATCCCACACCCTCTACTTCTCATATTCTTATTCAACACAAACCTACTGTAACTCATACATATTCAATGGTTAGACCTAGATATCATGATTTTATACCCTTAAATGGTGGCATCCCTTTGAACCTAAATAATTTTTTTGATATCCTTATTTCTAAGATCAAAATACTTCCATAGTTCATAGGAGAAAACTCTACCACAATTGTTGAACACATTAAAGACATTTCAAATCTTTGTTTTGTGCATAATGTGACTCAAGAGAATGTATAAATGAGGATCCTAGCTACCTCCTTGAAATGAAAATAACTTTAGTTGTATAGAGGTATAACACTTACCTCTGTCAATACTTGGGATGAGTTTGGGGATCATCTATGCAAGCATTTTGAAGATAGAAGCGATGACTTGTCCCTAGTATAACAATTGACATAATCAAAAGGGCCCCTTAATATTATGGTGGGTTTTAACTATAGGTTTAAGAAAATTTGGGATAGGATCCAAATAATAGTTAAACCCACCCTAAATTATGCCTTTATATATTATTTTAGATCCCTTGATTCTAATGTAATAGTCATGATTCAGTCAATGGGTGGGAACCCATTGCTTGATGCCTATGAAGTGGAAATAAGGGAAGAAAACTATTTTAATTGAGTGATCAAACTCACACAAAATCCTCTCATGTAATTTTTCCTAGAGATGTAAGCTCATATGCATACCATTACCCCCATACCTACACCAACCAACAATGAGAAGGTAAATACTAGTTAGGCAGATAGATTGGTCAAGTTTGAAGGGTTGTTCAAGGCATAAAACAATAAGATAATTGCCTTGGAAAGGTAGTAATTCCTCCCCACATTCCATAACAAGATCCTTATCAACCTTAATAATTCAAAATACCTCCATACCAATCTAATATTTAATGGAAAGGTCATATCACTCATGGAAAGCTATACAATAGTTTTAACCCCAACTCTACCAACACTTTTGGAGCATTAGATCCCACTCAAAATAACTTTGTTCAAGTGGTTCAATGGTTTTTACCTTGGGGATAATATCTTGAATAAGATTAAATCTCAATTGTATATGTTAATCAAGCTTATCTTATGCAACATAATAAAGCTCCTCCATGCAACATAAATAAGTTCTTCTTGTACAATATGGAGAAGTCCCTCTCATGACTCAATCCAAATTGCCAAAGTAGCAAGGAAATGATAGAGACTAGACTCAGTCTAAGGCTAAACATGTCAACTTTAAATAATGAGAGAGTAATTTTGGACATTTTATAGTAATAATCTTGGAGGTGTAGCTAGAGTATACATCCCTATTGTAGCCAATATAAGGGATAAAATAAGGGAAATAATTGGTGACTCAAAGGTATGGAAAGCAACTCATTTACATTCTCAACCACTTTAGAATACCAATGAGTAATATGAATCCCCTAAAGCTCCACTTATCCAAAAGGGTCAGAATGATAAAGGTTAAAATGAGAAGCATCCATTCATACCTCATTTCACTAAAGATATAAGTAGTGCTACTAATCCTAAATTACAATCAAAGGTTGGTGGCCCTTACATCATCGTTGTAGACTAGATTAATAAGGCTCATGTAACCATACCACTATGGGATACATTACTTATTACATGGTATAATACCTTCTTCAAAAAGATTTTTCAAAGCTCAATATCTCACACAAGTAGGCAGCAAAGCAAGGTGCAATCCTAACCAATGCTAGTTAGCCTAATGAAACCCAGCCAACCAAGGTAAATAACCACCCTCCCTTCTATCTTTCTATCATAATATGAGATAAATTAGTACATAACTATATGATAGATTTTGGGGCAAGTACATCTATTATGCCAAAGTTAATAACAAAAAATTTGGGGTTAAAATATGATCCTAATTCTAAGGGAGTCTTGTAACTAAATGGGTCTCCTACCAAGATAATTGGTGTACTTAAGGACCTAAATTTTATCCTATATTCTTCCCTAATTTCATTATATCCCAAATGTTGTGGTTGATATACCCCCTATTTTTCCTATGTCTATACAGTGACTACACTGCTATGATAAGAGCCTACCTATCTTTAGACTAGTCTTATATGGTCTTTAGAACTAGGTATGGTACAAAATTCACCATTATGTCTGATCCTATCTCTAGGTTTCATTTACATCCCTACATGTTGAGTTTATCAAATATCAACTACACTATTATTGCTAAAGATAAGCACCTTGATGATCAAGAGCTAGTTTTGATACTTGAGGGAATATTAGACCTACTCCTTAATGAGTGGGGGATATATAACCATGTTTATGATCCTTAAAATATCATTGAATAAGCAAGACTATGGATATATTGTATGCATGAGGAGATGGAAATCATACCAGCCATTACCAATCCAAACCAAGATAATGATCGAGTATGGATACTATTTTTTGATGGATCTAGCTAGAAGAATGGAAGTGGAGAAGGTGTCATTATTAGTTTTCGATCTAATAGAAATTAATTATTTTTCATAAGGTTTTAGTTAAACTACACATGTAATACATTAGAGTAAGAGTCCCTCATTTATGGGTTACAATGTGAAAGAAGAAAAGGTGTGAAGCTATTGAGAGCTATGTGAGAAAGTGAACTAGTAATTCACAAAGTGAGAGGGTAAAATTTAGTCAAAAAACCACTATTAAATTCATATAAGCATAGGGTTTATGACCTCCTAGAGGATTTTGAGGCCTTTGACATTCATTCATTCCCAAGGCAAGAGAACCAACATATAGACATACTAATAGAAATAGGGGCACAATATGACATTCCAAGTGGAGTCAAGAAATTAAAGGATCAATTATAACTCAAGGTGGTATACAGACCATTAGTACCTAATAATGAATTTGACTAGGTCTTTGATAGTGATTGGGTAGATAACATGCTTCTTGAAATAAGAGGTAGAATTTTGCTCAAGGAATCAAGGTAGACTTCAACAATAGTATGGTGACCATATTATCCAATTAAAGACAAACAAACTTCTTAAGGGACTAGTGACCCTCAAGAACATCTTCAATGAAGATTATTAGTTGATAAGAGAAGTTATCATGTTAACCAAGGAAGAACATTATGATAAGGTCACTAATTTTAAGCATAAATTACTCAAACTAGGAAAGGTGAACACTAGAGAAGAAATAATTGTTTTCATATAGTGATGTAAAGAGTTTATAGACATAATTTCTTTAGAATAAAATGAATTAAAAGGATTTGACCCTATTTTAACTCAACATACTATAGAATTAGTGGCAAGTTCCAAACTTGTGAGTCAGAAGTGAAGTCTGATCAACCCCAAAATTGAGCTCCTCATAAAGAAAGAGTTTACTATTGTCACTTGTATTTTCACCCTTTGAGGATATGTCTCATCTCTCCTCATACAAGTGGCATAATTAAAACACTTATAGGCTATGGGTAGCTAGGAATGATGTGAATATTTAGATAATTCTAGTTCCTTTGATGTACCACGTTTGGATCACTACTACACCTATGCTTGCAAGGAAAAGGGAGAGAAAACTTAAACTAAAACTATTCTAAAGGTAGTGATACACCAAATTGATTGATGACTACCAACTACTTGCATGCCACACATAAGACTAAGAGACTAACTAGGCATACACTTCTCTAATTTGAATCTTCTCAAATCAGTATTTCATTATGAGGTTGTGATGAATGTTTTGGCTAAGATGACTAGACAAGAGGCCTATAATGGCACTATTAGAATAGAATAACTCACTTTACCTTGACATTTCACTTAACACTTTACATGACCTAAAATAAGCTCTAAATCTACAAATAGGTGAAAGAATGAGACAAGAATGCTAAGGAAATAATAATCATCACTAATCAATATCAATCATTCAAGTAAAAAAACTATAAATAATCATATAAGAGGTAAAAATCAATAGTATATTGATCCATTATATGCAAATGAGTAGGGCTTATATATACTCAGGTGGAACATATTTTACAAATGCTGAAATGGCTAGTTATTATATAACTTGAGAGAGAGAAGAGGAAAAAGAAGTCAAAAATTCATAAATACAAATGTCAAGATGAAAAAAAGAGTTAAATCTACATGATAAAGAATGTGAAATTGATCGTGCAAAGTTAGGAAGCACAAGTGTCAATCCAAGGCATGAAACTCTTGAAATGTGGTATGAAATTCCCTTTATTGGCTCAAAAAACTATTTTCATCATTCACCCCTATTTGAACATTCAAAAACTAACTATGGATAAGTCTAATGATTTTACTAAGAGGAAGGGTTGAATACATGTTTTTCCATGCATTGGTTTCAATCCTAATCACCTAGATTCCTCTGAAAGTGAGCCATCACTTCTTGTAGTTAAAGAAACTCCTCTTCCACACACCTTACACACTTGGCTTCCAAAATGGATTTAATTTCTCATGAAATCCATAAGTGGAGTGGATGACACTTGGAAAAATATTACATGGCTTTAGAGGCATTAGGCACACCTTGAAATTAGCTTGCTTAAAGTTTTTCACCCTTCTCACTATCATGTTCATTATGCCAATTTGATTTGATAAGATGGAGCTATTGGTAGGCATACACATGAGTTTTTTTAAAGCATTATATGGACATGATGGGTTATCCCAAGTCCCAATCCTTATCCTAAAGTTGGTTGTATCTTTTGAAAATCCCTATAACCTGCACAATGCACAAAATAGTCAAAAGAACTAATTTTTTACCGCATTCATAGAATTTCATACAATCTAAAAAAATGGGGAGGAGAATAAGAGAGTCCTATACAAGTTTTAATCACCATTATTGGAAAACTATGCCATTTTGGCACCTTTCCATCTTCATTTCCTTTATCAAGTCCTTATCTAGGGTTTGTGAGGGTTTTAGACCATTTCTACCCTTAAATATTGTTCATTAAGATTAGATGTTATAAATACAAAATAATAACACAAGATAAAATTTAAGGACCCATAATAACCTCTTCAAACTCCTTGGATCTCCATGCATAGATTTAGAGAAGATGTGAGCACTCAAAGTTGTCCTATCAAGCTCTTTTATCCATTTACATAAACCTAATGTTGATCTTAGGCCAAAAGTGGCTCTCCTTGTGACTTCCCTAAAAAAAAATTTAAAAACATATTTAATGACCCTAAAAACATTCCCAAATAGATTATAATTCTCTCCTAAGGCTGGAAGTGAAGTTGACCTTCCATTTGGCTTTAGGCCTAAACCTTACTTGATAGACTTGATTGCAACCTTTAGGGTTTAGACCACCCAATTGAGGTTTCTAATTAAATGATTGATATCCTATATTTTTTGGATGAAATTAATATTAAAACACATTATATAAAGGTTCACCTAGCTCTTGGTCCACTCTTATGTCCTTATTCTCCAAAACCTACCAGTTTACACTCAAGGGGAGTGTTTTCTATATGAGATAAAATAGAGGGCATTTCCCCTATTTTCTCAGACCAAATGAATATTTTATGGATTTGTAAAAGCTATGGAGAAACTATAAACCAAATTTAATCCATTTATATTATTATTTTACCCCCCAAAATCATTAAAACCTAAGATAGACCTATGTGGAGTGGACTGTATGCAATATTTAAGGAATAGACTGTGTACTACTTGTTTAGGGTCTTTTATTTGATTTATATCCATAATGAGAGTATAAAAAGGTTATCATGACCATAATTAAATGATTAAAATATTAATTTATCCTATAAACTCTCATTTACCCTTCCATACACCTTGCTTAGTCAAGACTGAGTGATTCTTCTAACTATGTTTTACTTCAATGTATTACATTGTAGGTGTTCTTACATGTTTGAGATTTGAAAAAAATTGAATGAGATTATATAAATCCATTAAGGATCATTTTATATTTTTTTAGACCCATTTTTTTCATTTTTATGCACTACCAACACTTAGGCATTACTCTTTTATGCTCATTGCATGTTTTAGTCAAACATAGTCAACTATGTTGGGAAGGGTAAAAGCCTGTTTATGAATTCCTCTTTTGAAAGGTTATACATAACTATTAAATATCATGAACCATTTTAAATCATATTTTTATACCAACCTTGGTTATTCCATATTTAAACCTTTGACATAGATGATGCTCTCCTACAGTCAGTTGTAGGTGTGCATTTTGCATGATAAGACACTTGTAGGTGTATATGAGACTTGAAACACTACATATCAACATTATTTTATTAATCATCATGTTCATTGGTATACCATTAAATCAATAAGGCCAGTAATAACATGATAGTATGTCTCATTTTCTCTTTAGGATATCAATGGTCACTCAAAGCTCAAATCCTGTAGATGTCAATGGAGAAACTTAGTGCTTAAATGGGCAACTTTGAGGCCCCCAATAATTATCTTTCACTAATCCTCTTAGATTAATATTTTACATAGCTCTTCTCATTCATATAAGTTACAATATATGGTCATCTATATGTATCAAAACACTTTGTAACTTTTCTATGATATATCAACAAAGTTGTAAGGTGTTCTGTTTTGATGTTTAAGGGATTTAATCTGTAAATCTACAATCATTACCTTTGAAAGGTTCCTCATAGTTTGATTACCAACTTAGCACCTCACATAGGTCTGTTATGATCAATACAACATATAAATACTTCAATAAAGGTTTCATCTCATGATCCAACACTTCTCATGACACCTCTAATTATCTGTTAAGTTACCTATAGGTGGTTATTCTCATACATAGGAAGTGATTGTAAGTGGATAATGTGTATCATTTTTGAATTAATGAATATACATAACTCTTTAAAATTTCCTAAAATAATTGTCTATAATTATGAAGACCTTTAAAATAGTTTCAAAACCTTTATTTTGACATGATTTTCCCCTTTCAAGCAGCTATAGGTGCATGTTCATGGCAGACGGTGTAGAAGTATTTTGCATGAATGAAATGGTACCTTATTTATCATTTTGAGACTCAAATAACTACATAATTTTTCAATAATATGTTTAAAAATCCTTGAAACCTTGGTTATACTTTTATATATGTTTTCATAGCCTCCATAAGTCATGGTTGGGAATAAGGATGAGCTGGGAGCTGACCCTATACCCAATTAAACTACAACCTCAATGATGTTCACCTTGGAGGTTGAAACTTTTGAAATAATTATATTTTAATAACCCCCTTAGTATTAATGAGACACCATGATACATTTAATTAAATCCATTGTAGAGAAAGAGACTTTTTTAAATGGTGAAAATGGAGTGCAAGCCCACTATCATCACCTTCCTAAAAAGTGAGTTGTTTGAGATATAAAAATATTCAAAACATGATAAAAAGAATGTATAACATGAAATAATATATTAAACATCATTTGGAGATATAATCACCAACTAATCTATACAAAATAGTCCAAACAAGAACAAAACCTATAGGGTGTAGGAAATAGTGAGAAGAAAAACATAGTCAACTTGATAGAGATGGATCATAAATAATATTTAACCAATATTTAAAATATTTTTATGGAAAGAAATATCTTTAATTTTAATTTCACCTCCCAAAGTCGTTTGACCTATAAATTCTCTAACTAGCCATACCAAGCATAATCCTGGTAACTAGTTCTATGTGTCTAGAAGAGCAAAGGAGTAGAATAGTTGTGGACCTTTTTTACAACTTATAGAGTATGTAAATAAATTATATTAGTATGAGGAATATTTATATTCATCTCACAACATTTTCCCATGTGTCAAACTCCCTTATGGGCCATATAAGTGCCAAACTCCCTTTTTAAGTTTATTTCTTGTTTTTTAGTTAGATAATCTACAAGTTTAAAATGGGACTAAAATTTATGATAAGGAATATAAATTATTAGATTTTTTAAATAATAATAATATACTTGTACATCTTTAAAACCATTCCAATTACATTTATGACCCCTAAATGGCTATTAAGTGACTCAAAATGACACATAAACTAATTAGACCATGACTAAGGATAAAGAGGCATCAAATTACATCAAATAGACTATAATATACCACATGACAAAGTATTAGACCCCTAAAACCTCTAAACATCAATTTTTTACCTTTAGTGGTCCCAATTTGATCTCCAAGGTCAAATTTGGTCAACAAATTGGTGACTCATAGGGGTAGTATGTTTGTTATACTAAAGATCAGTAGCCTTATCCTATCCATGTGTTTAGGGAGTCATATGAAGTCTAAAACAAAATAAGAAGACCTAACACTTGATAATAAATCTTTGACCAAAACAAGACAACTAATTACCTCAATAACATAAAACAAAGGACAGACACAAAGTAAAGAAAACATACCAATAAGATACACATGTGTGCTCAAAGTACTTAAGGAAATCAGAAAATAAACAACTATGAATAAAAATTAATTAATCATACCTCATTTATATGATCAAAAGGAAATTTTTTGAATCTTTTTCTTCATGAGATGAATCATAGTTCTGAGCATGTTGCTCTTTAGATTGGATGCTTGTTAGATCAGACCTATTCTTTGGCACTTCACTTGATCTACTCTCAAGTAGATCATCCTTAAATAGTTCTCCAATGTAAATTTATTCATCGTATACATACCTCATACTTCTGCCCACTCTTCATCTCATGATCAACTTGTATCTCCTTGGTAAGCATGTCTTCAAGAGGAGTAATTTCTTGTTCTTTGGAAGATTAAGGCCAATAGAAGTTTGTTCTATCCTTCAAAAATTTATATGTTTCTCCCAACTGGTTGAGAGTATGATAACCCATTTTAATTATTTTAAACACATCATCATGGAATACATATGTCTCTTGAAAGTACAAATTTGAAAATTTGCTTCTTCTTTGCATACCCACTTGAGTGTCAAGGATGCCTTCTCCATTTTGAATAAATCATAGCCTCCTTAAAGAGGAGTATAACTTGTGAAATAGTAATTTTACTCAATAGAGGTATTAGTATCTTCTTAGTGACAAAATGAAATCAAATTGAAAAACCAACACACTAGCTAGCATACATCTCTAGGCCTAGCTACTAGGGAGAGCTTAGTGAGGGAAAGCCATTTAAGAACACCACTAAAAATGAAAATAAATAAGAAACATGAACACAAAACACTAATTTCTTAAAAAATCATTGATTTCTCCAAAAGGTTCCTTCTTTGGCTTGCTCGTATTGTGCTTCAAGAGATCTTCTCCAATGGAGTGTGGCTACCTTCATCTCCTCTTGGCACCTTTAGCTTTGGCTTGGCTTGGCTTCACTCAACAATTTAGAATTATAACACTAAGATGCAATGATTTTTTAATGCATTTGGGAATTTTAAGTTTGGCATAAAATATCTTAAAATTCAATATGCAAGGCCTCCTATTTATAGAAATTTAGAATGGTTTGCGGATCAACCATGACCATCCATCTCAAGATTGAGATGTGTGGCCATGAGTAAATCTAAATATTAAATTCATTATATACATATCCCCATTAATATTTGTGATATAGGGGTATTTAATAGGCATGGATGGTCCTAATGAGGCATGGAGGGTCTTAATGAGGAATGGGAGACCCATAATCCTAATATTTTATGTATTTATTGCTTATGGATGCCACCCCCATATGATGATGTCATATGATGATACAGTTAATAGAAATCAATTTCCAATAAAGATTTATTAAACAAGTTCTATTTAAAATTAACTTAAGGCCCTAATTTTTTTTAATTATCTTGAAACATGACTAGTTAACTTTGGTGCAAATTTTGGCTCTTAGTGCACAAACTAATCAAATTGGTCAAAATGTCTTGTTATTGGTCCAAAATTTGATTAGATTGGAATTGGAAGTCAATGTCAGATGAATTAGATCCATTATCCCATTTAGGATTTTACCAACACCAAATAAAAAAGGAACATGTCTTGTATAAGAGATTTTATAGAAAAGAGCAATCTAAAGCACCTAAGTGCAAAATTGGCATTTTGACTCAAAATGATCTGATCAAAATTAGCTAGCCCATAAATTACATTGCCCCATTTAATGATAATATATCTAAAATCAACACTTCAATATATGAATTTCAACTCATTTAATGCATTTTAGTATTTTTAGGCCAAAATGAACACTTTAGGTGGAAATTGATCAAAATCTTGGTTGGAGGTCATTGGTGGCCAGATTTAGGTGTTTACAATTTACACCTATTTAGGAAGGAATTTCACGTTATAATCAAAGCAATGTCTTCTCAAATAATCAGAAAAGGCATGCATACCAAAAATAAGATGATGGTTAAAGAACATAACTTGAAATGGTTTTGGGAAGCCTATGATGATGGCCCCTTAAGGGAGTGGCTGTTACATTTGTTGATGGATGGTCCCTCAAAAAGAAATAAAAGGTGAAATTAACTTGTGGTTGAGATTAATCTAAATGATAAAATGCTTTCATGCATTGATGTAAAAAGGATATTGATTTTCCCAAAGGCAATTATAATCAGGAATAAAATCCAAAATAATGATTTGCTCATAGGCAGTTTTAATCAATAAGAAGCCCTGGATTGGCTAAAGATGATGGTGCCCTAATTAAGGTTGATTAACAAGCATAAATCAAGGATACAACCTAAAATATAGATTAAATATGAGTGGCCATAAAGCGATGAAGGAGATGAATAGAGAAATGAGATTGATCAATAGAAAATGATTCAATTATACTTGCTAATAAGGAGATTATCATCCTTATTAGAAATGGTATAACTAGAATGGATAATGGGCTAATTTAATTAAGGTTGGGATGGAAGGATTTGTCAAGGTGCCAAGGAGAAACTTATGTGGCTCCATTGATTGCAGACCTTTTTTAGGCTAATTTTTTCTATAACATATGATGGTAGGCTTCATGATGGAACACCATGAAGACTTGGCCAAAATATGCGTAAGGACTAACTCTTGATCCATTAAACACTCAAAAACAATGCACCAATGATAAAAACCATGATGACAATATTGATATATAAATATTTATGGACTCAAAAATAATGTACTTGAAGAATCACCTAATGAACACATATAGACTAAGTCGAGGCAACTATGTTGAAAGCAAATAAATAGGGAAGAAGATAAACAAATAAAATACACAAATAGACAAACAACTTGAAATAAATAAACAAATAAAAATCTTGAAAACAAAATCAAAATAAAGCATCCAAACAATGACTTTGCCCCAATAGGGTGGATCGAGATAACTGATGAGGCTTAGATAGCATAAATGTTTTTGGATTTTTGAAATGTTATGAATGTTTTTAGAATTTTGAGGTATCTTAACTCATTATAGAATAACAAGATACCTAATCACAAAATGACAAGAGTATTTAGCTTAGGTTGCTTACAAAATAGAGGGAGCATATGGAAAGGGGGACTAAGATGACCTCAACATGAATTGAGCATGACCTACTTAGTCCTAAAATTATCTCATGTCATAGTAATTCCATCCACATAAAAGGTGAGGAAAAAGCAACTAGGTCCCAATGAATTCTCAAATCTAGAAAATGGCCAGTCAAATGAAAAAAGTAATGACAAGGAGATGTGGCATTACATGGTAAACAAGTGTTGTGCCTATTTTATCTATAGGTGGTTATAACTAGGATACAATGGCATAGTTCAATGATACTAATTTTATTCATAAGTGGTTATAGTTAGTAACAAGACTAGTGAGACACTAATTTGCCCATAGGCGGTTATAATCAGTCTCACATAAACAAACTTGATACAAGATGGAAAATGAAAGATAGCTTACCAGATCAACTGTCACACTACTCTCATAGAATTTTATTTTAAATATGGATTTGATTTATTATTTAAAATTGATCAAAATCCCCTTGAAAAACGTGAAAGAATAACCAAAGTAACCAATATCAAAATAGGATTGGGTAGGATGACTAAAAATAGGATTTAGTTTAGATAAGAATGTTGGGTTTGAATAGATTTGATAAAATGGTAAGAGGGTTGCCCCTAAGTGATGGGGTGATTGGCTACGTATATGATAATATAAAATGGAATATTTAACAATGGCAATGGCATGGCAATGTGAAGTGGTATGGTACATGTTTTTGGCCTAGTTGTGGTTTTTTGATATATGATTTTACTATTCTTGTTCAAGAGGAGATGCACCTCCTAATAAAAAAATGAAACAAATAGAATAATTGATCATGTTTTTAATAATATAAGGTGTCTAAACCAGGGGCTGAACCCTTACAAATCACAAAACCCACAAAGGCAATTAGTATAAAAGATGCCTTATGATAGGAACGTCACATACAGTGATCTAACAAACAGCAAAACCAATACTATAAACTAATAAAGGAAAAGGAGAGGAAGAGTATCAGGAAAAAGCAAGAACAAAGGAGGCAAGATCTCTCCTTAAACATAAATTTAACTAGGTCATCCAATTTCTCAGTGTTCTCTGCATTGTCAGCAGAAGCATTGGCACCCAAGTCCTATAGCACAAACATGTTCAAGAGAATAGAAGTTCAGAGCCCAATAGAAAAATTCTATTCCAGTTTCTAAATGTGACCCTTTAGGGCTATAATTTTAGCTCTTGATCTAGCCTCTATTTTGGTTTCCTCATCCACTTCTTCCATAAACATCTTTCCCACTTTGTCAGCATTTTCCACAAAGTCAGTAGCATCCTTAGTAGTAGCCTCTAATTATTTTGTCTCCTACTTACCTTCACTATCCTCAGAGATTTATTGAACATCCAAGTCCTTGGTCTCATCATCTTATGTGGCTTCATCTGAGGTGCTCTTAGAGTAGTCGATAAGCTTAGTCTTGGGAGCAGGTTTGCCAACAATTCACCCTGACTGCCTAACTCCTAAGGAGAGACCCTCCTTAATAGCCTTAGTGGACAAATGGGACTTACTACCTTAACCCCCAAGGGTCCTACAAGGATTTTTAAGGGTCCTCATAGTGTTCCCCATAGTTCCCACTTCATCAGCATATGTATTCCTCTTCTTGCACTTTATACTCACAACAGAGCTCAGAGTGTCTATGGGAGTCTTCTCAAGAGTAGTAAAAGAAACTTCTTTAGTTTTAGTAGGGATAGGAGAAGGATAGGGCTCTTCGATAGCATCAATAGAAATAGGGTTAGAATAAATTTCCCTACTATAAATATGAGTGGCCTTGGATAGCTTGAGGACATGGTGGAAATTATACAAATAGAAGATGAGGCGCTAATGAAGGGGGATATGATTTGTATCAAGTTTTTTAACCAACTTAGCTCTCACCCTAAGGACAGAATGATTGAGGGAAGAAAGTAGATAAAAAGGAAATCTAATGAGATCATTTCACCTAAAATGATTTAGGAGTGGAAGATGATAATTATATAACCTAGTGAAACATCCCTCTAGAGTGAAATACTTCATGAAGATGAAACACACGCCATCCCAAGGTTCAAGCAACTTGGCTCGATCAAATCCCCCCTTATAAGGTGCTAGTTCTTTGCCTTCTCTAAGAAAGAGCTTCTGGCTGGAAAGGTCCACAATTTTTGTTTTTTGTTGTAGTTTCATCCCTTGTGTAGACATGTCAGTAGCCATAGCTATCACATTTTTTAAAATCTCAAAGCTAATTCCTCCAATAGTGAATCACTAGTTTAGCTAAGACCTGGTGAACTATTTAGATAGGTTTTCATCAAACCCATTGAACCTCTCCAAATAGGGGCTAATCCCACCCTCTTTATAGTAGGCTAGACCACTGGGTTGTCTTTGAACTCATAGTAAGAAATTGGTTCTATTTAAATTTTATCACCACCCATGTTGGACTTACAGAATAGACTAGGAGAATCCCAAATTTTTAACATCATATTTGTAGTAACTTCAATCCCTTACTCATGAATATGCATAATGATGATGAAATAGCACATAATTTAGAACATCATGTAGAGATGAAACTTACTCCTCCCATGCTTAAACATAATTTCTTAATGATCTCCATAATAATGAAGCTGTTTGCTCACCTTAACAAAGTGGTATAATAAATTGGCAATGATGATCAAATAAGTACCATAGACCCTGATCTTTGAGATCCACATCGACATCCTCCAAAAGAACTAACTAATGGAGCTATATTTCCCATATATTTGACTCATCCTTAACACATCATTTCCTTTTAGATGAGATCCCTAATATTTAAAGGGATATGATCAATTTAATGCTAGCATCACCATTTTAAAAATTGTTAGCCGAAATTGGTACAGGCATCGGCTACACTGTTGCCCTCCCTATAAATATGTGAAATGTCTACCCTAGTAAGCTTCTATAATAGAATTTGTATGTCTCTAATGATATATTTTATCTTAATACCCACATTTGATACTTTGTTAATTACATTGATAACCATTTTAGAGTACCCCTAGATACTCAAATTCTTGATACCAACTGATATAGCCAATTTTATCCCCCATAGAAGAGTAGTTGCTTCATCATAATTATTGCTCTGGCAGACTATTCCACCAGCATAGATAGTAATAATCCACATTTTATCATTTCTTATAATCCCTCCTCTACTGGCTTTGCCATCAGACATAGAAGCCCCATCAAAGTTAAGTTTCAACTAGTTAGGCTTCGAGGGATTCTATTTAGTATTAAGTCTCTATGATATTTAAGAATTATCATGAGGAGGGATATGATTTAGGGCCTTCCATTTAGCTACAATTTGTTCTTCTTCATGAGTTAGGGGTTTCTTTGTAGTGTGAGTATGAGCAATAGTGACACTTTCCAATAGAGTCTTAGCAAAATTATGGAAAACTTGAGAGGCATCTCTACTAGTATCCCTAAAAATTCTATGGTTGCATTCTTTCCATAATATCTAGCTCAAACAAGGTAGAGTTTGTTTCCATAACTCAAGGAGCTAGGGATGAGAAAAGGTAGGTTTCTAACTAATAATGACATCCTTAAGGTCAGAATTATAGACCCACTAAATGCCAAAATTATTTAGGATTATGTCCCAAAGTTCTCAAGCAAAATTACAGTGTATGAAAAGATGAGAAATAGTTTCCTCCTTTGAGTAGCACAAATAACATCTATTGACCAGGGTAAATCCTCTCTTCTGAAGGTTGTCTTGGGTTAAAATTTTGTTATGAGCAACCACCCACCAAAACATGTTGATTTTTTGTATAATTTTATGTTTTCAAATTTTTTCCATATCTCCTTATTCTGAGCCTCAAGAATCAACAAATGATAAGCAGACTTGATAGAGAACTAGCTATTTTTATCTAGCCACCAGTACTATTCATCTTCTCATGGGAAGAGAGGGATTCTGGCTCCCTGAATCAACTATTGAACATTTATAACTCTAGAGGAGAGATCAGGTTGATGAGCACAACAATCCAATAGATTTTTCCAACTCTTAATGCCATTATTATTAACCATGTAATCACAGTCTTTCTCTCCAAAAACCTAAGTAGCAATATCAACAATTTCTCTGTAATCTACCTATGTGATAAGAGCCTTATCCTTTACCCAAATGTCATTCTAGAATTTAATACACCTACCATTTCCCAATTTCCATCTAATCCCTTGCTTAAGAATACTTCTACGTTTCAACATTTTATTCCATATCACAGACCCCTGAGGTAGACCTACTTGTTGGAGAAAGTTGGGATCATTTGTACTATGCATATATTTGGTATTCATGACTTTCCCCCAATCATTATGTTTATGAATCATATTCTAGTTGATTTTGGTAAGAAGGGATTTGTTCATGCTCCTGATGAGTCTAATATTGAGGCCACCATGTGATTTTAGAGGACACACTTTTTCCCAACTGACCAAAGACATTCTCTATTTATCTTCCAATCCTATCCATAAAAAATTTCTTTGAATCTATTCCAATTTGATAGTAAAGTACGTAGGTATTTTAAAGAGGGACAAGAATTAACTAAGAATCCCTTATAGAGAGGCCCATAGAAGCTACAGTTTACCTGCGTTACTGAGTAGTTTCCCTTTCTAACCAAGCAGTTTCCTCTGAGTTCTTTCCAATATTCCATTTCAGAACCCTGGAGATACCTCTTTGACTGTAAGGGGGAGGCCCAAATAGGTAGCCGATAGATCATCTTTAGCACAGTCCAAGATATTAATGATTTTTTACCTAAGGTCATTAGGAGTATTAAAGAAGTACACATTACTCTTTCAGAGATTTATGCTTTACCCAGAATCTATGGAATATTTATTTAAAATATTCTTCCATCTCTAAGCTTCAATCACTGAAGAGATGCCAAAAATTATGGTATCATCAATGAACTATTGCACAACCATAGGGGGAGGGAGGAAGCAGGTTTGATGCCCTCTAGATGTTTAGAGACTATATTAGCTTGTATGTATCTCAAAAGTGCCTCTGCCATTATGATGAAAAATTAAGGGGAAAGAGGGTCCCCTTGGTGGATTCCTCTCAAAGTAGAGAAGAAACCTCTAGGGACCCCATTAACTAGGACTAAAAATCTAGCAGAAGAAACAACATTCCATACGAGGTGAGACATTTTATCATTAAACCCAAACTTCTTGATGACTTGAAATAGAAAAGTCCATGAGACCCTATCATATGCTTTAGAAATGTATAACTTAAGAGCCATACTAGGGATTCTACTCTTATCCATGGAATGGATAGTTTCATGAGTGGAGATCACAGCATCAAGAATTGGCCGACCTAGGACAAAGCCTTTTTGAGCAGGGGAAATAATTTTGTATAAAAAGGGTTGGATTATCATAACCATCACTTTAGTGCAAAGCTTATAAATAATATTACATAAACTAATAGGTCTAAATTTTGAAAGGTGTGTGGGCTATAACCTTATAGGAATTAGAGCAATAAAAGTATTATTAACTTGTTTTAAAAGTTTACCAGTTTTGAAGAAGTCACGAACATCAGCAGTAAGTTCCATTCCCACTATATCCCAATATTCTTGGAATAAAATAGGAGGGAAGCCATCAAGACCAATATCTTTGAAGGAACACATAGAGAATAAAATAGCATAGACTTCCTCCTTAGATATAGGCCTTAGCATCTCCAGGTTGTCTTCTTTAGTTATCAAACAGGGTATTTTACTAATGAATTGATTCATAGTTCCTACATTCCCATCCTCATTTGTTTGTTTTGTCAACAAATTCTAGAATAAAATCCTATCTTGTTCCCCTATCTCATGATCTTCAATTATAATATTGTCATTTTATAAACATAACTTCGTTATGGAGTTAGCCTTCCTATGTTTCATCACCAAAAGATGAAAGAAGGCCGTGTTCTTATCTCCCTCTTTGAGCCACTGAATTATAGATTTCTATTTCCAAAAAACCTCTTCTCTATCCATAAGATTCTTTTAGTTAGAAATTAGAACATTCTCTTCTTTATAAATATCTTCTGAAACATCTCCTTGGGTAATCTGCTATTGGATATCTGCAAGTTTTCTAGCTATGTTTTTCTTTTGATAAAAACCATGACCAAAGCTATATCTATTCCATCCATGTACTTCCTCTTTGATATGCTAAAGTTTTTTGACTAATCTAAATATAGGAGTGCCCTGGATAGGAATTCTCCACCATTGAGCCACCTATTATCTGAAATCTTTATGTTTAATCCACATGGCTTCAAATCAAAAAGGAAAAGGACCACATTAGCTCTAGTCTTTCCAGCTGAGGAAGATAGGGCAATAATCAGACATAGTTCTAGGAAAAGCCTGTAGATGCATATTATGATAATCATCCCAATTACTAAAAATAAGAAATCTATCTAATTTAACTTGGATCATTTGGTCTCCCCTTCTTTTGTTAGACCAAGTGAAATTTTGATTTTGCAATTCTACATCTAGTAATCCCCAATCATTTATAAATTCTACAAAGTCAAACATGTTGTCAGAGTAAACAATATTCCCACCATATTTTTTAGAAAGATATGATAGAGTGTTAAAGTCACCAACCAGCATCCATCTAGTGCATAGGGTGTTAGTCCTGAAGCTACTCAAATCAATCCACAAATTTTGCCTCAAAGCTCTATTATTTGGGCCATAGATATTGACCAATGACTAGTTTAAGGAAGATAAAGTGAAGTTAATGATCAAAAAATGCTTATTAGAAGTAATAAGAGATCCCTAAATTTTAGCACTATTCCACATAGTCACAATCCCACCTGAAGCCCCTTCAGCCAAACTGATGCAGAAAGCAGCCTTAGGCCATATGTAATCATCTATTTTATTAAATCTCTCCTCATTCATCTTGACCTCTTGGAGTAATAAAATATCTAATTTATTATCTAAAATATAGTTTTTAACCTCAAACTATTTTGAGGGACTGTTAAAGCCCCTCATATTCCAAGATACTATTCTCATTTAGAATATTTGAGGGAATGGGCCTCTAGTGTTTTCTATTTACCACTAGAAATCTCCTTGGCAATCTCCTATTATCTTATTTCTCTTAGGTTTGGTCTCCTTTGTTTGGAGTCAGTGCCAACATCCATAGATTTTTTACCTTTAAGATTCTTTTTCTTTAGGGTAATCCATTCTTCCTGGTCATTACCACTATTCTTTTGTCATATTTCACCTATTAATGAATAATTGGTTGATTGGTCACCTACTTCTAGAACATGGGAAGTATCTATGTTTGAGTATAAGGTTGTTTCTTCCTCAGTATTTACTATTTATGGAGGTAGATTCAACTGATCTTCTCTCAAAACGTTTCCTTTTGCATCATCCCCATCTATCATTTGATCATGTATTTCCCCTTCCTCAAACATATTGGTCTATTGATCTAAAGAGTTATATGTGTCTATTAAATTATTCTGATCATTATCCATTACCTTCTTGTTATTCTCACCTAGGACAGCTTTTTTTGCACTACCAGAGACTTCCCCCTGACCATCATTTTCCATAATCTTCTCAGTATTATTGGCATTTTCCACATTACCCCCCATTTCTTGACTACTAGGGTTTCTAGGTTTGTGAGACTGATCTTCACCTTCAATAGGGGGATCATCTTTCTTTCCCATTTGCTTTGCCTTACATTGGGTCATTATATGTCCCTTTTTCCTACATATTTGGCAGAAGGTGGTAGAATTTTCATAGATGATCCACTGAGTCCAAATCCCATATTTAGAGTCTAACATTATAGATGTGGGAAGGGTTTGATTAATCTCTACATTGACATAAAGCCAATCATAAACACATTTGGATTGAGTTCTGGTAGTATGATCTACAGTGACATACTGGCTAATGGAGTTGCCAATAGCTGTAAATATTTTTTCATCCTAGAATTCCAATGGGAACCCTGGCAATCTTACCCAAGTAGGAGCAGACTTGCTGAGGTCCAAGTTAGGATCAAACCCCAGTTTCCAAGGGCACAAGGCAAGTGAATGTGGACCATAAATCCATGGTCCTCCAGCAAGAATACCTATCATATCCTCCCTATTCATAAATCTAAATAAGAACAAGCCTCTTGCCATAGTAGTGATCGAAACACTACCTTTAGGTCTACACCTATAAATCACCTATTTCATAACCATCTCAATATTAGGATGGAAGGAGAAAAACTTACCTACCAGCGCAAGGTCCATGGTCACCCTAATTTCCTCAACTAGATCATTCGAGATAGTCAGGGTTGTACCCTTAGTGGAATCTTTTTTGGCACAAAGGCTCGACATGTTTTTAGTAAAACATGTCTTTTCCCTTTTTAACACTTTCTTCCATATATTGGAGGGAATGACCTCTTTCAATTTTGTGTCCCCAGAGGCACTACCAAAGGCAATAGCCTCCATTGGATCAGGAAGCACTCATAAGCAGTCGCACTCAGAGGCCTTACAAGGTGGGAAAATGACTTTACAGCTTGTTAATTGCCCATACCAAAATCATGATAAGTGTATTGATCATGTTAATTGCTAGCCCACACCTCATTTAAATAGATGCTCTATCAAGAACTTGATGCAAATTTTGATGTAAATGATGTTGTTGTGATATTTGTTAATTGTTGATTCTGATGCTTTCAAGCATTGAGACAAGGTATCTTTGTAGCCTCTATAAAGGAAAGTGTGAGCATGGATAGTAAACAAGGACAAATAATGTATGGTAGGTTTGATTTAAAAATGGAATGGTAGATGATAATGGAATGTATAATAGTGGGGAAAAAAAGATTGAGACTTTGAGTCACATGTAATGTTGTTGATGTTGGATTCGACATAACTTTGGTTGTGGCAGGGCCAAAGACTTGATCTCCTGATAGGGCCATCATATTTTTGTTATTATTTGAGCCTAAGAGTAGCTACCATCTGATTAGGTTGTAGATTGGAAGCTATTTTGATTTGATCTTTGATTTTGTCTTTATCAAGTAGTAAAGAAATTTTGTGCTCAGATATTGGTGCCTCAATGAGGTTTTTAACAATGAATTTATCTTAGTTGTCTTGTAGTGCTTATGAGGAAGTTTCACTAATGAAAATTAGCTTTTGACTTTGATTTTATTCTAGTGCTTCTAAAAAAGTTTCACTAGAAGATGTTTAGTTGAAACTTTGATTGCATCTGATCACCTCAAAAAAGGTTTCTCTAGGAGAGTGTTCTTTAGCTACATGAATGTGGTCTTGGCCTCCTTGTTCTTCTTCAACTACTATGTCACCATGGATGCAGTTCAACAAAGTATGATTTTATCTATCCCAATTGACATTTATGGGAGATAAAATGTCAATAATATGGCTATCTTGGTTTATGGAAATGGCATGTGGAATAATAATGAAATGGGTGTTGGCATCATAATCCTTATAGAATATACTAGGAGAACTTGTGTCAATGTTGAAGTACTCATCCTAAAAAACTATAGAAGGATCACAAATTTATTCAAATTGATATACGAGGTATGCATAACCAATGCTGTAATAGTCACAAACAATTTTTCTTCTGAATCTGATTCTAACTCAAGGGACTTTGAATCTGATGTTGAGATTGGCATTGATTCTGATTCTAATGATAAATATAATGTCGATCCAAAAATAGAACCTAACTCTAACTTTGATTCTTCATCTAATGGGTAATCTATTACAATGATGTCTTGTTGAATTTTTGGTATTTGACAAGTAATGACCTATGATGGCATAATGAGTTCCATAAAGACTATTTTGTCAAAGTGAGTCTTTTCTATAATGGGAAATAGGTTAAGATAAAACTCCTAAAGGACTAAATTATTAAGGGGAGACTCTTAAAAAATAGTCATATAGTCAGGGTAATGATTTTCCCAAAGGTAGTTATAATCATTAAGAAGTGACTCAACAAAGATTGGCTCATCAGAGTGAGACCCCTCAATAAATGGTATAAGATCAATAATAAATTCATCACAATTTGACTTATCACAAATGATTGATTCAATAGAAACATCTTATATTAGTTGGTTCTCTTGGCATTGGTTTCTAATGAGTTATAAGATACTATTTTTGAGCATAGATTGGTCTTTGAATGATTGGATTAATTGAGGTTTAGATGGGATTGGTAATGGCCTAGAGTTGGATAATGGTAGGGCATTGGGGAGAATGATTGCTTACATGATCCAAAGGAAATATTCTTAATATGGTAATGATAGGGTGGTTTGGAGCTTGATTGCTTGTACAAGTCAAAGGACTAGGTCCTAGACTGATGAAAGGGTGTTGTGGATCCTAGTTGCTTGCATAAGCTAAAGGACTAAGTCTAGGAATGGTAATGGTATTCCTTAGATATTGTGGAGCTTGATAGATCATATAACCCAAAGGAGGGTTAGGGGTAGTTGATGATTGGATAACAAAAGGACATCACGAAGCTTGCTTGCTTGTATAAGTCAAAGCATCCAAGTCTTCCTCATAAATCATATCATCCCAGTTGAGAGTTGGTTCATAAGCTAGTTCTTGATTATGTTCCATGTACTAATTATTGTAATGTGGGTATGGATCCATATCTCAAAAAACATTATCTATAGTTGGGTCTTCAAATTCAACCGCACAAGCCTCTTCATTACAATCAAGGTCTTAATTTGGATTTTGTAGATTTTGACTATGTTTCCCATATGGAGTATTGTAGGGAGAATAATAAAACTCCTTAGAAAATCTCTCTATAGGGGTTCCTAGTGGGATTTTATGCAACCATTCTATCATAAGTTAGATTTTATTTGAATCTAACATAAGTGTAGCTAGAAATTTCCACATAAATGATGAAATCTCTAAAACAAAAAGGCTTTGAGTTCTACAAAATATAAAAAACTATCCAAAAGACAAATGGTTCAAATTTGGTCTAACTTGGTTGAAGGGGTGGAGATGTATCTTCAATATAGTCTAAAAGTGGAGCTATATATCCAAAATTATTTGTGCTAAGATTTGGTATAAAGTAGTCTAACATCAAATTTCTAATGTCTAATGTCATACACATAAAATGTTAAGCATCTAAATAAAAATTGGCATGTTAAAATTCTAAATCAAAGTGTTCCAAACAAGGTCTAAACTAGGAAAGGGGAAAAGAGTTGTTAGGTATTTTGTCCAAATGTGAAGTCAAAATCTAGGCTCAAACAAGGCATGTGATAGGAATTTTGGCCAAACGGTGTCAAAATCTAGACTTGAAACAAAGTATTGATGTCAATTTAATCTAACAAGTTTGGAAATAACTTTGGCATAGACCCAGTAAATGGAATCAAACATAAACATGATTAATTAGCATAAGACATGAAAAAGGATCTTGAAAAAAGACCTTGTTCTCCCAAATAAATGTACAAACATTGATGAGGATAGGCATTAAAAAATAAACAATCAATAGTTTTAAAATTTGGTGAATCGATTAATCAAAGTTATGCAACCTCAAAGTGAAAGATCTATGTATCAACCCCACAATTAAGGACTAAATAGAAATAAATCAATGTTTGAATCTAAACTTAAGAAGTTTAATTGAAAACATGACATTGAAAACAATTATTTGACAAAACAAGCTAGACAAGATTGGATAGCATGATGACGCATAAATAAGGTCCAAATGGCTGATGTGGCATGGTTTGACAAATGGTTTTTGGCATAATTGTAAACAAGTTTTGAAATAAATTGAGTAGCATAATGGTATAATCAGGCTCAAATGATGTGATCAATTTTATGTTTCAAATACTCAAAGGAAAAATGGTTTGATATGATTTTGGTAGTGTAACACTACCCTCTACAACTCAAATGACACACACACAAACAAGTTTAGAAAAAATTTCAAGGCACAAGTGTGGTGTAAAATGGCTAACATAATGCCTCTTTAGATAAAATAGTGACGTATAAACAAATTGATTTTGACATGACTTATGAACAAACAAATAATTTTTAGTCTCAAAACATACCAAACAAAAATGACCAAAATACACGAAGTATAATCATCCAAATCCTAGCAAGGATATGGCAATGTAGGGTTGACTAAACTATCAAGCTTTCAAACATTTCTAAGGGAATCAATTACACAAGTTTTATGTCAAACTATTCAAAAGAAAAATATAGAAATTGGGTGTCTATGGCACTTGGATTGTTACAAAAAGGTCTAGTCCTTTTTATAACCACTAAATCCTACTATTCGTTTAGTGTAGTGTGATCTCCAAATGCAAATACGTCCCATGTGTAACTCAGAAGGATTGGATGAAGTTAATGTCAGGAGATAAAATCCTAGATCAAAGATTCCCTAAAGAAATCATGGGAGGTAATCAAGTCTCCTTTGTAAGCCAAGTTTGTATGAAATAAAATACTAATAGAAAGACTTTAGGGTCATTTTCAAGGTCACCCAAACTTTGACGAGTTGTTGGGGAGTGCTTTAGACGATATTCTTTCTAAGCCTTGGAATAGGATTTTTGAAATAAGGATGGTGCTTTTGATTCCAAGGTTTCCCTAAAGAGGATAAATGGAAAATCATACATGAATAAACCTTCTCTTTGTTAAACAAATTCTAATTAAATAACTATTGAAAACAAGAATTGATAAGTTTGTTCAATTTTAGAACCCAAATGAAAGTTGTGGTGGTGTTCTTTTGACCCCTTGGTATTTAGTTGTAATTTTTAAATAATAAATTATCAAAACGTTCACTCAATCACCTAAATGTTTTATTAAGAACCAAAAAAAAATATTCCTAATTCATTTTAAAATCATGCCAAAGATGTCTTAATAACATGTTTTAACAAATTCTAAGTCTGTTGATTGTATGTCTACCCTTAAGGCATCACCCCAAAAGTAAATGTGTTAGGTTAGAAAATTTTATTAAAAATATAAATAAAATATTTTAAAAAATAATATTAAATATATGAACAACTGAAAAAAAAATATTATAAGGCTAAAAATAAAATATATGGCACATAACATATAAAAACCTGCGCATAAAATATGAAAACCTGAAGTCAGTATTTTTAACATAACATTTAAAATATAGATTAGTTTAACACAAAATTTTGAGAGGTTTTAAATAATTATAGGAAAAATATATATTAAAAAATTTATGTCAAAAAATTCAATACATAAAAATTTATAAACTCTATTCTAACCATTTTTACCAAAAAAATACAAAACATAAAGTGACAGTCACTAAAACAGCTATAACTTCTAAAATATAAAGGATTATTTTGTGAAATTTTTAGATAATATAAATTAAATATTTATATATATTAATAAACAATTTTTTTTTAAAATATTAATTAAATAAAAAATTATGACTTATTTATTGGCTATTTTTACTCAAAGCAAAAAACAACAAAAAAAAAGAATCAAATCTATTAAACATAAAAAAGTTTGTAGATTGTACTCTCATGAAGATCATCCCACCAAGAATGCCATTATGTGAACTATTAATTTTAATAAAGAGAGGTTTTATTATATTTTTAGTGACAAAATGAAATCAAATTGAAAAACTAACACACTAACTAGCATACATCTCTAGGCCTAGTTACTAGGGAGAGCTTAGTGAGGGAAATCCATTTTTGAACACTACTAAAAATGAAAAGAAATAAAAAATATGAATGCAAAACATAAATTTATTACCAAATCCTTGATTTCTCCAAAATTATCCTTCTTTGACTTGCTTAGTTTGTGCTTCAAGAAATCTTCTTCAATGAAGTGTCGCTACCTTCATCTCCTCTTGGCACCTTTGGCTTTGGATTGGCTTGGCTTGCCTCAATAGTTTGGAATTATAACACTAAGATGCAATGGTTTTTTAATGAATTTGAGAAATATAATTTTCATATAAAATATATTAAAATTCAATAGGCAAGGCTTCCTATTTATAATTTTTTGGAATGGTTTGGGGATCAACCATGACTGTCCATCTCAAGTTTATGATGTGTGGCCATGAATAAATCCAAATATGAAATTCATTATACAAATATACATATTAATATTTGGTATGGAGGGTTATTTAATAAGCATTTTCGGTATTAATTAGGCATGGAGGGTCTTAATGAGGCATGGGAGACCCATAATCTTGATATTTTATGCATTTATGGCTTATGGATGCCACCCCATATGATGATGTCACCTTATGATGCAGTTAATAGAAATCAATTTCCAAAATATATTTATTCAACAAGTTCCGTATAAAATTAACTTAAGGCCCTAATTTAGTTTAATTATCCTAAAACATGATTAGTCAACTTTGGTGCAAATTTTGGCTCTTGGTGCATAAATTAATTAAATTGATCAAAATGTCTTGTTATTGGTCTAAATTTTGACTAGATTAGAATTAGAATTTAATGTCAGATGCATTAGATCCATTATCCCATTTAGGATGTTACCAAAATTAAATAATAAAATCACATATCTTGCACAAGATATTTGACATAAAAGAACAATAAAGAGCACCTAAGTGCAAAATTGGCATTTTGACTTGAAATGATTTGATCAAAATTAGTTGGCCCATAAATTGTATTGCCCCATTTAATGATACGCTAGCCAAAATTGACACTTGAATATATCAATTTCAACTCATTTAATACATTTTAGTGTTTTTAGGCCAAATTGTGCACTTTAGGTGGAAATTGGTCAAAATCTGTGTTGGAGGTCATTGCTAGCCAAATTTAGGTGTCTACAATTTGCCCTTGTTTGGGAAGGAATTACAAGCTATAATCAAAGAAATGACTTCTTAATAATGATAAAATGCATGTATTCCAAAAATAACATGACGATTGAAGAACATATCTCCAAATGGTTTTGGGAAGCCTATGATGATGCCCCCTCGAGGGAGTGACCATTACATTTGTTGATGGACGGTCCCTCAAAAAGAAATAGGAAGAAAGATAAAATTAGCCCATGATTGAGATTAATATAAATAATAAAAATACTTTCATGCATTGATGTAAAAAGGATACTAATTTTCCCAAAGATGGTTATAATAAAAAATAAAATTCAAAATAATGATTTACTCATAGGTGGTTATAATTAATAAGAAGACCTAGATTGGCTAAAGATGATGGTGACCTAGTTAGGGCTGATTAACAAGAAAAACTCAATAATACAACCTAAAATATAGATTAAGGATGATTGGGCATAAAGTGATGAAAGAAATGAATAGAGGAATGAGATTGATCAATATAAAATGATTTAGTTGTACCTGCTAACAAGGAGATGCTCATCCTTATTAGCAATGATATAACTATAATGGATAATGGGTTAATTTAATCAAGGGTGGGATGGAAGAATTTTTCAAGGTGCCAAGGAGAAACTTTTATGGTTCCATTGATTATAGACCTTCTTGAAGCTGATTTTTGTTATAGCATATGATGGTAGGATTCATGATAAAACACCATGAAGACTTGGCCAAAATATGCATAAAGACTAAATTTTGATCCAATAAACATTGAAAATCAATGCGTCAATGATAAAACCATGATGAAAATATTGACGTATGAATATATATGGACTCAAGAATAATATGCTCAAAGAATCACCCAATGAACACATATAGACTGAGTCGAGACAATAGTGATGAAAGCAAATAAATAGGCAAGAAGATAAACAAACAAATAAACTACACAAAAATAACATAAATATACAAACAATTTGAAATAAATAAACAAACAAAAATCTTGAAAACAAAATCAAAATAAATCATCTGAACAATGACTTTTCCCTAATAGGGTAGATCGAGGATAACTGACTAGGCTTAGACAACACAAATATTTTTGGATTTTTGAAATGTTATGAATGTTTTAATAATTTTGAGGTATCTTAACTCATTATATAATGACAAGATACATACTCACAAAATTACAAGATATTTTGTCTTAAGTTGCTCACAAAATAGAGAGATCATATGAAAAGGGGAACTAAGATGACCTCAACATGAATTGAGCATCACCAACTTAGTCCTAAAAATATCTCATACCACAATAATTTCATCCACATAAAAGGTGAGGACAAACCAACTAGGTCCCAAAAATTTCTCAAATCCATAAAATGGCTAGTCAAATGAAAATAATAATGGCAAGGTGATGCAACATTGCATGGTAAATAAGTGTTGCCCCTAATTTTCCTATAGGTCATTTTAGATAAGATATAAAAACATAGGTTAATGATACTAATTTGTTTATAGGTGGTTATAATTGTTATCAAGACTGATGAGACACTAATTTTCCCATATATGGTTATAATCATGCTCATATAAACAAACTTGATACAGGATAGAAAATGAAAGATAGCTTGCTAGATCAACTGTCACACTACTTTCATAGATTGTCATTGTAAACATGGATTTGATTGATTATTGAAACTTGATCAAAATCCCCATGCAAAAGGTGAAAGAAGAACCAAGGTAACCAATATCAAATTAGGATTGGGTAGGATGACTAAAAACATGCTTTTGTTTAGATAATAATGATGGGTTTGGATAGATTGGATAAAATGATAAGAGGGTTACCCTTAAGTGATGGGGTGATTGGCTAGGTATATGATAATGGAAAATGGATTATGTAACAATGGTAATGGCATGGCAATGTGAAATGGTATGGTACATGTTTTTGTCCTAGGTGTGGTTTTTGATATATGATTATACTATTCTTACTGAAGTGGAGATGCACATCCTAATCAACAAATGAAATAAATAGAATAATTGATCATGTTAGTTTCTAGCCCACACCTCATCTAAATAGTTTCTCTATCAAGAAATCAATGTATATTTGGATGTAAATGATGTTTTTATCTTTGTTGGTTTTTTATTCTGATGCATCAAGACAAGGTATCTTTATAGCCTCTACAAAAGAAAGTGCAGCCATGGATGGTAAACAAGGAAAAATAATGGATGGTAGGTTTGATTATAAAATGGAATGATAGATGATAATATAATGTATAATGGTGGGGAAACAAATGAATATTAGGACTTTGAGCCACATGTAATGTTGTTGATGCCAGATTTAACATAACTTTGGTTATGACAAGGCCAAAGACTTGTTCTCTTGATACGAGCATCATATTTTTTTGTTGTTTGAGTCTGAGAGTAGCTACCATCTGATTAGGTTGTAGATTAGAAGCTACTTCGATTTGATCTTTGATTTTGTCTTTATCAAGTAGTGAAGAACTTTTGTGCTCAACTATTGGTGCCTTAATGAAGTTTTCACTAATGAAGTTGTCTTGATTATCTCGTAGTACCTCTGAGAAGGTTTCAGTAATGAACATTGGATTTTGAATTTTATTTTCTTCTAGTGCTTCTAAAAAAATTTCAATAGAAGATGTTGAGTTGGGACTTTGATTGTATCTTAGCAACTCTGTAAAGGTTTCACTAGGAGAGTGTTCTTTAGCTACATGAATGTGGTCTTGGCCTCCTTGCTCTTCTTTAACTTATATGTCACCATGGATGTATTTCAAAAAAGTGTGATTATATTGATCCCAATCGACACTTATGGGAGATAGAATGTCAATAATATGGTTATCTTGGTTGATGGTAATAGCATGTGGAATGGTAATGGAATGGGTGTTGGCATCACAATCATTGTAGAAGATACTAGGAGAGCTTGTGTCAATCTGAATTACTGATCCTCAAAAATTATATAAGGATTACAAATGTATTCAAATTGATCTACGAGGTATGAATAACTAATGTTGTAACAACTACAAATTTTTTTTTTAATCTAATTTCAATTCAAGGGACTTCAAATCTAATTTTGAGACTGACATTGATTCTAATTTTGATGTTAAATATTATGTTGATCCAAGAATAGAACCTAAATCTAACTTTTATTCTTCATCTAATGGTTACTCTATTATAATTATGTCTTATTAAATGTTTGGTATTGGATAAGTAATGACCTACAATGGCTTAATGAGCTCCATAAAGACTAGTTTTTCAAAGTGAGACTCTTCTATAATGGGAAATAGGTTAAGAGACAACTCCTCAAAGACTAGCTTATCAAGGGAATACTCTTAAAAAATAAACATATAGTAAAGGTAATGAATTATCTACAAGGAAGTTATAATCATTAAGAAGTGACTCAATAAAGATTGGCTTGTTAGAGTGAGACTCCTCGATAACTGGTATAAAATAAATAGGCAATTCATCATAGGTTGACTTATCACAAATGGTTGATTCAATAAAAACATCTTGGATTTGTTGGGTCTCTAGGCCCTTATTTCTAATGAGTTGGAAGATACCAATTTTGAACACAGATTGATCTTTGAATGATTGGATTTATTGAGGTTTGGATGGATTGGTAATGGAGGAGGAATGACCTATAGTTAGATATTGGTATGGCACTAGGGAACATGATTGATTACATGAGTCAAAGGACAAGTTATTAATATGGTAATTATAAGGTGATGTGGAGCTTGATTGATCACACAAGTCAAAATACTAGGTCCTAGAATGATTAAAGGGTGTTGTGGATCTTGCTTGCTTGCACAAGCCAAAGGACTAGGTCTAGGAAAGCTAATGGTATTCCTTATATATTGTAGAGATTCATAGCTCTTATAATCCAAATGAGGGTTAGGGGTAGTTGATGATTAGATAAAAAAATAAATCATAGAATTTGATTCCTTGCATAAGCCAAAGCATCCAAGTCTTCTTCATAAACTATATCATCTTAGTCGTGAGTTGGCTTATAAGCTAGTTCTTGACTGTGTTCTATGTACTAATTATTGTAAATAGGGTATGGATCCATATCCCAAACAACATTATCTATAGTTGGTTCTTCAAATTTCTCACAAGTCTCTTCATGTCATTCAAGGTCTCAATTTGGATTTTGTAGATTTTGATTATGTTCCCCATATAGAGTATTTTAGGGAGAATAATAAAACTCCTTAGAAAATCTTTCTCTATAAGGTTTCTTAGTGGGATTTTATCTAGCCATTATATCATAAGTTGGATTATACATGAATCTATCATAATTTTAGCTAGACATATCTACGCAAATGATGAAAGTTCTAAAACAAATAGGCTTAGAGTTATACAAACTCTAAACAACTATCCAAATGACAAATGGTTCATACTTGATCTAACTTGGTCAAAGGGGTGGAGCTATATCTTCAATATGGTCTAAAATTGGAGTTGTATCTCCAAAATTATTTGTTCTAAGACTTGGCATAAAATAGTCTAACATCAAATGTCATATGTATAAAAGGTCAAGCATCTGAATAAAAACTGGCATGTTAAAAGTCTAGGTCAAAGTATTTCAAACAAGGCCTAAACTACGAAAGAAAAAAAGAGTCACTAAGTATTTTTTCCAAATATGGAGTCAAAAACTAGGCTCAAACATGGCATGCACTAGGAATTTTGGCTAAACGGTGTCAAAATCTAGAATTGAAACAAAGTATTGATGTGAATTTAATCTAACAAGTTTGGAAACAACTTTGACATAAACCTAACAAATGGAATTAGACATAAACATGATCAATTAGCATAAGGAATGAGGCAAAAGGATCTTGAATAAATATTGTGTTCTCTCAAATAAAGGCATAAAAATTGATGAGGATAGGCATTGAAAAAATAAACCATCAATAATTTTCAAATTTGGTGAATCGATTAATCAAAGTTATGCAACCCAAAAGAGAAAGATTTATGTATCAACCCCATGAATTAAGGACTAAATAGAAATAAATAAATGTTTTAATATAAACTTAACAAGGTTAATTGAAAACTCAACACTAAAAATAAGTATTTGACCAAAAAAGCTAGACAATATTGGACAGCATGATGACACATAAACAAGGTCCAAATGGTTGATGTGACATGGTTTGACAAATAGTTTTTGGCACAATGGTAAACAAGTTTTAAAACAAATTGAGTAGCCTAATAGCATAAGCCTACCCAAATGATCTTATCAATGTTATGTTTCAAATAATCAAAGGCAAAATGGTTTGATATAATTTTGGCAGTGTAATACTACCCTCTACAAGTCAAATGACACACACACAAACAATTTTATCAAAAATTTCAAAGCATAAGTATGATGTAAGATAGCTAGTATAACGCCTCTTTAGACAAAAGAGTGACGTATAAACAAAGTGATTTTGGCATGATTTATGAACAAACAAATAAGTTTTATTCTCAAAACATATCAAGAAAAAATGACCAAAATACAATAAGTATAATCATCCAAATCCTAGTAAGGGTATGGCAATGTGGGGTTGACTAAACTATCAAGCTTTTGAACATTTATACAGGAATAAATTACATAATGACTTTCATGTCAAATGATTTAAAAAAATCACAAAAAATGGGTATCCATGGCACTTTCTTGTTACAAAAAGATCTAGTCCTTTTTACAACCACTACATCCTACTGTTTGCTCAGTGTAGTGTGATGTTTAAATGCCGATACGTCTCATGTGCAACTCAGAAGGAGTGGATGAAGTCAATGCCAAGAGATAAAACTTCAGGTCAAAGCTTCCATAAATAACCCATAGGAGGTAATGAAGTGCCCCTTGTAAGCCAAGTTTTCATGAAATAAAAGACTAATAGAAATACTTTAAGGTCATTTTTAAGGTCACCCAAATTTTGATGAGTTTTTAGCGAGTGCTTTGGATGACATTCTTTATAAGCCTTGGACTAGAATTTTTGAAATAAGGATGGTGATTTTGATTCCAAGGGTTCCCTAAAGGGGACAAATGGAAGATAATATATGCACAAACTTTCTCTTTGTTAAACAAGTTTTAATTAAACAGTTATTGAAAACAAGAATTGACAAGTGTGTTCAATTTTAAAACACAAATGAAAGATGTGGTGGTATTCTTTTGACTCCTTTGTTTTAAGTTGTAACTTTGAAAGTATAAATTATTAAAACATTCACTTAATAACATAAATGTTTTATTAATCACTAAAAATAATATTATTAATTCATTTTAAAATCATGCCAAAGATGTCTTAATAGCATGTTTTAACAAATTCCAAGTCCATTAGTTGCATGTCTACCCTTAAGGCATCACCCCAAAAGTAGATATGTTAGGTTAGATAATTTTAGCACAAATATAAATAAAATATTTTAAAAATAAAAAATATTAAATATATGAACACCTTGAAACAACAAATTAGAAGGCTAAAAATAAAATATATGGCACATAACACATAAAAGCTTGTGCATAAAATATAAAAACCTGCAGTCAGTATTTTTAATATAAAGTATAAAATATAGATCAGTTTGACAATAAATTTTGTGAGGTTTTCAATAACTATAGGATGCATGTATATAAAAAAATTTAAGTCCAAAACATCAATAAAAAATAATTACCAACTTTGTTCTAACCATTTTTACCAAAAAAATATAAAATAGAAAGTGACAATCACAAAAGTAGCTATAACTTCTAAAATATAAAATATTGTTTTATGAAAATTTTAGATCATATCAGTGACATATTTATATATATTAATAAATAAATTTATAAAAAATAATTAAGTAAATAAAAATTTATGACTTATTTATTAGTTGTTTTTACTCAAAGCAAAAACAAAAAAAAAAAGAATCAAAACTATTAAACACCAAAAAGTTTATAGATTGTGCTCTCATGAAGATCATCCCATCGGGTGTGCCATTACATGAAATATAAATTTGAATAAAGAGAGGTTTTAATATCTTTTTAGTGACAAAATGAAATAAAATTAAAAAACCAACACACTAGCTAGCATACATCTCTAGGCCTAGTTACTAGGGAGACCTTAGTGAGGGAAAGCCATTTGAGAACACAACTAAAAATGGAAAGAAATAAAAAATATGAAAAAAAAACTAATTTATTACCAAATCCTTGATTTATCCAAGAGGCCCCTTCTTTGGTTTACTTAGTTTGTGCTTCAAGAGATCTTCTTCAATGGAGTGTGGCTACCTTCATCTCCTCTTGGCACATTTGGCTTTGGCTTGGCTTGGATCAATAATTTGGAATTATAAAACTAAGATGAAAGGACTTTTTAATTAATTTATTAAATTTAATTTTTTCATAAAAGAGCTTAAAATTGAATAGGCAAGGCCTCCTATTTATAGATTTTTGGAATGGTTTAAGGATCAACTTTGACCGTCCATCTCAAGTTTAAGATATGTGGCCATGAATAAATCCAAATATGAAATTCATTATTCAAATATACCATTAAATATTTGGGATAGAGTGGTATTGAATAGGCATGTATGGTCTTAATGAGGCATGGAAAGTCCTAATGAATCATGGGAGACCCATAATCCTGATATTTTATGCATTTATGGCTTATAGATGCCACCCCATATGATGATGTCATCTGATAATGTAGTTAATAGAAATAAATTTTCAATAAAAAATTATTTAACAAGTTCCATAAAAAATTAAATTAAGTCCCTAATTTTTATGAATTAACCTAAAACATGATTATTTAATTTTGATGCAAATTTTGGCTCTTAGTGCACAAATTAATCAAATTGATCAAAATGTCTTGTTATTGGACCAAAATTTGACTAGATTAGAATTAGAAGTCAATGTCAGATGCATTGGATCCATTACCCTATTTAGAATGTTACCAACACCAAATAATAAAGGTGCATGTCTTATGCAAAAGATTTGATAGAAAAGATCAATCTAGAGCACCCAAGTGCAAAATTAGCATTTTGACTTGAAATGATCTAATTAAACTTAGTTGGCCCATAAATTACATTAGCCCATTTAATGATAATATATCCAAAAGCATCACTTGAATTTATAAATTTCAACTCATTTAATGTATTTTAGTGTTTTTAGGCCAAATTATGCACTTTAGGTGGAAATTGGTCAAAAGCTTGGTTGGAGGTCATTGGTGGCCAAATTTAGGTGTCTAGAATTTGCCCTTATTTGGGAAATTATTGAAAGCTATAAGAAAATAAATTTCTTATCAAATAATGAGAAAATACATGTATGCCAAAAAATAGATGATTGTTAAAGAACATAGCTCCAAATGGTTTTTGGAAGCCTATGATGATACCCCCTCAAGGGAGTGGCCATTACATTTGTTGATGGATGCTCCCTTGAAAAGAAATAAGAAGAAATGTGAAATGAACATGTGTTTGTAAGTAATTCAAATGAGAAAATGCTTGCATGCATTGATGTAAAAAAGATACTAGTTTGACCAAAGATGGTTATAATCAAGAATAAAAGACAAAATAATGATTTACTCATAGGTAGTTATAATCAATAAGAAGACCTGGATTGGCTAAAGTTGATGGTGCCCTAGTTAGGGCTGAATAACAATCATAACTCAAGGATACAACCTAAAATACATATTAAAGGTGAGCAGGCATAAAATGATGAAAGAGATGAATAGAGGAATGAGATTGATCAATAGAAAATGATTTAGTTGTACTTGATAATGAGGATATGCTCATCCTTATTAGCACTGATATAAATAGAATGGCCAATGGGTTAATTTAATCAAGGGTGGGATGGAAGGATTTCCAAGGTGCCAAGGAGAAACTTCTATGGCTCCATTGATTGTAGAACTTTTTATAGCTAATTTTTGCTATAGCATATGATGGTAGGCTTCATTATAGAACACCATGAAGGCTTGGCTAAAATATGTGTAAGAAATAACTCCCAATCCAATAAACACTCAAAAATAATTCACCAATGATAAAAATCATGATGATAATGTTGACATATGCATATGGATGGACTCAAGAATAATGTGCTTAAAGAATCACCTAATAGACACATATAGACTGAGTCAAGGCAATAGTGTTGAAAGTAAAAAAATAGGTAAGAAGACAAACAAACAAATAAAATACACAAATAGAAAAAAAACTTAAAATAAATAAACAAACAAAAATCTTGAAAATAAAATCAAAGGAAAGCATCTAAACAATGACTTTGCCCTAATAGGGTGGATCGAGGATAACTGACTTGGCTTAGACAACACAAATGTTTTTGGATTTTTGAAAGGTTATGAATGTTTTTGGAATTTTTATGTATATTAACTCATTATAGAATGACAAGATACCTACTCTCAAAATGATAAGAGTGTTTATCTTAGGTGGCTCACAAAATAAAGAGAGTGTATGGAAACGGGGACTAAGGTGACCTCAACATGAATTGAGCATGACCTATTTAGTCCTAAAATGATCTCATGTCAAACTAATTATATCTACACAAATGGTGAGGATAAACCAACTAGGTCCCTATAAGTTTTCAACTATAGAAAATGGCCAGTCAAATAAAAATAATGATGGTAAGGTGATGTGATATTGTATGGTAAATAAGTGTTGCCCCTAATTTGCCCATAGGTGGTTATAAATAGGATACAATGACATGGGTCAATGATACTAGTTTACCCATAGGTGATTATAATTAGTATAAAGACTAGTGAAACACTAATTTTCCCATAGACAATTATAATCAAGCTCACATAAACAAACTTGATATAGGATGGAAAATGAAATATAGTTTACCAGATCAATTGTCACACTACTTTCATAGACTATCATTGTAAACATGGATTTGATTTATTATTGAAACTTGATCAAAATCCCCTTGCAAAAAGTGAAAGTATAACCAAAGTAACCAATATCAAAATAAGATTGGGTAGGATGACTAAAAATAGGCTTTGGTTTAGATAGGAATGATGGGTTTGGATAGATTAGATAAAATGGTAAGAGGATTGCCTCCAAGTGATGGGGTGATTGTCTAGGTATACAATAATGGAAAATGGAATATGTAACAATGGAAATGGCATGGCAATGTGAAATGGTATGGTACATGTTTTTTGCCTAGGTGTAGTTTTTAATATATGATTCTGTTGTTCTTGATGAAGTGGAGATGCACATCTTGATCAATAAATGAAATAAATAGAATAATTTATCATGTTAATTGCTAGCCCACAACTCATCTGAATAGCTACTCTATAAAAAACTTGATGCAGATTTGGATGTAAATGATGTTGTTGTGATCTTTGTTGGTTGTTGATTCTAATTCTTTCAAGCATTAAGACAAGGTATCTTTGTAGCCTCTACAAAGGAAAGTGTGTCCATGGATGGTAAACAAGGACAAATAATGGATGGTAGGTTTTATTGTAAAATGGAATGATAGATGATAATGGAATGTATAATAGTGGAGAAACAAATGAAGATCAGGACTTTAAGTCACATGTAATGTTGTTGATGTTAGATTTGACATAACTTTGGTTGTGGTAGGGCCAAAGACTTTTCTCTTGATAGGACCATCATTATTTTTTGTTGTTTGAGCCTGAGAGTAGTTACCATTTGATTAGGCTATGGATTGGAAGCTACTTTGATTTGATCTTTGATTTTGTCTTCATCAAGCAGTGAAGAACTTTTATGCTTAGCTATTGGTGCCTCAATGAGGTTTTCACCAATTAATTTATCTTGATTTTCTTGTAGTGCCTCTGATAAGGTTTTACTAATGAACATTGGATTTTGACTTTGATTTTCTTCTAGTGCTTCTGAAAAAGTTTCACTAGAAGATGATGAGTTGGAACTTTGATTGTATCCTAAAACCTCTAAAAATGTTTCACTAAGAGAGTGTTCTTTAACTACATGAATGTGGTCTTGGCCATCTTTCTCTTATTTAATTACTATGTTACCATGCATGCAGTTCAACAAAGTGTGATTTTTTCAATCCTAATTGAAACTTAAGGGAGATAGAATGTCAATAACATGGCTATTTTGGTTGATGGTAATGGCATATGGAATGGTAATGGAATGGGTATTGGAATCACAATCCTTGTAGAAGATACTAGGAGAACTTGTGTTAATGTTGAAGTACTCATCCTCAAAAAATATAGAAGGATCACAAATTTATTCAAATTGATCTACGAGGTATGCATAATCAATGTTGTAACTACCACAAACATATTTTTCTTTTGAATATGATTATAACTCAAGGGACTTTGAATCTGATGTTGAGACTGGCATTGATTCTAATTCTAATGCTAAATTTGATGTCGATCTAAGAATAGAACATAACTTTAAATCTGATTCTCCATCTAATGGGTACTCTATTACAATGATGTCTTATTGAATGTTTGTTATTGGATAAGTAATGACATGTAACTGCATAATGAGATATACAAATATTGGTTTGTCAAAGTGAGACTCCTCCATAATGGGAAATAGGTTAAGAGACAACTCCTCAAGGACTAGCTTATAAAGGGGAGACTCTTGAAAAATAGGCATATATTTAAGGTAATGATTTGCCCAAAGGTGGTTACAATCATTGAGAAGTGACTAAACAAAGATTGGCTCATGAGAATGAGACTCCTTGTTAACTGGTATAGGATCAATAAGAAATTAATCATAGGTTAACTTATCAAAAATGGTTGATTCAATAGCAACATCTTGTATTGGTTGTTTCTCTTGGCCTTGGTTTCCAATGAGTTTCAAGATACCATTTTTGAACATAGATTGATCTTTGAATGATTGGATTGGTTGAGGTTTGGATGGGATTGGTAATGGAGGAGGAATGGCCTATGGTTGGATAATGGTAGGGTATTAGGGACCATGATTGATTGCATGATCCAAAGTATAAAATCTTAAGATGTTAATGATAGGTTAGTGTGGAGCTTGATTACTCACACAAGTCAAAGTACTAGGTCCTAGAATCATGAAAGGGCATTGTGGATCATGGTTGCTTTCACAAGCCAAAGGATTAGGTCTAGGAATGGTAATTGTATTCCTTACATATTAGAGATCTTGATAGCTCATATAATCTAAAGGAGGGTTAGGGGTAGTTGATGATCAAATAAAAAAATGATGTTGTGGAACTTGATTGCTTGCACAAGCCAAAGCATCTAAGTCTTCATCATAAACCATATCATCCTAGTCATGAGTTGGCTCATAAGCTAGTTCTTGACCATGTTCCATGTACTAAAGAGGGTATGGATCCATATCCCAAACAATATTATTTATAGTTGGGTCTTTAAAGTCCTCCTCACAATCCTCTTCATGCCAATCAAGGTCTTAATTTTGATTTTGTAGATTTTGACTATGTTCCCCATATAGAGTATTTTAGTGAGAATAATAAAACTCCTTAGAAAATCTTTTTTCTATAGGGTTTCCTAGTGGGATTTTGTGTAACCATTCTATATTAAGCTGGATTGTACATCAATATACCATAAGTGTAGTTATACACATCCATGTAAATGATGAAAGCTCCAAAATAAAAAGGCTTAGATTTATACAAACTCTAAAAAACCATCCAAAGGACAAATGATTCAAACTTGGTCTAACTTGGTCAAAGGGGTGGAGTTATATCTTCAATATGGTCTGAAAGTGGAGTTGTATCTCCAAAACTATTTGTGCTAAGACTTGGCATAAAATAGTCTAACATCAAATGTCAAATGTCATAGGTATAAAAGGTCAAGCATCTGAATAAAAATTAGCATGTTAAAAGTCTAGGTCAAAGTTTTCCAAACAAGGACTAAACTAGGAAAGGGGAAAAGAGTTACTAGATTTTTTATCCAAACATAGAGTCAAAATCTGGGCTCAAACAAGGCATGTGCTAATACTTTTAGCCAAATGGTGTCAAAATCTAGACTTGAAACAAAGTATTGATGTGAATTTAATCTAACAAATTTGGAAACAACTTTGACATAGGCCTGGTAAACAAAATCAAACATAAAAATGATCAATTAGCATAAGGCATGAGGCTAAAGGCTCTTGAAGAAAGATCATGTTCTCCCAAATAAAGGCATAAACATTGATGAGGATAGCCATTGAATAAATAAACCATCAATAGTTTTCAAATTTATTGAATTGATTAATTGAATTTATGCAACCCAAAAGAGAAAGATCTATGTATCAACCCCATGAATTAAGGACTAAACATAAATCAATCAATGTTTAAATCCAAACTTAACAAGGTTAATTAAGAACTCAACATTTAATACAAGTATTTGATGAAACAAGCTAGATAAGATTGGACAAGATGATGACACATAAACAAGGTCCAAATGGTTGATGTGACATGGTTTGACAAATGGTTTTTGGCCCAATGGTAAACAAGTTTTGAAATAAATTGAGCAACCTAATGGCATAATCATGCTCAAATGATGTGATTAATTTTATGTTTCAAAGACTCAAAGGCAAAATGGTTTGATATGATTTTGGTAGCATAACACTACCCTCTAAAACTCAAATGATACACACACAAATAAGTTTAGCAAAAATTTGAAGGCACAAGTGTGGTGTAAAATAGCCAACATAACACCTCTTTAGACAAAAGAGTGACATATAAAAAAAATGATTTTGACATGGCTTATGAACAAACAAATAATTTTTAGTCTTAAAACATACCAAGAAAAAATGACCAAAATATACTAAGTATAATCATCCAAATCCTAGCAAGGGTATGACAATGTGGGGTTGACTAAACTATCAAGCTTGCAAACATCTCTAGGGGAATCAATTTCAAAGTGACTTTCATGTCAAAAAATGTAATAGAAAAGCACAAAAATTAGGTGTTAATGGAAATTGGATTGTTACAAAAAGGTCTAGTCTTTTTTACAACCACTACATCCTATTGTTCACTCAGTGTAGTGTGATGTCCAAATGCAGATACGTCCCATGTGTAACGCAAAAGGAGTGGATAAAGTCAATGTTAAGAGATAAAACCCCAGGTTAAATATTCCATAAAGAACTCATGGGAGGTAATGAATTCCCCCTCATAACCCAAGTTTTCATGAAATAAAAGACTAATAGAAAGACTGTAGGGTCATTTTCAAGGTCACCCAAACTTTGACAAGTTTTTGGGGAGTGCTTTAGATGACATTATTTCTAAGACTTAAACTAGGATTTTTGAAATAAGGATGGTGATTTTGATTACAAGGGTTTCATAAAGGGGAAAAATTTGAGAGCATACATGAAAAAAACTTCTCTTTTCTAAACAAGTTTTAATTAAACAACTATTGAAAATAATAATTGACAAGTGTGTTCAATTTTAGAATCCAAATGAAAGATGTGGTTGTGTTCTTTTGACCCCTTGGTCTTAAGTTGTAAATTTGAAAGCATAAATTATCAAAACATTCACTTAAGCACATAAATGTTTTATTAATCACCAAAAACAATATTCCTAATTAATTTTACAAGCATGCCAAAGATGTCTTAATAACATGTTTTAACAAATTCTAAGTTCTTTGGTTGCATGTCTACCCTTAAGGCATCACCCCAAAAGTAAATATGTTAGGTTAGACAATTTCACCACAAATATAAATATTTTAAAAAAATATATATATACTAAATATATGAACACCTTCAAACAAAAAATTAGAAGGCTAAAAATAAAATATATGGCACATAACACATAAAAATCTGTGTATAAAATATAAAAACCTGCAGTCAATATTTTTAACATAACGTTTAAAATATATATCATTTTTCCACAAAAATTTAAAATATTATCAATAAATCCATTTATCATGTCTATAAAAAATATTACATCCAAAAATTTAATAAAAAAAAAGTTATCAACTCTGTTTTAACGATTTTTACCAAAAAAATACAAAATAGAAAGTGACAATCACTAAAATAGCTATAACTTCTTAAATATAAATGATTTTTTTGTGAAGTTTTAGATAATATAAATGAAATATTTATATATATTAATAAAATATTTATAAAATAAAATTAATTAAATAAACATTTATGACTTCTTTATTGGATGTTTTACTCAAAGCAAAAACAAAATAAAAGAATCAAAACTATGAAACATTAAAAAGTTTGTAGATTATGTTGTCATGAATATCATCCCATCGATCGTGAAATTATGTGAATTAATAATTTGAATAAAGAGAGGTTTTATTATCTTGTTAGTGAAGAAATTAAATCAAATTGAAAAACCAACACACTAGCTAGCATACATCTCTAGGCCTAGTTACTAGGGAGAGTTTAGTGAGGGAAAGCCATTTGAGAACACAATTAAAAATAGAAAGAAATAAAAAAAATATGAAAAAAAACCAATTTATTATCAAATCATTGATTTCTCTAAAATTTTCCTTATTTGGCTTACTCGACTTATGCTACAAGAGATCTTCTTCAATAGAGTGTGGCTACCTTCATCTCCTCTTGGCACCTTTGGCTTTGTCTTGGCTGAACAATTTGGTACTATAAAAATAAGATGTAATTATTTCTTAATGAATTTGGGAATTATAATTTTGGTATAAATTAGCTTAAAATTCAATAGTCAAGGCTTCTTATTTATAGATTTTTGGAATGGTTTGAAGATCAACCATGACTGTCTACCTCAAGATTAAGATGTGTGGCTATGAATAAATTCAAAGATGAAATTAATTGTACAAATATATCCATTAATATTTGGGATAGAGGGGTATTAAATAGGCATGTATGGCCTTAATTAGGTATGAATGGTCTTAATGAGGCATGGGGAATCCATAATCTTGATATTTTATGCATTTATAACTTATGGATGCCACCCCATATGATGATGTCACCTGATGATGTAGTTAATAGAAATCAATTTATAATAAATATTTATTCAACAAGTTCCATGTAAAATTAACTTGAGTCCCTAATTTGGTTTAATTATCCTAAAACATTATTAGTGAACTTTGGTACAAATTTTGGCTCTTGGTGCACAAATTAATCAAATTAGTCAAAATGTCTTATTATTAGTATAAAATTTGATTGGATTAGAATTGGAATTCAATTTTAGATGCGTTGGATATGTTATCCCATTTAGGATATTACCAAAACAAAATACCAAAGGCACATGTCTTGTGTAAGAGATTTGATAGAAAAGAGCAATCCACAACACCCAAGTGCAAAATTGGCATTTTGACTTGAAATGATCTGATCAAAGTTAGTTAGCCCATAAATTTCATTTCCCTATTTAATGATATTTTAGCCAAAATCAGCACTTGAATATATAAATTTCAACTCATTTAATGCATTTTAGTGTTTTTATACCAAATTGTGCACTTTAAATGGAAATTGATCAAAAGCCTAATTAGAAGTCATTAGTGGCCAGATTAGGTGTCTAAATAACCTAATCCAATTATTGAAACCAATTCATCTCAAGACTGATCAGAGATTTTTTCTTGCCCATTTATAATATCTTGGATAGTGATGGAAGATCCAATGATGATTCATCTTCTTTGACATAATAAATCACCTCTTCTTTAACATTTAAAACCTCTTGAGGTATCTCAAGAAGTATATCAACTATCATAACCTAAATTTTCTTCTTAAGGACTACAATATCCTCAATTTATTTCTCCTTCTTAGTGATGTCAATGCTATGTATTTTGTAATTAGGTGACCTCGTCCAATGAGGCTGCCAAAGAGCTATGTTTTCTTTAAGTAAATTTTTTGAATTTTTGTCAACCAAATGCTCCTCTTTAGGTTTCCACACCATAGGTCCATCAAGGCAAAGGGTGATAGGGTGAGGATAGGATGAACTAGTTGGTGGAAGTGAAACATATAATTCAACATCAAATTGAGAATGAATTGTAGGAGATCCTTTTAAGAGTTCTTGAGGAGGGGGAGGAAAACCTTGGGAGAAAATTTCTTGGTTTTCTTCCTTCTATTTGATAATCACTCCATTGCAATTTGATATATCTTGATAACTTTCTTGAGGAAGATTATATGGGGTGTGTTTAGGCATAAGATCTTCTTTTAGCTCTAAACCTTCATCACACCTTAACTCAACAATTTTATTCTTGACTGTGACTCTTCAATTTGCTTAGATAGGTTCTCTTGGAAAAGTCTCTCTTGAAGTTGATAGGTATCATCATGAGGATAAGGAGTACAAGAGGGTTGATATAGAAAATAATAGGTCTCTTAAGGAAGGGTGGGAGGCACTTGCATAGGATCAATCTCTTTCTCAACATCACACTATTTATCTAAGATTTTTATCCCTTGTATTTTCCCATGATTCCATTACCTTATTCTAGCTTAGGATATTATGATTAAAAGAATTTTCTTAAGGTAGTGATGCAATTTTAGGAGTGGATAAAGTGTTCAAGAAAATTAGGATCTCCTTAGGCTTGGATTCTCCACCTTATCTTCAACTTAGGATTTCATATCTAGAAGTCTCTTTTTGAGGTGGGGATGTAATATCAAGGAAATTTAGTGCTTAGATTCCACTTCCTTTGCTGATGATATAGACTGATGCATCTGATTATTATCTAACTCAATCTACCTATCAAGGTTTGTTTTAAAAATAAGGTTTGTGTTTCCAATTCTCTCTTCCATATGATTGGGAAAAATATGACTTTAACAAGATTTATTGGTTTCATGAGTAGGGCTAAGTATAAATAATATCAATATTGGGGAGGTGGATATGAATTATAATATATTTGGTGAGTTTTCTCCTCATGAATTTTTAGCTTATCTTCTAAAGATGAAACTAGGCCACTCACATCTAGCATTTGACTTGTAATCCTTTGCCAATTTTCTCTCTCAATAGGTTCTCACTCTCTTTTAACATGATCTAATGCATCTCTCACATTATGAATGAGATAACTAGGAACATTTTGACCATGTCCCCTTTGTGTGTCAAGATCTATCATGTACCTTTCATAGCCTAATGGACTGATTTGAAAAGTGACTAAGTTGACTAGAAGGAGCAAGATATTGAGAAGGCTAGTTATATGACTGATACAACTCATGACAAGGTTGATAATGGTCATATTATAAATGGTATGGATCATGAAAAGGCTAATAAAGATCATACAAAGGTTGATATGGAATGCCATAAGCTTGAAATGCCTCACCAACTTGTGTAAAATAATACTAAACACAAATTATCTATAGAACTTAATTGAGAAGTAAGAACACAAAGAAAAATTACAAACAATATTCAAAAGGAAAACCTAGGTTGCTTGACTAGTTGATGTAACTTTAGAGTCACCATTGATGCTTGGATAGATGCCTCCAAAGGTTGATGTGTTAAAAGAAAACACCAAAAATCTTTTAACTTTTTGGATAATGAGTCTTACTGAGTGTGCCAAAAATTATCATCACTAAGATTTACACCCTTTAAAGATAAGTCTTATCTCTCCTCATCCAAGTGGCACAATTAAAGCACCTATAGATTATGGGTAGCCTAGAAATGAGGTGAATCTCTAGATAGGGCTAGCTCCCTTGATTTACCACTTTTGGATCACTACTTCAACTATTCTTGCAAGGAAAAGGGAGAGAAAACTAAAATTAAACTATTATAAAGGTGGTGATACACCAAATTGATTGATGATTACCAACCAACTGCATGTCACATATGAGACCAAGAGATTAGCTAGGCATACAATTCTCTAATCTAAATCTTCTCACATCAATATTTCATTATGAGGTTGTGATGAATGTTTAGGCTACAAGGACCAGACAAGAGGCCTAAAATGACACTATTATAATAGACTTACTTAACCTTGACACTTCACTAAACACTTCACATGACCCATAAGAAGAAGCTTTATAACTACAAATAGGTGAGATAATGAGATAACAATGCTAAGGAAATAATATTCATCACTAAGAAATATCAGTCATTCAAGTGAACACACTATGAATAGTCATCAAAGAGGTAAAATTTAGAATCCTTTATCGATCCATGGTATGTAAATGAGTAGGGCTTTACCATACTTAGGTGGAGCATATTTTATAAAGGCCAAAATATTTAGTTCTTATAAAACATAAGAGAGAGAAGAGGAGAAATAAGTCTAAAGGTCACAAGGATAGATGCCAAGCTAAAAAAAAGAGTTTCATGTGCATGAGAAGAGAATGTGAAATTGTTCATGCAAATTTAGGAAGCACAAGTGTCAATCCAGGGCATGAAACTCTTGAAATGTGGCATGAAATTCCCTTTTATAGATCAGAAAATTGTCTTCAACATTCACCCCTATTTTAAAGTCCAAAAATTGACTAGGGATAGGTATAATTATTTGAATAATAGGGAATGGTTGTATACATGCTTTTACATTAATTGGTTTCATTCTTAATCACTTGGATTCCTCTGAAAGTAAGCCATAACTATCTACAATCAAAGAAACTTCTCTTTCACACACCTTACACACTTGGCTTCCAAAATGGCTTTACTTTATCATGAAAATCTATCTATTTGAGTGTATGACACTTTTCAAGACCTTCCATAGCCTTAGAGGCATTAGGCACACCTTAAAATCATCTTACTTGAAGTTTTCCATGCTTCTTACTATCATGCTCACTATGCCAATTTGACTAGCTAAGATGGAGTTACTAGTAGGCACACTTAAGATTTTTTTATAAAGCATGATATGGACATGATGGGTTATCCCAAGTCCCAATCCTTCTCATAGAATTGGTCACATATCTTGAAAGTCCCTATAACCTACACAATGCACAAAATAATCAAAAGAGCCAATTTTGTACCCCATCTGTATAATTACATATAGTCCAAAAGGATGGGGAGGATCTTGAGAGAGTCTTATGGAAGGTTTAATTACCATTCAAGTAAAATTATGCCATTTGGGTAGCTCTCCATATTTATTTCCTTCACTAGGTCCTTATCTAGGGTTTGTGAGGGTTTTAAACCATTTGCACCCTTAAAGATTGTTCATGAAGATTGTAGTTAGAAATGCTAAAAAACCACAAGATCAGAGTTAAGGACCCTTACTAGCTTCTCCAGACTCCTTGGATCTCCATGCATAGTTTCAGAGAATATGTGAGCACTCAAAGTTGTCCAATCAAGCTCTTTTCTCCATTTAAATAGGCCTAAATTTAATCCTAGGACAAAAGTGGATCTCCTTATGACTTCCCTACACACCAAGTATTTGTAAACATCTATCATGATGCTAAAAATATGCCCAAATACATTAGAATTTTATCCTAAGGTTAGAAGTGAAGCTGACCTTCCATTTGGATTTAGGCCTAAAGCCTTCTTGACAAACTTGACTACAACCTTTAGGGTTTAGAAAACCCAATTCAGGTTCCTACTTCTATGATTGGTATCCTATTTTTTTTTCGATTCCATTCAGCTTCCCACACCTTCTTGGAAGGTTCACCTAGATCCTAGTCCACTCTTCTATCCTTATTCTCCAAGACCTACCACTTTAAACTGAAGGAGAGTGCTTTCTATTTGAGAAAAAATAGAAGGAACTTCCCCTATTTCCTCAAACCAAGTAAATGTTGGAGGGGTATCTCATTATACCATGGACTATATGGAGTGGACTATATACAATATTTAAAAAATGAATTGTTTACTTCTTGTTTAGGGTCTTTTCTTTTCTTTATATCCATCATGAGAGTATCACAAGGTTATCATGACCATAATTAAATGATTCCAATATTCATTTATCCCTCTGACCTCTCATGTACCCTTCCATATACCTTGCTTAGTCAAGACTAAGTGATTCTTTTGACTGTGTTTTGCTTCAATGTACTATACTTGTAGGTGTTCTTACATGTTTGAACTTTGAAAAACATTGAATGAGCTTCCCTAAATCCATTCAACATCATATTATATTGGTTTGGACCCATTTTTCTCATTTTTATTCACTTTCAACACTTAGGCATTACTCCTTTATGGTCACTGCCTATTTTACTCAAACACAGTCAAATGTGTTAGGAAGGGTAAAATCCTATAGAGTAAGACTCCTTTTTTGAAAGGTTATACATCATTATTCAATCTCACGAACCATTTGAAATCATCTCTTTTCTACCAACCTTAGTAATTCCATATTTAAACCTTTGCTATAGATTATGCTCTCCTAAAGTCAGTTGTAGGTGTGCATTTTGCATGATATGACACCTATAGGTGAATATGAGACTTGAAACACTACATATCAAAATTATTCTGATGATCCTAATATTCATTGGTATACCCTTCAATCAATAAGGCCATTCAAAACGTAAGAGTATGTCTTGTTTTCTCTTTAGTATATTAATGGTCACTCAAATCTTAAATCTTTTAGATGTCAATGGAGAAACTTAGTGCTTAAATGGGTAACTTTAAGGGCCCCAATAATCACCTTTCACTAATCCTCTTGGCTTCATTTTGGCACAGCTCTTCTCCTTCATAGAGGCTACAAGATATGTTCATATATATGTATTATAAATCTTTTTAACCTTGTTATGAGATATCAACAAAGTAGTAAGGTGCTCTATTTTGATGTTTTAGGGATTTGATCCCTAAATCTATAGTCATTACCTTTGAATGGTTCCTCATAGTTTGATTACCAACCTACCACCTCACATAGATCTTTTATGATATATAAAACATATTAAGACTTTAATAAATGTTTAATATCATGAGAAAACACTTATAATGACAACTTTTATTCTCTATTAAGTCACCTATAAGTGGTTATTAGCATGCATAGGTAGTGAGTGTAAGTGGACAATGTGTACTATTTTTGACTTCATAAACAAACTTGACTCTTTGTCAATTCCTGAAATGAGTTTCTATCATTATTAAAACCTTGAAAATAATTTCAAAACCTTTATTCCAACATGATTTTCCCCTTTTAATCACCTATAGGTGCATTTTCATGGTAGATTGTGTACAAGTATTACACATGACTACAACAATACCTTATTTCTCATTTGGAGACTCAATTCACTACCTAATGTTTCTAGAATATGTTTAAAAAGCCTTTAAAACTTAATTATACTTCTATAGATGTTTTAATATCCTGTAAAAGTCATGGTTGGGACTAAGGATGAGTTGGGAGAACTACAACCTCAATGATGCTCACCTTGGAGGTTGAAACTTTTGAAATAAGGATATTGTCTTGACCCCCTTAGTATGAAAGAATACTGAGAAACTTGGGCACCTTGAAAACCATGCCACTTGCATTTATGACCCATAAATGGCTATTAAGAGACTCAAAATTACACATAAACTAATTATACCATGACCAAGACTAAAGAGGCATCAAATTACATCAAATGGACTATAACATACCCCATGAAAAAATATTAGACCCCTAAAACCTCTAAAGATCAATTTTTTACCTATAGGGGTCCCAATTTGACCTGTAGGGTCAAATTTGGTCAACATTGATTAAAATAATTAAGGCCAACATTATATTCCCCATGAAACACTCTTCATGGGTGGCCAACCGCATGCCTATAAGGAAAAAATGGGGAGATAAGGTCATGTGTGGACTTTATGGATATTAAAAAGGTGTGATTAAGAGATCATTACCCTTTGCCATCCATGGATAATATCCTTCAAAAGGTTTTAGGTTCACAATGTTTCTCCTTACTTGATAGGTACTCAGGGTATGACCAAGTGTTATTGAAGGAAGAATACCAACACAATACTACCTTCATAACTAAGTGGAGCACCTATGCATACAAAAAGATGCCCATTGGGATATCCAATGTAGGATCCACCTTACAAAGGGAAATGAATGTATTTTTTAAGGATTAATAAAAGTGATGGTACTTATATATCTTGATGACATTATAGTCTTAGAAAACAAAGCTAAAGTTCACTTAACACACGTAAGGCTAATATTTGATAGGTGTAGGTAGTATGGGGTCTCTTTTAACCCCAAAAAGTGCATTTTTATAGTACACAAGGGAAGAATTTTAGGCTAAATTATGTCTATGGAATTCCTCTCCATAGAACCTGATAGGTTAAGTTCAATCCTAGCCCTATCATTTCCCAAGCACAAGAAAGGACTAAAAAGTTTTCTAGGTAAGATCGATTTCATTAGAAGGTTCACTCCTAGATTTGTTGATTTGGTTAGACCCTTGAATTATATGCTCAATATACACAAGGAATCTACTTTTAATAGGGAAGGGAAGAGGATTTTTGATGCAATCAAATAGGTTAATGCTCAAGCACCCTCACTCCTTAAACTTGATTTCTCAAAAGACTTTTTTTTGTATGCATTATCAACCTATAACACGTTATCTACCATGTTGATGTAACAAAATAGTGAGGGCCTTGATCAACCCATATCTCTATTTAGATAATCATTGGATGGATATGAGGAGAGGTAAACTTATTTATAAAATCATGTGCTTGTATTCATGATAAGCCTTAAAAAATTTAGGCACATGGTGTCTAAAAATAATATCTATGTCATGGTACCCTACCCTAGCATCAAATACTTCCTTATTAACCATGATTTGAGTGATAAAAGAGCATGTTGGGTGATTAGATGCATATAGTATGACATAAAATTTAAGGTCACCAAGATAGTGAGGGGTAGAGGATTGTGTGAGAATTAGACAATAGATGTTAAGGATAAAAAAGAGGAAGTTTTGACAATGCATAATGATCCCCAAGTAGCTATAACTGTACCTTCTTCCAGCTAGACTCAAGACATGGTAAGGTTCCTTCAAATATAATAATGTATTATAGGTTAAGATAAGACAAGAAGAAGGTATTATATGCTGAAATGAATCCCATATGACTTTATAGATGGGGTCCTCTTTAATAAATATATTGATGGGATGATTTTAATATGTGTGGATATTATCTAAATTGACAATCTTTTAGATCAATTTCATGATGGGCCTACAGGATGGCACTTTGTAGCTAGGACTAAATCAATAAAGATAATGAGAGAAAGATACATTTTTATAAGCCTATTCAAAGACTCATGTGCTTGGGTTAGGATATGTTAAAAGTACTCCATGTTTACTAGAAAATAAAAGCTAGTTGCCTTGCCCCTCAATCCCATTGAAAGTAGAACAACTATTCATATAGTGGGGCTTAAATTTTATAGGAATGATACATCTTAAATCTAGTTTAGGACACAAATGGGTCTTGACTACTATATACTACTTCACTAGGTGGGTAGAAGTAGTAGCACTTTTGGAGGCAAATGAAAAATCAGTCTTGGATTTTTATGATAGCCTAGTAGCTATATTTGGGGTCCCCTTCATAATCATGTTAGACAATGAACTAGATTTTAATGGTGAAAGGATAAGTGAATGGGATCTAAATTATGGTATCCACCTCATTACTTCCTCAAACTACTATCCTTAGGGTAATGGACTTGCAAATTCCACTAACAAAAACTTAATCAGTATCATAATGAGGATTATGGAAGACAACTAGAGGGTGTGGCATACCAAATTAAGGATAGCCTTTTGGGTGAATAGGATCACCCCCAATCTATATAATGGTCATTCTCCATACCTTATTTTATATGGCAAAGAGGAAAGATTAACCATATCACTTGAGTTTCCAACTTTGGAACTCACACATCAGCTTAAGCTAATGGAGAGTGATGCCATGGAAGTGAGGATGAATGAGTTTATAAAGATAGTAGAGATAAGAGATGATGTTATACATGCCATATTATCTTATTGAAATAAATCTAAGAGGTCATTTTCTAAGAAATATCTCTCAAGGAATTTCAAATAAGGTGATATTATGCTTAAGTGGAATGAATATAGAGCTAAACCAAGAAATCACACAAAATTTTATATCCCATGGAGTGGACTCTATGACATCACTAGTTGCAAGGAGTATAATGCATTCCAACTATCAAAATAGAATGGTGAGAAAATCCTTATCCTGGTCAATGGGGTGTCCCTTAAGTACTATTATTGAAGATCATATATTTTCTTTATACATAGTATTTTAGGTGTTTCTTTTATTCCAAGTGATATTGCATAGTTGATTTGTAGTTGGTTTCATTATTTTCTTGTTGTTTTCCAAGGTGTTTAGGAATTGCTGTTATTTTGTGTCCTTGTTGTGAGTGATGAGTTTATTTTCAATCCTTAAAATATTATGAAGTGTTAAATATAATTTTTAGTCCAAGTAGAGAGGTTATTTTAGTTGAAGCATGATTTTCATGTGTGAGTCCTTTTCCCAAAGGATGAGATAGTTGGTTCTCTTGACCAACAGGCAGTCAATCCTTGGGAGTCACTGGTGATTTTGATATCTTTCTCCCCTTGGACTAAAAAAGAATCAACTCTTTCTCAAAAAACTTGAACAATGTCCTTATCTTCTTCAATAACCCTTAGGATGTCATGACAATATAGGAGAGGGTTTGTTGTGATTAGGTTCATAGGCAACATGTTCATATGGTGTAATAATATCATGATGTGTTGTGGTAGTCACCATTTCACCTTATTTGAACTTGTGTCAAGGTTACATCTTATGTTGATCATGTTCAAGAATCCACACCAAGTCATAGTGTGACCTTCATTGTCTAAAATCATACATAATAGGATGGTGTATGATGTTGCATCTCATGACCAGTCATGTGTTCATTAAATCATTCCAAGAACCTATAAAAAGTGGAAAAAATAAGGGGTTTGGAGCTAATATGATGGAATAATGATATATTTTTTTAAGCCTTTAGCATAGTTTAAGGGTTTTTGGTAAATATTAAGGTAAATACTATAATTGTTATTACAATTGATATCATGTATGTATTACCTTCAGTGGGTGTTCAAACCATGTGAATAGTTTTAATAGGGACCTTAAGGCATCATTCATCCACCACCAAGGTTAAAATTTCCCAAAAAGGTCTCATATACATTACAAGTGATTATAACGTGGTCTTGTATGTAAAAAAAGGGTCTTTTTAGGGGTTAACTATCCTTAATTCACCGTAAAAGGTCCCCACACATTTAAAAAGTGACTTTTTATCTTCCATCCATTTGTAACCTCTAATTTAAAAGTGTATTTGACCTCTCATTTACCTCCTCTAGTTTTCCAATGGGTTCCCAAAATCTCAAACATGAAAAAATGCAAAGAAAAGATGTTTTATAGGTATTTTCAAGACTCATATGAACTTATACGATCATGTCATAGTTAAAAGAGGATATAAATCTCATGATGGATCCATTTTAAGCATCATAGAGAATAATTCATGTTCATAAATCCAATATAAAGGTAAAATATGCAATATAATTTGCATCAAGCTCTCGACAAGCTCATAAGGGCCAGTTTGAAGTAAATGGTAAGGTTCATATAGAGAGATTTAGATCCCAAGATATTATTTATAGGTAGATTCCCTAGTGGGCTTGAAATTAGTGGGATATTTTTGTAGATCAATTTATTAGGCTTTATGAATAGTCTTTAAGACCTCTAAGTGGTCTCAAACCCTTGCAAAACCCTAGTGGCTTAGTTTTCTTCAATTCTTCTTGAAAAAATGGATTAATTTAATCATGAGAGTGTTTGATAAACATTATAAGATGTTTAAATATACATTTTTAACTTTAATCCATCAATAGGGGCACATGTGGCATTTAGAAATGGGCAAAGATATCCATAAAGTAGTTTATAGGTTGAGAATCATGTTATTATTATTTATATGTTTTGAGTTTTATTTAGGGTTAATAAATCCAAATGGTTTTGAATTTTATTCTCCTATTCTTCTCCATTCAAGTCTACTCAACCACCTAGTTATTATTTACATAATCTTCTAAGGAATATTCATGCCTGCAACTAACTAAATTGTGTTTTGCATGCTTAAAGGTGGTTGAGATGGTATTATATTACATTGTTAAAAAGAGAATGAGATTAATTATCTCATAATTTGAATTTAAATATACAATAAAGGATGACCTTAGGATTGAGAGATCTTTTTTACATGAAAAAGAGGCCTAAAAGTATAGGAATGCAGACCTACAGGTAGACAAACCTGTAGGTCTACATTATATAAAACATTATGTTCAAATGTGCATCAGAATGGAGTTTGAAAACTTGATAACAAGGGATATATAGCTTTTTATAATTTTAAAATTTCAAGTATAGTGAGTGATTATTTCCTCAAAACCAATGTCAAGACACTCTAAACATACACACAAGATTTCTTGGGTTTTCAAGTTGGCTTTCAATTTTTAAGGAAGATGGTAAATACAAGTTGTTAGAGGAGTAATTTTTGATGATAAATGAGATACATAAAACCATAAATAATATAATAATGTAATCACATAACAAATTATAATCTAAAGGTCCATATTAGGCCTGAGGTGTCACACTAGTCTGTATACAAACTTCTCAAAATGGTTTATATCTTGTGAAGTAGATGTAGGTGTAAAGGTTTAATAAGAGTAATTAGACACACCCTTTGTAGAGGATAATAATATTAAATATTATAAAGGAAAATAACGAATAGATTCTAACTCTAAGTATGTATTCAAGATCCCAAATGATCAACTACATGTAGCTTAGGTTGTTTTCAAGCTTAAAGAGAGAATAACATGCATAATAGTAAGTTTGGAACTTACATGAATAAACAAAGTGTCAAATATAATTTGAGGATATATAAACCTAAGGATAAAGCTCAATAATATATTATTAAAATATACTCATTATGACCCTATATATATAGTCCATAGACACCTACAAGATTGCCTAGTGGCTCAGTGGGCCTACTAACTAGAGAGAGAAGGGCTTGCTTACTTTGAAGATAAAGATGTTAGGGAGGATAAAATAATATGAAAATGATGTTATAAATATCTATAATAATATCCATATGATCCTCTTAATTATTATAAAGGAAACGTTAAGAGGCTTGTTTGGGTCAGTTGAGTCTAGAGCCAGCACATAAGATCTGTGTGTATAGTTATAAGAGCATGTTTGTATATGAAGGATGGATACTTAAGTCCAAGAAGGTGTTGATACATCCATGGGTACATTCCATCAGGGTTAAAACTCCTCAAGTAGTGAGAAAATGGGGAAATACATAATACTAAGGTCATTTGCACCAACGGGTTTGCAACCCTAACATGAACTTATAATGGTCATAGAAGGTCTATTGAGGAGAAATGATAGAGACATAGATATAGGAAACTATGAGCCTATATATATATGGTTTTATTTGAATATTAAATATCCTAATAAGGATTTAAGACCACCATAATCACCTACAAGTGGTCTTGTGCCTTGAGGATCAATCTAGGCTTATAAGGCCTAAAATCTCACATAATCCCTTAGAGTTTCAACTCCATTATTGTGATAATATGAGTTCCTTAATAAGATTTATATCTATAGTAGGTTGTATAAATAGATTATAGGTCTTAATATGGGTGTCTTCATCAATGAGAAACAAAGAAGGGTGCCCTTTTTTTTCTAATAAACCTCTTCGAGCTCTCCCATCATAGTCTATCAACTTAAGTTGAAATTTTGGATGCTCATATCTTACATGAATATGAGCATGGGACCTAATAAATTGTCCATCCATGGTAGAGAGAGATAGATTCATGAGGACACATTTATGAATGATCCTTAAGACTACAGGAATGTCCAGATTGCCTAGAAGATGCTTGAGAGGTACCAACCTTTACTAAGATCTCATCGAACAAGATACATGGGACCAATATATATTATGGAAATTTGAGGGGGCATATACATTCAATATTCATGTACTTAATTTTTTAATCTAGGGCCTATGATTTATGAACCATCATTAATATGGTAGGCCACTTCAAACCCTCTAAAACTCACATAAAGAACCTAATGGCCAAGAAGATACACATTATGACTCTAATAGACCGAAAACACCTTGAAAAAAAAGGGGGACACTTGCAAGTCCTGTGTTCCCCATGGACCAAGAATTTAGCACATGTGGAGTACAATATGCAAGGAAATGGCTTATAATGTCTATTTTTGGTGTTATTTTCATGGTTTTTAGGCATGTTTGAACTCCTAAGTGAGTTGGAAGACCTCTTAGACTTATGTAGATATGTAATTCCATTAATGTAACCATTCTTGAATCCCTACAGTGGCACAAGTAGGCTTAGTGAAGAACCCTAAAGTCAAATGGAGAGGTAACCTCATTTAAATTAAGATAATAATGTTGTAGGTCTACTCACATGATGAAAAGGATCTCTAAGGTAGAATCATCACTATGTCGACCTCTAAAATCCATTATCAATCTTAGAACTCACTTGAAAGTTCCTAATTCTTAGGTCTTTCATTCACTAAGGTGACTAATGCATTTTATAAACTGTAAATAGCATGAAGGGTGGAAGTTAGGTGATTAATGGCCATGTTCAAACATGTAACTACATTCCCAAAATATATACATTATCTTTATTGCATATCAAAGAGTAATGGACCAATTTCAAGGAGAATGGTGCATTCATAGAGTCAACTATGACCATAAATAAAGAATTCACAACACCTCTACAACCAAAATGATCATTAAAGACCTCAATCATGCCACCAAATCAACACATGGGGAGAATTATGATACTATTTCCTTACTCACATTCATGTTTGTAACTATTTTTTGATGGTTGATGGTCATTATGGCCTCTCCACTGCATCTCTATTCCATATTCTCCCTCTCAACCCCTCTCTCTCATTTTCTATAAATTATGTTTAAAAAGCCATTATAAACATACCTATGTTGGGTGTAGAATAACTCTACCCAATTTCATATTAAAATCCTTTGAATTAATACAAGGATTAATTCATCATTTTACATATTAGTTTATAGTATGTTCATAATTTTTTGATTCTCATAAGTGTTTAAATCATTTCTCCCTTTGTAGGTCCTTGTCTCTCACCTAGATGCTAGTGGATTGGTCTTATGCACGTCACATGGTGTGTGGAGATGCTTAGAATTATGTTTGTAGTAGAAACTTATTGTAAGTGTCTTATATCAAACCTCTCATTCATCACCCTTAGGTTACATACATTTGGCACGGCCTCCATTTGGAGCATTGATGTATAAGAGTCCTTTTGAAGAGAGTGTGTTAGTAACTAGTCTTTATTTTATCCATAAGTTTTGCTCAAGGATCAAGTAGAGGATACCTATCATTTGAGTGCATCACTTAATATAGTTTAGAGTTTTTTTTTAAATATTTACCATCCCTTTTCCTTTACAATATAAATAGGATTAGTGATTTAAGCATAGATGGTGTATTAGGAGATCTAGCCCCAAATCTAGAGACTCACCTCATCCATTAGGCTACCCACACCTAGAGGTGATTCCATTGTATCATATGGATGAATTAGGTTTTAAATTCCCTAACTCATGGGTGAAATCCAAACTAATAATATTAATTTAGTCATATAAATCTTTAACTTGTCATGTTGAATTTTTTGAGATGTGATGAAATTATGATGCATGGTAGAATCTCCATGAGTTGTGACACCAAAACTCAATAGTCTAAATATTTTTTGAAGCTTGGGAAAATAAATGTAAATAATTAATAATAAGTCATTATAAAAATCCAAAAATATTGACAAATAATTGATTTAGTTAGATAATTTAACAATAAAATGCAAAGCCAAATTAATGTTTTGATCTCAAGCCAAAATTCACAAAATAAAAGTGGATGAAATAATTTTCAGCTTAAGTATGAAAATAGTTTAGGGTGAATTTATGTCTAGATAGGGACCAAATATAGGATTGTAATGGAAAAGTGGGCCCCTATTTGATTTTTTAAAAAATGGGGTGTATTGGTCACAACAAATGGAAAATCAATGGGGAAGTACTTTTGAATATTTGAGAACCCAAATTTTTTATTTTGATCATTATTTATAACTTTAAATTTTATAATGATAAAATGAGTAAACTAGAGAACTAAAAGAGACTTCAAGATAGTAATGCAACATACTAACCCTCCTCAAATATTTAGATCTTGTGTTCAATTATGTGAAGGTTATTTTTCTCTTGTTATGAGAGTTTTAACAATGATTAGACAAAAGTTGAGGTCTCTTTTCCTTAAATTATTTTTTTATGTTATTATATCTTTTAAGTATGTGTATGTGAAGTCTAAAATTATTCTATTACCATCCAAGGAATAAACCTGATAGATATTCATTTGATTCCACTCTAAAAAATTATCTACTATTAGTCAAGTGTCCATACCCATGATAGTGATACTTAAATCACCAACCTTTTTTTTTTTTTTTTAAATATGATATAAGTGGAGTTGAGAACCACCATTGGATAGGTATATATGAATAAAATTAATTCTAAATTAAATACCACTCATATGTTTTCTTTCTCAATGTTTATTATCTCTCAAACAAGTTTTAAACATGTAAATGTGAAATTGATATTTTAATATGAGAAGTCTTTTTAAAATTTGCATGAAAATGCTAAGGTAACTTCTAACAATCTAATAAATTTATTCAATCTAGGCAAAATTTCCATTCAGACAAAATACATATCTTGATTCAGATATCCAACATCAAAAGTAAGCCCATGAATATCCTTGGAGGTGAATAATAACATTATAAATATTTTGTCAATCTGTCAGCAAGTGGGCTAGATGACCTCATTTACTAACCTAGAAATTAGGAAATATAATCTAAAAAATCTAGAAATATAACCTAATAAATTATAAAATCTAATACACTCCTACTTACTAAATTATAAATATCAATCATATCTATTCCCAGTTGGAGTAACCATGAAATAGTGTTTCAAAAAATTTCAATTAACTAGAAATGTCAAGTTATTACCTTGTAGATATTTTAGTAAAAAAAACTGTCACCCAAAATTTCATAGATATGTGTAATCACCTAAAAATAACACTTGAGTGCTAAGAGTGCTACATGAGATGACCTATCCATAACTTAGCCCTAGACCTATTTTAGGGCATATTTTCACATTTATCTAGCCATTGTGTGGGCCATATACATCCCTAACATAGTCACACACCCTCATTCTTAAACCCTATCCTTTCATGCCTTAGGTTCTACCACTTGAAGACTATTGCCATAATAGGGACAGTAACACCACATGGTGCTAGTGTCCCATTCTTGGTGTTATTGTCCTTTCCCTCCTTTTTACACAAATGGATATATTTTCAAATATTAGACCACCTAATTTTATACTAGACCTATTTTAACACCCACACAAGAACCATAATAGCATATATACATGACTTTTATCCCTCTAACCACTAGATGTAAATTAGATGCAAATTGCACATACAAAATTAGAACAAGTTGTTCACAATTAAGGTTATCAATCCTTATTCTTCCCTACTTCATTATATTACCATTTATAAAATTCTTAAGCTCAAATTAATTAGATGTATAGTCTAAAGTGCATTCAAATAACTTAATTAAAACATCATACTATCTTCACTTGCACTTTCACTAGCACTTATATGGGCAGAAATATATCAAGATTGATCACTCTTTAGAGTATTGGTATGTAGACAACTCTCATCATAATGAGATGTTGAGGATGTCCATCTTACCCCACTAACAAACACACTTTACTTCTTGTATTACCCATACTCCCTATTAATATGGAGGATTAGGGTTCCCTCATAAAATCAATCATAATAGGTCATCTACAGGGTTATAGAACTCATGTGCATAGGATCAGTTTTGATATACCCAGACACATACGCACCTAAAAGATCATAAAATTTATGTATAGAGGACACTACTACCAAAACAAAGACACTAGTACCACATGGTGCTAATGTATAATCAGTGTGTTATTTTTTAGATGGGGTTTTGACACTTGGATCCTCTTTGTGACACTTAGACCAATCTCTACCTCATTTTTATCCTCCAGATCATCTATCTCAATCATTTTCTAGGTAGGTTCTATTTACATTATTTATTTCTATTTTTATAAAGATCAAATTTAGTCAATTCAATAAAATATTAGTGACTATATTTATTGCATATTTATACCCTGATTTACTATACTTAGCCCTTTAAAAACATTGGATTTACATTCATCTAAGTCCTAAAAGGTTAAAACATATATTGAACCTGAATTACTTCTAATAATACTCTAAACCTAACCCTAAACAACCCTAGGGTTTATGTTTCTAGCCTTTTAGGACCCTCAACTAGATTTATATTTCATATAATTGTGATAATAATGATCAATGAAATTAATTAATTTTTGATGTAAAGTTTTCTAACTTCTCTTGCATGCTTGTTTCCTTTCATTTAGAATGAATTCAAAATGACAATAACACATATATACATTATGCTTGAAATCAGTCCAAATATATGTCATATTTCCTAGCATGTTATCTTTCTCTTATGTGGAATTCCACTAAGAATCAAACCATTACACATATAAAGGATTTATTACATAAGCTAACAATTATGTTTCAACTTTTAGTGTCATATATTATGCACAAGAAATGATCTCCTTCTCCTCATCATCTACATAAGGGTGATATATACTTTCCCTCTAACTAGGTCCATGTTATCACTCATCCATGATATGAAATAACCTATATTATAATTACCAATAACCATACTTATCCTATCCATGCCTCCACCTATTTTCTACAAGGTGTGTGCCTACATGTTCAATCACAAATAATCAAGGTTTGCACTTGTGAGACTCTAAATGATCAAATTATTAGTATGAATAAGATAATATCAGAATTAAAAAATCAAAAGCAATTATTAAGTACATAGGTCACATTATTGGAAAATTAAATTACATGTACAAAGTCTTCATAACATGCTAGTATTCATCATGAATAGATATATACACCTATTAATTTTGTGCCTAGCACACTTTTATATAAAAATCATAATGTACAACATAATACATGTATTATAAGTTATTACAAAAGCTTGCAATGGTCTAGTAAGAGTTCAAGTGAGATACTAAGGGAAATGATTCAAGCTAAGTTGATCAAACTACCTCCTTTACACCCAGTGAAAAGATCTAAATATTATTATGCAGATCATATAATGCATGGTCACCACACCAATTCATGTTTAGAATTGAAAAGGAAAATATAGTAGATAATGGATATAATGAATCAAATAGTGAGACATCATCCAAACAACATACATTGGCACATTTAAAAATTCAAAAAGGATCAAATTTAGAAACATTACAAAAATGGTTACCAAAGCATAACTTAGAATAATAAAAGGTTCACACATCACAATTAGAGAAATAAATAATACAACAAGAATAGGTAACATAAGTAAAATATGCAAACCTACCTCTCCAAAATAAGACATAAATTTCAAATCAGTATGGGTTTGGTAAAAAATATCTACAATAATTTTATTATCACGGTCAAGGTTTGGGCAAGAAAGCCTAAGGAATTGCTACCCCTATTCTAGAAGTTGATAATATTGGTTAACAGAGTTTGGTATTTATTAAACATCCTAAGGCAAATCATTCATAGATATAGTTTATCAAGGTAAAATATCTAGATACATAGGAAATGTTATAAAAAAATCAATAATTTAATTTTCCAAGTCAAAATCATGTTAAGCTAGCAAACATTATCACAAAAGGATTTATATTAAAAGAGTCTCCACAACACCATATGCATATAATAAGCATAGTTTTAAAGGGAAAAATCACAATCAATATTCCAAACCATAATTTAGAAAGGTTAACTCCATAGTATGAGGCAATTCCCTCTAGCATTATTAGTTATTATGATTATTATGATACCAATGATGAACAATACTTAGATTCATACTAAAACCCCATTTAATTACATCAAAGCAATCACACTACATGAGATATTACAATTCTTATATTTTTACATAAGCCATAGTGATAGTGAGTCTCCCATCAGACTCATCAATTAGTATCGTTCCTCCATTCTTCTACATGTTTTCCTTATTTCTTTCTCCTTGTATATAGTTTCATTTTCATGTTGCTTGTACATAGCTTATATTTATAAAATACAAAAATAATATACTAGATCAAAATTAAAAAAACATTCAAATATTTACTTAGAAAATTCAAATTTATAGATTGTATGCATTTCCATGTTTACACTTATATTTTTTAGACACTATATATGCGAGCTATTTTAGTATAGCTAGTTTTTATCATACATACATGATTTAGTTGTTCTTGTCAAGTGATTATAGATTAATATAGGACTCAAGTTTGTTACACTGATCCAAATTTGATATTATCTACCTATTGGGGGCATATACACAAATACACAAGTTATTGATTTGACACATTCACTCACTTGAGGGCACCTTATACGTAGTTTCATAAAAGTTTACATATTTTTATACTCTAAATCACAAATTTAGAATTGTTATATCTTGATATTTATCATGCTACACTTACTCAAAAAATTTATTAGCTAATAATACTTTAGACTCAATATATGTATATCTTGTCTCTTACATAGAATTATATTGTATGTTCATGCATACTTTAATTTCTAGCTTTCCTAGTTTAGACTTTATTGTATCTTTATGTTTATTCTATTTAAGGGAATTTAATATTCCATTACTATATGTATCAACACCACTTCTTTTCACTATATGTATGATTTGGACATGTGCCCATGTCTTTGTGTGTGCTTTCCTAATTGTGTAGATAGACATTTGAACATGTCCTTCTATGTTCCTCTAATAAAACTTACTTGTTGTTTATGTATGTGGACATTTGAACATGTTTTTATATGTCTTTCCTTCTCAAATTTAATGGCATGTGCACATGTCACTTATATTGTGGCCCCTTGGCCTAATTTGTGTGCCTCTTCTATGGTGTATGTATGATTTCTTGTATGTGTCATGGCCATGACACTTGTCTCTTTCTTGTCAAACACTCCAATTTTACATGCCATGAGAGACCTCATGCATCTCACCTTCCTAATTAGGTGTCATGATGGGCATCATGCCCCATCCCCATAGATAGCTACTTCGTTATTATTTAGATTTGTTGTTACATATATTGTTATATCTATCTTGATAGCCTTTTGAATGAGAGACATAACATGCATCTCACGTTACAAACTTATGTTTATATTATCTTACATTTAAATGTTATGTATGCACATTATATTGGTTTATTAATAAGATATCATATATACTTCAGTTAAGACACATTTTATAATTCTTTTTATTTTAAATACAGTTCTTTCACAAGTTCAACAACTACCATAAAAAGAGGGGGAATTCATAGGGGTTTTTTCATATAGACCAAGCTATCCAGATGCACTCAGAGTATAATTTTCACCACACATGGTCAAAATATATAAATCAGACTCAAGCAAACATAATGGGATATCAAGATCAATTATCATTATATAGAAATTATATTAGTTGTACCTTAACACCCAAATTGGGACACTAGCACCACATGGAACTAATGTACTTAGTTTTAGAAAACTCCAAGTTAGATAGAAAATTATAGTAGGTATAGTCTAGGTTTTCATAGATTCAGTTATAGATTTAGCTTTTTTGGCTCAATTTAGCTCAGATTCATACTAGTTTTCTTATATTGGGGGCATTATATATGGTACAACCATTCCCATTTTTAGTTTAGATAATTAGATATATATTATTACAACTCAATCTATAATCCATATGCATATTATTACAACTCAATCTATAATCCATATGCTCAGATATTAGATTTGGGGGCATGTACATGGAATATTATTTCTATGTACTCACTTATACACCAATTGATTAGATGGAATGATAAAATCCATGTCACTCTCTACATTGTACACATCAGATATCATGTTTTAGGTTACATACTAGATTTATGGCTTACTCAATCTAGAGTGGTTGGCATTCTTGAATAACTCAGATCTACCTAATAAACCCAAGTGGTCACAAAGATGACAAATCAAGTTAAATATTTATAATTATAAATTTCTAGTTACATCATGCAATTTTAATTCTAGATGCATCTACTACACATGGGTAGGTAATGATGAAGTCATATTATACTTAAGTTTTTGAGTTACATAAATTATAGTGACAGATACACCATCAGTCTAATCTAAGTTATTCATAGGTCATAATCTACCAAGCAAGGGTGGGTAATGGTGTATTCAAAACTAGATTAACTTCTTGAGCCACCCACATATGGGGATTAAGCAAGCTACTAGCTCTATCCAAGTTATTCACTAATTGATCACTATATACATGCGCACACATATGTTTTCACCAAGATTATGCATTAGTTCATATACCTTTTGAGGTGCATTCATTCCTTTCCTCTCTCTTATCCATTTACTCAATTTTACTTATTTATCTAATTGTGTCTTTAATTTTTATATATCTTAAGTAAAGACTAATTTATGCAGATTTCACTTGTATGACATGGAACGGAGCATGATTCACATACTCAGTCCTAGATTCACAAACTTCACCTCTTAGGTAACTCTAGGTACACTTTTTTTTTATTTTATCCTAGTCATTTCACTTTGTTACATTTATAAAATAAGGTGGGGGGGGGGTCTAATCACCTAAAAATTACACTTGAATGCTAAGAGTTATAATTGAGACCACCTATCCCTAGTTTATCCCTAGACCTATCTTATAAATAAAACTTATTTAGCCTTTGTGTAATCCATAGGTATCCCTAGATGTCCTTAAAATAATCTTAGACCCTCATTCTTACACCCTGGCCATTCATGCCTTAGGTTCTTCCACCTTGACACTAGTGCCATAATAGGGATAGTAACACCACATGGTGCTAATGTCCTAATTTTAGAACTACTATCCTTTCCCTCTTTTTTCCATAAATAGATACCTTTTCAAATCTTAGACCACATAGGGTTATCCTAGACCTATTTTAGCACCCGTACAAGAACCAAAATAGTATATATACATGAGTTTTATCATTTTAACCACTAGATAGAAATCAAATGCAAATTAAACATAAAACTTAGAACTAGATGTGTACAATTAAGGTTATCAATCCCTATTCTATCATACTTCATCATACTACCATGTACAACATTCTTAAGCTCAAATTACTAAGATTTATAGTCTCAAGCACATTCAAAGCACTCAAGTCAACCATCATACTATCTTCACTTGCACTTGCACCAACACTTATATTGGGAAAACTACATCATGTTAGATCCCTCTTTGGATTTTTTGTATGTAGGCAACTCTTATCATAGTAGGTTGTTGAGGATGTCCAACCTACCTTAATAATAAACACACTTTATTTCTTGTATTAGTCAAATGTCATAACAATATGTAGGATTAGGGTTCACTCATAAAATCACTCAAAATAAGTCATCACATGGTTCCAAAACTCATGCACATAAGAATAGGCTTGACATACCTAGACACAAGTACACCTAGAAGCTTAGAATAATTTTAGATAGAGGAAACTACCCCCTAAATAAGGACACTAGTACCACAAGGTGTTATTATCCAATTAGGTTTCTATTATACAAAAGGGGTTTTGACACTTTGATCTTGTTTACGACACTTAGACTAGTCATTTCCTTTGTTTTCATCCTTCAGATCATTTATCTTAGTCATTTTCTAAATATGTTCCCATATACATTATTTATTTCTATTTTTATAAAGGTCAAATTTAGTTAATTGTGTAACAAATTAGTGGATATATTTATTTCATATTTTGACCCTAATTTACTATACTCATCCCTTTAACAACATAGGATTTACATTCCTCTAAGTCCTAAAAGGGTAAAATAATATGACATGTCCCAATCCATTATGGTGTAAACTTATCATGTTTTCCTTTCTTCTCATGTGCTTTAGCCCATAGGAGAACAAGATCTAAAATTGTGAAAACCTTAATCTTCATATGACCCAATAATTTACCTTCTATGACCCCAAAAATACTCTTTTTTGGGTTCATGGATATCCCATATCTTTTACATCTACCAAATAATATCTATAAGTGGGAGCCATGATCTGTTGCATCTTTAGAAAAAATATTTAAGTCATCCATGTAGATGATGGTGCACTTACCAATAATTCATTGGAAATAAAATTCCATGGTACACCACAAAGTATTACCTACATTGATTAGTCCAAATGGAATTCTCTTATTGGTAAAATTTACCCACTTAGTGGTGAAGGTAGTTTTCATATGATCACCATTTTTTAGAGATACCTAATTATACCCTGAGAAGCCATCTAGAAAGGTTATCATTTGTGACCCACTAACTATATGAATTACTTCATCTAGGGAAGGTAAGGGATAATTGTCCTTTTCTAAAGTTTAATTGAAGTTATTGAAATCCACATAAAGCCTAATTTCACCATTATTATTTCATACATAGACTAAATTGGCTATCAAATTATAATTTCTAATGGGAAATATAATTTTAGCCTCTAACAATTTTTGGAATTTTTCTCAATAAGAGGATTCAAAATAGGAATAACTACTCTTTATCTCTACCTAAAAGGCTTGTGTTCTTATTAAAGTGTATAGTGTGTGATAACTCTGGGATTAAAAAAAACTTAGGTTTTCATATTTCCAAGAAATCATATCTTTGTAATCAACCAATAATTCCCTTGACCATTTTTCTATTATTCTATACAAATTAATCTAATGTTAATTATCTATAGATGTTCATCTACCCTGATGTTTACCTTGGTGAAGTTAAATTAGTTGGTCTTAGGTTATTTCTTCTTTTTATCTTATCAATCCATACCAAAAATTTGTTCTAAGGATACCACTCCTTTAGGTATCTTGTTTTACTTTAATTAGAGGATGTCATCATTCAACTTAAATTGTTTATTCATTATGTTAAAATATATTTCATCAATGATTTATGACTCAAACTCACCAAAATTTCCCATGAATTAAATAGTCTATTTATCATTATCAAATACTTGAACATTATTATGAATTGAAGGACATGGTACTAGTTCTATATAAAATATCTACAATTTTGATTCCTAAAATGGGGATAAATTTGTTGTATAAGTATCTAGGGAATTAGATGTATAATTTTAGTCTTTTTTAACTAATTTTATATAGATATATTTGAGTGATTAAATCATATCCTAGGCCATACATTAATATTTCTTGAGATATGAAAATTTACATTGATATTGAATGTTAATCTAGTTAACCACCAACTTGAAGTATGCAACATCAATAACTACTTAAAATATTGTTTTAGTATGAATTGGAGCCCCAAAATTCTAACTTCATATTCTATGTAGTTATTAGTACATGGAAATTTTAATCAAAATGCAAAAAGGTACTTCTACCCATTAGGATTAGTCAATTTTATGCCCATACTTGAGCCATGTTTAGACCAAACACCATCAAAATATAGGGTCCCAAACTATCAAGCACCTTCAAATTCTCATTCATGTTTTTTGGGTTTAATTTTGAAACTATAAATCCCTACATTTAATCAGGAAAAATTAATTATTTCATTATTGACATTGTATTTTATGATCACATGCTTCATTTTTTATTCTGTGTCAACTTTGATCTAACTGGCTACTCCATCTTAGGGTAGTCACATATATGAAAAGTCTATAGTCATATATTTATTCAGTGTCTTTGACTAATAACACATTAGGAGTAGATTGTAATCTTTAGTAATGTCAACTACGAGGATGTCAATATATTATTGCACATGTGGTTAAAAGGCAATTTACATTGGAACATTTAGTAATTCTACCATAACAAAGAGTACAAATCTATCTAACTATAAGACTACTCTTTTAGAATCATCTAGGGTCAATCCTAGTCTCTTACATATTACCATGGTAATTACATTGGTTGAGGCACCTAAGTTAACTAAGTAATTATGTACATTCTTCCCAAATAGTTTGATAATTAGCAAGAAATGTGAGACCTCCAGATTTTTCTTATACATGACCATATTTATATGTACAACCTTTGATTTTTTAGTGGATAACTTGCTAATAAATTTTTTGATAAAAATATATCTATATTTTATAATATAATCTAACTTGTGTAGAGTAATATTAACCTTAATTTTATTCATATCCTTAGCTATATTATCCACTCTTGGTGTGTGGATCAGATTGATTTTGTTGATCATTCCCTCTAGGAGGAGGTGGATTATTATTAGCCTTTGGATTAGGAGACATGACTTCTTGTTATTAAGAGGTTTGGAAGTTGTGATAAGCTATTAATTCTTGTTTATCATATTATACTTATTCATATATTTTTTTAAAAATCATGAATCTTACATGTGTTATCTTTTATCTCATTCTCATCTTTAACTAGGAATGGGAACTCATAAGTTTCAAATACCATCCCAACACTATAAGTATTAGGGGAACCAACTATGGAATAATCCTATGGTTTTGGTACCACCTCATATCTTTTCATATCCTTTTGAAATATTTCATAAGTAGTAATAAAATCTATAAATCTATTTCACCATAATCAGTAGTGTTACAGACTTTACACTAGTTAAGCAAAGCTACATCACAAATATTCATCTTAGGTAATCTATTAGGTTGATGATATAAATTATTTCTTGACCTGTTAAATGGTTTGTTAAATTTTATAATGGAAAATTACTATTGGCTGATACTCCTAAAGTGTTTCCTAATATTTTTTCATGCTTAGAAAATAATTGCTAAGTTTTTGTACCATGCATTGGATGCCATCTAATTTAGTTTCTATGGAATCTGAGGTTATCCATTATGTGGTAGAGGCACTAACAAGATCAAGAACTGATTCTAATTATTTTTATTAGACACATGTATGATTTTTTATAAAACTTGGGTTTTGATTTGGTGTAACATGGGTTAAAGGTAATTGAGTGAAAACCTAGTTCTGATTATTGGCCAAGACAATCTTATTAATGTCTGGGATGGGATTCAAGACTAGAAAATTTGGATCAATTTGGGAATGTTTTTTAATAAAGTATTAAATTATATATTGATGTTAATAGCTTTAATTTGGGCATATACTAAATTATTTATGTTCTAATCCCTATGTAGAAATATTGTAGTCATGGGATCTAAGGCATTTTTATACATTTCAAGGGTTAGGGAAGTAGTAGGTGTGTACATCATAACCACACAACTGTACATATTTTTAAGTATCACATTAAAGGATATAATTGGTTTATTTGGTTCCATTCTCATGCTATATAATGTTTTTATATCACATTGGGGTTGTTAACTTATCTAAATTATGACATAAAAGTGTCATGACATTTAGCCCATGATGTAATTGAATTTTCTGGAAGGTTGAGGCACTAGTCATAAGTAGCATCTTATAGTGAGGGAATAGTATGCATACAACATCATCATGAACTATTTTTAAAAAGCCAAGAATAATTTTATAAGATTCTATATGTTCTTCCATAGTTAGTCCCCTAGAAGGAGAGAATAAGGGAAGGTACTTCTCTAGGTTCCTAGGTAGGTCATGGATGACACTAGGTATGATGATGGTTGAACCAACTAATAAACCTTAGTAAATCATGAGTTTGGTTCCCTTGGGTTGGTGTATTTGGATAAGTCATGGCTCTTCTAGGAATACCTCTATCTATTATAGGTCTTTGATGATCTTATGAATATGCTAGTAATAATAGACTAGAATTAAAATTGGCCCTTATTAACCTTACTAGGGGACCCAACATACACAATTCAAGTGAATCTTGAATATTCAAAGATTTTGGGCCCTCCTTCTAAGACTCGATAAAACCTATTGATTTGGGTTTTTATGCACACCAAGGGTTATTTCGAGAAGGTCTTTAAATTTTTAGTACTAGGGAATGATTTACTCAAAGGCTCAAGTTATGGGTCTCAATTTTATAAATAAGCACATGGTGGAATAGTGGTGAGCGAAGTGGTTATTAGTTGTAAATGGTTCAAATATGATGGAAGTTTGGATTCTACTTGAGATGGATGGGTGGATCTAACCTAATGTGATTTTTTCCAAAAAATATGAAAATAAAAGAAGGGTAAGGTATAAAATAAGGGGATTAATGATTGTATTAGAGATTAAACCCTTAAAATTTGACTCACTATACTAGGGCAAGTATATGTCAAGAACTAATTTCCACTGTGGATTAGCTAAAATCACAAACCATAAAGAAACAATGTGAAAAGTATAAGGAGATAATTGTATATATACTCAAGGATCATAATTAAATATGTAGTATCAAATTTATAATCACATTTTATGTCACCAAAAGCTATAAATATGATATATAACCAATCAATCAACAAGGCTAACCAATTGTTCAATCTTATCTCTATAGAAAACATGCACATCACCTAACACATAAATTATCAACTTAATTAAAATTATTAAATGAATCATATAAATTTGGAAGATAAAATCACATTCACACAAACTCATAGAATATTCCTAAAAATATTCTTTACTTGAATTAATTTCCAAAATATCCTCAAAGAATAATAGATACAAAACACATTATTATAATTATTAAATTATGTCACCTCATCTATGGAACTTATATAAATTATAAAATAAGACTATCTAGTCATACAAACTCTACATGTTTTATTATGAGTAAAATAATATTATCATATTTATTTTACTCATGCATAAATATATGAATAGTTTGATCTTAAAAAATAACTCTAGTTTTCAGTCACAAATTTTGAGTGGTATTGGTAGTTCAAATTGTGTTAGAACTGGACTAAATTGTAATTGGATTTAGTGGAATTGAAATATCACAAACATGGGATGTTGATATATACAATCCTTTCACTATTATTTTTATTGAAGTCCATAAATCAATCACTATATTTGTGAATATAATTTGTCTTGAATATGCATGCAAAGGATTGGTAATATAAGTTAAAGTCATAATTATTGGCCCTTTTGGAGTGTAGACCATTGTGTACTTTATAAAAGTGGATATGGTTATCAATACTTGATCTTGTGAATATTAATATCCCTCCTTGGAATTTGATCATCCTTATTGCTTTAAATTTTAATATTCAATCACATTTTTCACAAAATCTAGATCAATAGATTAAAAATCAATGACAAACCTTTTAAATAATATTAGAAATCTACCCATGAATTTTTTATCAGCTTTATCAAGGCCCTAAATAAAATACTTAAAGCTTATGATTATGATACCTTATCATTAACAAATACAATAAATTAGATTACCTGGTCACTGGTACTAAGAACCATGTTCTCCACCTCTATTTTGAAATTATTGGAAATAGTTCTTAATAGATTGTCAAATAATGGTGTGGTGATTACTTGTTCTTATGTTATATATATTCCATTAATGCACATGTAACTAAGAATATGGAACTCCTTTTTCACTTGGTTATACAACTACTCAACTAGATCCTATATTTATGTGTGTCATTCTATGAATTGAGTTCTCTTAGTAGTTACAAAATTTTAGTCCAAAGTAATGTGTTAGAGTTGTATCAAGTTAAGGTGTTGGTATTACATTTGCGTAGTTAATTTCTCAATAAAATGTATTTTAGAATAAAAAATAGATCATTTATTCATATAATTTCACCTTATTATTCCATTGTGGCAATGATTCTCCCCTACACTATTGGATAAAGCATATAATGTCATATAGGGTTATAACCAAACTATGAACATTGTGTACTATAAACTTTGGGGGATCTATTTTCTCTATGATTTTAATATTTTACTTGTATATTGAAGACCATGAAACATATTTTTTAGTATTCCCCTAGTAGAATTTAACATGGAGATAGGATCTTATTTTATTTCATTAGAGCTTATTTTATTTCATCTTCCTCTCTAGGATTAGTTTTCTTATTTTTTCAAGTAGAATAGTTATAGTTATTTCATCTTCCTCTCTAGGATTAGTTTTCTTATTTTATTTCATCTTCCTCTCTAGTTTTCCTCCCTTAAAAACTATGTGGGATTTGCACTAGTATTAATAGTCCTTTTTATCACTCTTTTGATCTTGTTTGATGTTACATCAAATTATATAGTCAAAATTGGTTCCTTAGTGATCACTAGATCTTACCTTTCTAATTCCTATGATTGCATTTTCTATATTCATGCAAAAGTCACTAAGATACCTTGGGGATAAATTTGAGCTGTAGTGGATGAAGTGGTTTGAGGTGGAGGAATAATGGAAAAGGGAGATGAGTAATCTATGTAGGTTACAAGAGGATGCAAATATATGAATAAGTGGAGTGGGGAGGTATAGGTAGTGAAAGGAAAGGTGGAATGGGAAACCTCTCTTTAAATATTTTTGTTGAAAAAGGTGTCTTAAAGACATATTTGGTAGGATCATGGGACTATGTAATTGAAATAATTGTGGAATCTACTAGAGTAACTTGAGTAATGGAAACTCCCAATTGAGTGAGGAGATGTGCCTACAAGGTCTATGTGGAAAAAAAAATTTAACACAAGGTATCCAAAATGTGGAATATACCTTATAGTGTCTAAGTTAGGTGGGGGAAGATCTAACTATGTAATAAAAGACTAAGTTACACTCTTGATAAATTGGCCAATAGAATATATTACAAACATAGAACTAGTAAAAGGAATATTACTAGTTAAAGAATAAAAATTTGTATTACTTTCCATACCACATGAGTCTATAGGAGTTGTAGTAATTGTATGAACTATTTTAGAGTTAGGGAATGCAGTGTATTGGGTCATTCCTCATGAAAGAGCTATTAGGTGGGATGATTATAGTAGTTGAATAACTCACTGTAGTATTAGCTACAGTAATCACTTGCTCTACTTCTTCACCTCATCTTAGCTCAATGATCTAAGTATGGGGAGGAGTAAAAGTTGAATTCATAGAAGTAATCTATATAGGTACCTTATAAAACATTTTTAATGATTTGATTAACCAAAAGTCCTTACCATAATTGATCTCTAGACCTTGATTTTATTCCTACTAATCTAGATATTCCTCATCCTCCTCTATTTGTGTATCAACTAAATTTTTCATAGAAGGAGGGATAAATATTATTACATAAGTTGAAACTAGTAGAGATGCAATCATATGTGGGTAAAGAGGAGAAGAAAATTTAATTGTTGTTGGATCCTAAAATATCAAAGATATTTTAGTAGGTGGATTAAAATCAACTATGATTATTTGCGGGGATCCCTATTTATATAACTAGTTACATCACTTCCTATGGATTTGGGACACTCTTGAGGATTATTTCCCTCAATTGCTCATCAATTTCTTCCTCTGGCTCTTCTAGTGGTTACCCAAATTTCTTATAGTCCTTTTATTTTTGCTGAATTATAACATATTATATTGATATGGTTGGATCATATTATATCATTTGGGCAATTATCATGGACATTTGGAATTTTCTCATTATTGTGTAGACTTCTAAATCATCTTCAAGGTTTAGGAGGATTAAGTCATGTTCATATTATTGGTGGCCATAGTTTTGTTTAAATTATTTAGAAAATTCAATTTGTTGTTTTATGACCTTCTAAGGAACCCACCATATAAGGTCAGCCAATATAATCTTAAACAAGACCTAATGTTTTGAATTTTTAGATAATTGATCCCAATTCTAAAATTGTTGTCTCCTAATGTTGAGAGGCATCTTGCAATATTTAGATATATTTTCCTTCTTAAAGTTTTTTATTATGGGTAAAATAGGCTTTTTTGAACTAGGGAATCAACCCCATACAATAAATCATAGATAAGGCCTCAAAAAACCTAGATGAATATGACAATATGATACTAAAATAAAAAGTTATAGATTACTAGAAAGACACCACAAAAAAAGCATGAATACTAAAAGAAGACAACTAAGGTCCTTGGATTCCCATGGCCTTTTTATAACTATTAGAAATCCTTCCCAGCTCGATATCAAGTATGTGGAAAATTTTGAATTGTTTAACCTCCCTATTACACTTGCTACATTTAGCCTTTTCACTTCCTTAATTCACAACATTTATAATGAATCTAAGATAATTTATGGTATCTAGGCTATGATCCATTGAAATTTTGATAAACTAAACAAGGTTTTTAATATTGATCTTCATCTACCTATTTTTTATTGATAAAAACTTTGCCTTATCCTCTTATGTATACTTATGTTTCCCTTGTTTCTTATCCTTTGCACTGGTTGAGGTCATAACTATCTAGGCCATATGAAGTCCCTCCACTAGCACTTCCTATTTATTAGTCTAATTAATTATTTTATCACCCAAAGAATGACTATAAGCCACATGATTTCCTCTTATAATAGGTCCTTATCTCTTACCTCTCATTGTGTTCCTCAACCTATGCTTAATATCACCCAAGAGGAAATCCATGTCGACCTAGGATGGGAAGCAACCTAGTATCTAATTCATTCCATTGAAATATTTATAGATCATGAAAATGACCTCTTGGTATAGAGGATGTTTCTTATTTCACTTTTTAATGTTCATGATGGATCTCTCTAGTGAGTACAACACATAAAAGGGTAGAATCTAGGGATGTGGTGGCATATATAATTTAGGAACATGAAATTAGACCATCTCACTACATTTTTTCTTCAATATATCATCACCTAATTTTCTATCTCATCATATGGTTGAGATAAATCTTCCATTGCAAAACCATTGTGTAGGGGAGAAATCTTTTCCCCTTCCAACAAGAATTTTGATTTTTCATCTTGATAGTACTTTCTAGTTTAAAAAATATTTGTAACTTCAATTTTCAAGCCTGTTACCTAAGTAGTGAGGTGTTACATGATCTCAATAGACACTCCATTTAAATACATCATCTGATTATTTCAATCCCTACAAAATTTATTTGAAAAGTGTGGATTGTGCCCCTCCATTATTTTCATGAAACCTACCATCCCACCTACATGTAGTGCATCCCAAACCTCCTTGTCTTCCATTAGATAATATGAAATAATAGGCTCTATTATAACTATATCCCCACCCATCTCAAGAAAATTGAGGCATAAGACTACAATGATAAAATTAAGCCAACCTCATTCTTTAATAACAATCTTATAGAGATTGTTTGCATGAATTTTAGCTCACTTGAAAGTTATGTTGCATGAAACATGTAGCTTAATGTCCTTTTAAATGTTATGATTAACATTAGATTTATAGATAATGATATTATAATAATAATTCCTAAATTCTAAAAAAATCACACTCATAAAGAGGCAAAATAGGACTTTAATCTATTCATATAGGATATTTCTTTTCCTACCATTTAGCTTGCTTGGATATTTTTTGTAAAATATGAAATTTTTCCCACATGTATTGGGATTTTTGTTACCTACCTTTCTCCCATGTATTTAGTGTAATTTAGTCCTATATTCATGGTATGGTTTATATTATCCTAGATTCCACATATATGTACATCCCTTTGTAAGCTTTATTGATATGGAATATTTGGAGTCTTATGGATTGTGGTGAGCCACTTAGCTAGGAGTTGTGTAAGTTGTGAGCTATGATAATTGAGAGAGTTGTGAGAGATATGATTTTAGTGAGTTATAAGATTTGATCCTTTTTTATGCCATCCATCTCCATTATATGAATACATCTATTAAAATTTTACTCATTTATTTATTTTTAGCTTTAACATATTTATGTGTTTAATCTTCTTATCATCAGTCTTGGACATCCATTATTCAGTGAATCATACATGGTATCAGAGATTTGGGTGCTGGTAATAAACATTATTTTTTATTTTATTATTAATATTTTAAATGTTGAGTTGATTATCATTTTGGATTCTTACAAATTATGAAAAAACTTATAAATATGTGTGTTCATATATAGTTTTCTCCTCTTTACATCTGATGATATTGGAACAATCAAGTTTGGTTTTTCAAGTTTGAATTCTAGTTTTTTAACCTTTACATTATGCCAAGAATTTTTTTTGATATATTATCCATCCATAATTAAGTTTTATTTCTCTCCCCATGTCTCTAATCAAGGTTTCTTGTCACTTTTTTGCAAATCTATGTTTTTTTATAGAAACACATTTTCTTTTTCAAACTGATCTCAAAATGTAAACAACTATTCCAAACCATTTTTGTGTTATGTGAACCTAATTTTCATATTTTCATATCATTTTTAAATTTTAAGTTTAATTGATAATTTTAAAATGTTTTCATGTCTTTACTAAATGGTACTATTCACATAAATGGGTTTATAAAACCACCTTCTTTGGTAAATCATGATTTTCCCATACAATTTATGTTTTTAGATAATACTTGTGGTTTACTCAAATTAGTGTATTTGAATTTCTTAAATGGGAGACATAATCATGGTGGGGAATTAGATTTTTTAATTTTTTTTATGAAAAATAATATATTTTAATGTTGAAATGGGAGATATTCAATGTTGATTTATAATATTTCTCATTTCTCTAAACTCATCAATTAAAGATCAAAGAGTGAGGCTCGATTCGAAATGAGGCCAAACCCCATCATAGACAATAAAATTTTATCTCTTACTTGTTATAAATTTTACGTCTTGATCACTTTCTCTACTTGTAGGTCATTATTTGCACAATGTAGGTCAACTTTATCAGGATGATGGGACTCATTACCAAGTAGAGTTAGTTTTCTATTTTCTCTCTTTTAGGGGGGAAGTTTTTCCTATAGGTTTTATCATTTTCTCCACTTTATGAAAGTTTATATGTACTTTGGTACCTCATCAAGCCCTATTTTTGGAACACAATTATTCTACACACCTAAGCTACACTTAAGGAGAGATTTTGGTCTATGATATTTATTTTCCTACCGTTTAGCTTGCTTAGTTGTTTTTATGAATTGGGAAAGTTTATCCCACATGTATTGGGATGTTGGTTCCTTAATTCTATTCCACATATTTTTTGGATGTTAATCCCACATGAATGGTATGGTTTGGATTACCCTAAATTACACCTATATGTAGATCTATTTTTAAACTTTATTGATAATAATATTTAGAGTCATATGAATTGTGGTGAGTTACTTAGCTAGAAGTTGTGTAAGTTATGCATTGTGATAACTTTAATATTTGTGAGAGCTATGAGTTTAGTGAGTTATAATATTTGAGTTTTTGTTATGAAATCCATATGCATTATATGAATACATATATTACAATTCTAATCATTTCTTGATTTCTAACTTCAACAAATTTATGTGTTTGATCTACTTATCATCGGTCTTGAACATCCATTATTGGGAAAATATTACATAATCATTGTAATAAATTAGTAATTTAATGAGGCCTCTAAATCTATAAATTGGTAAGATGGTATAGGTAGACCTTATAAATAAAACCACATTTTAAGTTATGGTGAAAAAACTCCGACATTAGCAAACCAATCAACAAAGTAATTGTCTTCTCTATATAAATGTTGGACTGTGACTTCATGCAATTATTTCATAATCAACATAGCTTCCTAATTAATGGGGATAACTCTCCAACTAACTATAATTTTTTTAGACATTAAATCAATAATATTTAGTGAGTCACATTTTATCACTAATTTTATTACTCGTAATTCTATGGCTAATCTCAGACCCCATAAATTTTCAATATCCTTAGCATAGTGAGTGGTTTGATTGCACATACATCCTATATAAGTTACAACCAAAAATAGATTCTAATCCATGAGAATACCTCCTCCTCTAGAAGCACCTATATTGCCTTTATAAGCTCCATAAAAATAAAGTTTCACCCAGTCTGGAGAAGGGGTCAACCACTTTATAGCTCTTATAGCTATAGATATATGATCTACTAAATAATTTTAGATCTCCACCTATAAATTTGAATCAAACCTAGCCTCTTCCTCATTTGGGCCATGGTTTTAAAAGTTTCTATGATTTTTAAATTCTCTAGAATTTTATCATAGATCCTTCTTACCACCACTAAGTTGGAAGACTTCTTTTTACTAAATATCCTATTATTTCTTTCCATCTAGATTCCCCATAGAAAAGGAGGAAGATAAATATGACATATATTCTTGACAAACTTATTTATAAATGTAAATTTCCAAGCTTACCATAGATCTAGTATTGAAAGAGGAAAAACCCAAGTGATCTAAATTTTTTATAAAATCACACTCTAATAATTAAAATAAAAGGGACATCCAATAAAAAAAATGGGATACAATTTCATTCTCAAATTCACATAATAATCAACTATTCATAATAATCATCCCCATTTTTTAAGATTATTTATGGTCAAGATTTTATTATGGATAGATAACCACATAAAAAAGTTTGTATTAGGGATTATATATCTATCCCAAAACTTTCCCCATGGAATTTCCCTAAGAGGATGATTAGAAAACATTTTATATCCTATCTTCATGCTATATTAACCATCAATTGATCCCCTTCAAACCAACTCATCCTCTTTCAGAATATTATGGATATGCATATATTTGAGTAGAACATTAACCTGTTCCAAGATAGAATTATATTATAATCCTACTAGTTAAATTATTTGTTTCCATACTTCACACCTCCATTAAATTCAATATAATCCTAAACTTTATTACCATATTCCTATTGTACAATGGCTCTAATTTGATTTCATGATTCAATGTTATTAATAAGGTGGTCCAACACCCACACATCCCCCAAAAATTTAACCTTCTCCCTATTGCCTAATTTACATTTGAAACTATTTGGAATGAAATATATATTGATAAGTAAAAACATCCATAAAATACATCCATTCATAAATTTCTCCTTATCCTCAAAATAAATGATATCTCTAGACTCCAAGTATTTAGCCTAGAAAATTCTACAATAAAATGTTGGGTAATTAAGGTAGAACCAAACTAATTTATCTCCAAGAACTAATTTCATCCACTTGGATATCTTTAATCATAAAATATTTTTTATATTAGGAATGAAGATTCTATCCCAAGCCACCAAGGAAAATTTATCCTTCTCTTTTATACCTAACTAGAGGAATCTTGTCTGGATTTTTTAAACTTATCTACCACACCTCTTAAAATCTTGAATATGGACATTACATACACTAAGAATCTTTGGAGGATGTTTTTTATGAGTGTAATTTTACCAAAATGGGATAATAGATTACCTTTATATTTTCCCAAATTATTTGAAATCTCTCCAATAATGGATTCCATTCTAATAATGAAAGTTTCCTATTAGATATTGCCATGCCAAGGTAAATGAATGGGGTTTATTTGATTTGATAGACTAAAATGTTATATATCATATTCTATCTGTCTAACATAGTACTAAAGAAGTAAATTGATATTTTATAAAAATTAATTTTCTACTTTGAGGCTACCTCACATCTCTTGATGATTTTTTTAGTCCATTGGCTTCCCTAATAGAAGAATCTATAAGAATGATATTATCATCAACAAATTATTGATGCAAATATAGATCAATATCCCTTAATAACTTGAAACCCTTTAATTCTTCATTTTTCATGGCTATTTTTATATCCCTACTAAGATACTCTACCATAAGTATGATAGGATGGGACATAGTAGGTCATCTTGTCTGATTCCTCTCCTACTCCTAAACAAACCTTCAAAAACCCCATTGATAAGAATATAAAACATTATATTAGAAATATATATTCTTAATATTTGTCTAATCTTGTATTTAAAAATTAATTTCATCAATAATCTATCCAAAAAATTCCAATCCAATCTATCATAAGTTTTATTCATATTGAATTTTATAATCATCCTTGATTGATTAATTATATCCATAGAGTGAATGTTTTCATGAACAACAATTAAACCATCTTGAATTTTCCTTCCAATTACAAAACCCCCTTATTGATTAATAATGATATTTTCCATCAAAAAAATTAATCTAATGGATATTACTTCAATTAAAATCTTTAAGACATCATTGCATAAACTATTAGGCTAAAACTAAGAAAATTTATAATCTCCATCTCTTTTAGGGACATGGACTATAAATGTGTTATTGAAACCTCAAAAATTATCCCCTTGAGAAAAATTCATTATCATCCTCCACCACATCATCCTTGATAATTTTATAAAAGGTCTATAAAAAAGTAATGGGGAATGCATCCAACCCCAATGCTTTATCTTTGTTTAAAAGCAAGACCAAAAATTTTACTTCATTTTTTTAAGCTAGAGATATAAATTTTATGTTGTCTTCTTGATTTAAAAGTTTAGGAATCTCATGTAACAACTCTTATTCCATCCTTACATTAGGTCTGGGACTCTGTTAAAAGATCCTCCTAAAGAATTTATAGTCTCCTCCTTTATGAATTCCTTGTCAGTGATTACAACCGCTTCAAAATTCCTTATCTCCATGATATTATTGTGTGATATATATTTAAGGTTAGTCATGTGTAAAAATTTGTAGTTTGATCTTCCTTTTTAACCAGATGTCTCCGGTTCTCTTCCACTATAAACTTCCTCTCTAGCTACTAAAGAATGATATTAAAAAATATATTATTTTTCCTTTAGAGATGTTTTATGATCAATTCCATTAATTGTTATCCAATTTTAAAAATTGAATAATTCATCTCTTAGCTATTTATTTTGTTAGAAAACATGACAAAAACTTCCATTTTCTACACCTTGATATTAAAATTGACATTATTCATTCCAAGAAGAAATTGGAACATGGTCAAACTTTGCACATTAATAGACCACCAATCTAGGATTATATTTTTTATCTCTAGATATTTAAACCACATATGTTTTATTCTAAAATTAGTTATTCCTTTTTTTATTTATCATCAATAATCAGTTCTAAGTGATGTATCCTTCATGGCATTTTCCTCATCCTTAATATTCTATGAAATAGTTTGATATATTTCATTCTATGATGTTAAAATGACAATATTAATCCAAAGGTATTTAGGTGTAACCAGAAATAGATTTTTAGGATTCTTTTTCCTTGCTAGAGTTCTAAGATTTTTTGGATCCTTCTTTTACCATAATGGTTTATTAGGCTTATTCTTTATCCAAGAAGGGAAAATTTTAGTTATGTGACCCAAATTTTTACATTTTTATCATAAAAAAAAAAATATTCATATTTAATCCTTTAGTTCCTTTACCCCTTTGAGGTATCTAAAAAGACTAACATTGCTAATTATTGATTAACAAAAGCATTCACACAAAATCTAGTGTGAACAAACCTCATTCTTGCCTTAGTGGCTCCATCAAATTCTATCAAGTAACCAAAGTTTTGACTATGTTTATAAATAGATCCTCATCCCCAAAATAAATAGGAAGACCTAAAATATGGACCCAAATGGGCATAACATTGATATACTCTTTCTTAGAGTCAAAGCTAGGTTTCCACATCCTCAAGAATAACCCAGAATGTCCAATAAACCATGGCCCTGTAAATTTTTTTGAGTACAATCATCTATAATATTTAATATTATGAAGGAAAAAAAATTGGTTATGGTTTATATATTCATATGTCCTCTATAGTTAATTTTCTCTATCCGTTAACTAAAGATGTCAATATTAGGTCTAGAACCCTAGAACTTTCCAATAATTACACATTCCATTTTGGATTAATTCATCTAAATAAATGAGTTGGGAACTTTGATATGTAAACCTTTTGAGTCCTTTGATATCATACGTTCCTCCTTAGGATAATTTTTTTTTGGTAAAATGCTTTTCATTTTAGTTTAGGATCCCAAGAGATATTGCCTTAAGATTATTTGTTCAAATATTTGGGATCCACTTATTTTGATCCATCCCTATCACACAGATCATTGGATACCTCACCCAATCGGTCCCAATATAGGTACTTTATAACTAAATGACCCACATGACCACTCTCCTCTACTTACTGACCAGATTTTTTACCATCAAACTTATCCCTTTTAAAATATTTATTAAAAAAATATTTTACCACTCATCCCTACTCTTGTTGCCATCATTTTATAATGTTTGATAGTCATCCACATTCTTATACTATTGATAAGATATGTCTAGCCCAACTAATTTATCTAGTACAAATATTGTAGTGGAAAGGGGATACCAAGGTTCCCTCAACTCTTATGGTAGTGTGATCTGGTTAGAACCAACAATCACCCATTATCATAAGTTATCTTTTGATTGGGTTTGATAACATAGGCATAGGATATTTCATTAATAGATTTATAAACCATTAGGTATAAGTTTTTTGAAATTTAAGGCATGTAATCATTGTATTTTTTTATGTGGAGATGATTAAATAATCACATATTCTCTTTTTCTTAATGTTGAATATTTTCTAAGGAAATATTACCATAAATAAAATCTACTATGTAAGAAAACATGTAAAATGGGCATTCAACTAGTCATGCATGTGTTTCCTCTAAGTCTTCAGATTAAAACTTATAATTTATCCCTACGGGAGAATGATTTTACATTCTAAGATTATATAAAATAATGGGACCTAGACCTCATTCACATGATTGATTAATGAAGCCCGATGTAATCTATTCAATAATTCCATATCAATCCTAACTCCTATCCTAATTTGGGAAATTGGAATGTTCTTCTCCATGTCAAATCTATTTGGGTTTAAGGTCCATTCCAATAGGGTGTTTCTAATTTCATTGTCATATAACTATTTTATAACTACTAATTGGTTAGATGATGAGGATGTTAGTGGTAGCCTATAGAAAATTTCAAAATGTAAGCTTATTTCATAGGATACAAGATGGGAAATATTTATTTTATTGAAGTTATATCTTGTATAAGTACTCACAACAAATAAATTAAAAACTAGGTCACTAAAGAGAAATGCCTCTAGTTTTATTACTACCTTATAGAGTATAACTACCTTAATTGATAATAAATTATTAACATACTCTCCAATCCAGGAATAAATTATCTTCATATTTTAAAGGGTGGATGATTTTGAATTCTATGTACAGCATTGTTTAATGTTTGAAATCTCCAACTAGAGAAGTATTGCAAAATTATATATCTTTAACTTTTTCCTAATCTCAAATCATAAAATTTAGGGTTCCTAATTTTATGACTCCATGTTTAAAAAAATCAATCTCTGTATCAAACTTTAAAATTTATGTTTTTTTGGTTGGCTATAGAGATATAGGCAACAATTCATAATTGGTTATTTGGAAAATGTAGTTTGATTTGACCTAGGTATTATAAATATAGTCAACCTGGTTAGTTTATTAATTTTCTTGAATTCTCCATTAGTGAGAATAAAATTTAGAATAACTATCATTTTCACCCATCTAAAATATTTAAATTTTATTTGATGACATTAAAATTCATGGGTTCATTTGACACATGGTGATTTTCCATCATTTTAAACGTATTAGTTGTAATGTATACTTTACCTCTTTTAAAATTATCACATTATCACTATATTAGGGACTTTTTCCTTTAGTACTTGTGTATTTTTGAACACATGACATCTTCTATCTTAGTCACTTTATCTTTTCCTTCTATCAGGTATCTTGGGTTATGTCAATATAAGGTCATGAGATGATGACATGTGGTAGTTAATATGTTAAAATGGTCATGTGGACTAATCTAATTATAACATATGGCATATCAATATATAGGGGGAAACCATGTGGAAATCTATCATTAAATCACTTGATTATACTACATATTTCATATATTATCTTTCATGAGGTGAGATGATGACACATGGTTTATTCTCATTTAGTTGGCTATTATTTTATTCTATAGATCATTTCCCTTTGTTATAAATCTAGTGATCAAGTGATATTGTTTAAATTAACATGATATCTCTTGCTCGGGTGGTTGCTTGTTCTTATAATTTATAGTTTTGAGATGAGAAACATGATGTAATGAAGTGAGGACATGTGGCATGATCTCACTCACTTGAATGGCCTCTTATTCTTATGATTTATTTTCTGAATAAACCCATAATCAAATGAGATTAAGACATTTAGCATGATCTTGGGTAATCACTAGGTCGTAAAAATTTTGAACTTATCATGGTGGACTATTGTAGTTGTGCCAAAATCATGACACTTAGAAGAACCTCACTAAGTAGGGACATAACCTAATAAATGAATAGATCATGAAACTTAGGTGAATAAATGTCAATCATTAATAATAATTCATTTTATAAAGCTTTAAAACTTGACAAATAATTGATTAATCTGGTTAGTCAAATAATTTAAAAATAAAATGCAAATCCAAATTAATGTTTTGATCTCAAGCTAAAATTCACAAAATAAAAGTGGATGAAATCATTTTCAGCTTATGAATGGAAATAATTTAGGGTCAATTTATGTCTTGATAGGGACCAAATATATTATTTTTAGTGGTAAATGGGTCCCTATTTGATTTTTTAAAACTGGAGTGTGTTGGTCACAATAAGTACATGTGTCAAAGAAGACAAAAATGTAGTATGTTGATAATCCAAAACTCTATCATATGCGCATGTATCTTAAGATATATAGGATATTATAGAGTCTTCTTAAATAAATATACTTTGATATATATATATATATATATATATATATATATATATATATATATATATATATATATATATATATATCATGAGTAAGATTATGACACACTTAGACAAGTTACAAGTTTTGGACACTGGGATAGTTGACACATTTTTTATAGTGTGTTCAACATATTGTAACTATTGTATAGAGTAAGTTATGTGAATATTTTATTTCATGCACATATCTGATGTATATGATCTTTATATGGATTTGAATTATTAATGAGACTTATTTTATTTATCATAATCTTTTGAAATGTATAAATGGATTTGTCATTACTTAGTATTTTTAGGTTATGTGATGTGTGTTATGTTATGTATTATTTTGATCTATGTGATATTTTTAGTGGTGGGGTTATTTATATCTCTTTTATGCTTCAAATGAGTCCATAGAATTAGGATTAACTAATATGTTATCATGTTAGAGTATGTTTAAGTGTTTTTGTATTTATGGTTTAGTTGATCTTGAATTTATCCTAAAACCACACAACATTATGGTTAATATTTACCACATGATTATGTGTAATAATATCAAATTAATATTTTGGCTAAGTATGAAGATTATGCAAGTTATGCATAGTTTCATTATCCTACAATGATTATTAAAATTAAATATTCCCATGAGGTAATAGTATTATAAAATGAAAAGTGTTGCACATAACTATATGGTGTACAAAAGCATAGGTGCTAAGTAATAAAAATATACATGTTTACAAAATTTATATATCCAAATCATATGATCATATATTACAATATCCTTCAAATCTTATATCTATTAAAATGCTCATATCTCACTAAGGCGATAAAAAAAATTAATGTGTGTGTGTGTGTGTGTGTGTGTGTGTGTGTGTGTGTGTGTGTGTGTGTGTGTGAGAGAGAGAGAGAGAGAGAGAGAGAGAGAGAGAGAGAGAGAGAGAGAGAGAGAGAGAGAGAGAGAGAAACTTAGTTCTTAATAATAAATATTCTATCATAGAAGTGCTATACACCCTCACACTTGTAGGTATGCTCATGTATGCATCATCAACATATTATTAAGTGTTTTTTTATTAAATACATAACTTTAATACCATTATTAGGTGTAACAACTTACTATTGTACAATTCATAGATAATTTTTACCACTATATAAGACAAAGGATAACTCATAACTTTAGACAAATTTAAAAACTCATACCTCTATAATGAAAAATCATAAGAGTATATAGAAATCACACACACAACATACATGACATGAAATAATAAATACATTTATAAACAAATACATTAATGAAACTAATACTAGTAGATGATAAATCAATCTACCAGATCGATGCAAGGGAGTCCTACCTATTTTAGACTAGAGCTTGACTCCCTCCTTTCCTATAGGCTAATTACTTCTTTGAACTAACTTTATTTGATAATAGTTTATTTATGGCATAATTACAATCATAAAAAAATACTATGGACTCTATCTTAAATCATTTACTAACTTGTTATAACTCGACTAACTAACTAGATAGCTAGCTTGTAACCCAATATCTCCTTAATAGGGGAGATAATACTTTATTCAAAGATTCCTAAGATATAGTGGTTATAAAAAAAAATTATGATTGTCCCAAAACATATAAATATGTTGTAAAAATACAAACACTATTTTAAATGTTAATTATTTTATTGTAACAATAAAAGAACTAAAATGGAGAAGGAATATAATAATGAAGTTATTTATCCCTAGATTCATGGAACCAAATCAGTACCTTAAATCATGGGACATTTCTAGCTTTAGTTGTGCACAAACTATCATGGTTAAAATTTTGTTTACATATCCATTTTTTGTAGGTGATTTATGTGAATTGTTTACATGTGTGATTTATGTGAATTGGTTACATGTGGTCACAAATAGTGGTTTCAAGTGCTTCTTAGTTGTTGTGGGTGCTTTGTGTCTTTAATATCTTGTTATCTAATGCCTACAAGTGAAATTATCAAAATAGATATAAGTTTTATACTATTAATGGATGTAGACCATTATAAAATTAATATATTATTATCCTCTTATGGTTGTGTGTACCTCAGACACACTGATTATTAAATCCACATATAAACCATTAAACTATACTATTTCATCTAGATATCATTAATTATATCACAATAGTAAACATATACAAAATGTATGGAAATATTGATAAAGGCATGGGTAATTATATGACAATGGTCAAATTAGGATGGGTGTATATGATAACAATATGTGAGATGAGTTTCATTTATTTGCCTCATCAAAACCCTTACCCTAATTTCCTTAATATATATTTTTCAAAAGACTATTATCAATGCCACACCCAAATGCTAAGTTGGCTTAGTGATTAAATGATTATAATATTAATAAAAAATGTAGCCATCATATATCATGCTCTAATAAATTATTAATAAATTTTTTAAATAGTTCTAATTCATCAAAATATAATGTCAAAGCTTATTTTAATAATTTTTAAGTGTATTTTTAATGCTTTAAATATTTTAATAAATAGTTGATAGTATTGACCACCTTTCATATTATCATAAAATTCATGCTAGCATCTATAGATTAATATGAAAAACAAGGATTTTGATAATAAAAAAAAATTTACTCATTTAGTGTTAATGAAATCATTATAGTGTTATGATCAAATTGTCTAATGTGTTTGACTAGTGGTGGTGGGTGTTGCTTGAAATGTCATAAGTGGCTAACATCACTTTAGGTGTTATAATTATAATTTATCACTATTATTACCTTGGAATTAAAAGAATTATCATATAAAATAGTTAATATTTAACATTTTATAATAAATTAAACAAAAAAATCATTTTCATAAATAAATTATGATAAGTATCACAAGAATCAAGAAATACCAATATATATGATAACAATGAGGGTGAACTAGTCTAGTTGGTATAAGGTCATGCATGTGTGTTTTTCTCCATGGTTATGTTTTGAAATTTTATACCCTAATATACCTTATTCTCTCCTATTATTCCCTCCCTTTTGGTATAACCATTTTGAGAGTAAAATATTTTCTTAAATACATCTCAATCCAATAGGGGTTGTTAGTCCAATACAATTATATATGAATAGTTGAAGTAGAATGAATTAATCATATGTCATTGCATAAATAAAAATAAAAATATGTTATTAAATTCATATAAATAATTTTAAATATAATTATTATAGTTAATAAAACATTAATTAAATACCGTCATATGTTGAAACATAATTAAATATTTTCATAATATGACAATCATTCAACTAAAAGAATGATGCATGAATTAAATCAATTATAAATTAAACCTTTTATTTAAATACTAGTGTTTTTCATGGATTGGTTGGAAATGAGGTGTGATATCCTTCCCCACTAGGATTATTCATCATCTTGATGGCTTATTAGAATAAGCAAACAAAGTGCATTCAATCAACAAAATAGCTATGCAAAAATATGTAGAAAGGTTCAATGGATTTCATTATAGTCTTTCCAAGTGGCTCTTTTTATAATATTAAACCCATTAGACCATAAATTGAGATACCTCCCTATTACATAAGTAAATCTTGTGAAATTCAAGAAATATAATGGGATTTATCATCACCACACCTATATCTTGAACCATAGTTTTTTTTAATCGAGCACATGTAAAATGTATGCAATATATTTATTTAACATGGAAAAATGAAATATATTATGAAAAAAAGTGAGAGATAGAGGTAGATAAATATGTACATAAACATTTTAATTATTTATAAGACTTCAAAAGTATCTACATATCTCAAATCTAATTTTGATTAATTTTCAAATTTAATAAAAATTTATTTGGGCTTCACTTGAATAAAAACTTTGTCACTTCCTGAGAATTATCTTGCATTCATATTCCTATCAACATATCTCTTCTACTTATATATTACAATAGTGAAAAATTATCTAATTAGTTTTTCCTATTAATATATCTCAACAAACATAAATGGGCCTAAAATAACATATATTCAAATCAATCTCAACTAATATGTGTTCAAAACTTTCTACCATATCAAGCCTCAAATGGTTCCATTTTCAATGTGAAATAATGGGTGTTTTTATATGTGAATTCTACTAAGGGGAGGAAATATTCCCATTTTTAGTGATAATGTTCAATCTTAGATGGGAGGAAATCATAATAAAAAAACATATTTAATGTTAACTCTATTTTATTTTTATACATTCATAAGCTTTAAAAATATTACTCAAGTTGGTTATAAGGAAACCAACTAATAGGTTTCAACTAACCCAAAAAATAAACCTTAATAAACTAAATAAAAATTTAACTAAACAAAATTTAGATCATAAAATGACCCAATAAACTCCTCCTTAATCTAAAGGGGAAAGATGAAAGAATAATAGTAATGACTCTGATGTCATCAAATAAATTTAGAGGTAACTATAATTAGTGTACTGTACATCCTAATATGGACTAAAACTAATGTTGGTCCATATAGAATCTTGACCTACGAGTTATGTCATAAAAAGTGGATAAACATGATCAAAGTCTACTCATCCCCTATGATCATCATATCATACTATAGTAGAGCATGATCAAATCTTGTCCAACTACATTGATCTGCATAAGGATCCACCTAGAATATTGTCAAAATGACTAACATGTACTGTATATATCATATCTCCTTGATATCCAAAAACTTCTAATGACCTTTACTAAACATTGAAGGTGATATCAACCCCTATCAAATCATACTATCACTAACAACTAATCAAAGACTAACCACTACTATATCTTCTCCCCTATCAAGTGAAAGGTGAGAACCTATTCAATGAGAGAAACAAAATTAAATAGTACTTTCTACTCCATGTCATAAATGTATATAAATCCAAAAGTAAAATTTAAAGTAAGAACACAATGCAAAAAAATCTACTATAATAGATCTCAATCTTCAGCCTAGTAGCTCGCATAAGATGCGTGAAGCATTGATCACTCATGAAAAGTTACCAATTACATCGGGACCATAAACCTCAACCATATAAGATGCCTCCTAATCAAAGGAATTATCAGAATAATTGGAATATCTATATTAACTAGAAGATCTACCACTAGAATGATCCATATAGTTTACCTCGGCTTTCTTTTTATGTGGAACAGGGTCATTAATAAGGATATACATTTATAAGATGTCCAATACCACCACATTTGATACATCTAGGATATTTATTATGACAACAAGATCTAAAAGAAGTTGAATCACTAGAAGAACCACAAGAGTGAAAAGAATACCTATGGTGATGTTTGTGATTTGAAGATTCTGGAGAGTGTCAGTTAGACTATTGTGGAGACTATCTAGAATGGTGTGGAGAGTGTCTCAAAGATGATTAAGAGAGTGTTTAAAATAATGCTTCTAAAAATATTTTTATACATGGTGATGATCTCTATGGTGGGACATGTTCTTTGTATAGTGAGCATCTTTAATAGGAATAGTTTTCTTCTTTGCAAACTTTCACTCATTTTGACTCAATAACTCACAAATAGAGTCAAATGTGTCACCATTAGGGTTATCACCAAGTTTTAGCATTTAAAAAAAATTGGTGTACGTATAATTAAGACCATTTAGTGTAATGGAAATCAACATGTCTCATCTATCTTTTCACCGATTATGCATTATTATTGTTTCAATGTTTTCATACGGTATAACTATTTAGATACATATTCATCAATGCTAAGTTTATTATTAAGCAATTAGATTAACTGTAATATTATTATAGGAAAGTTTTTTTTCATATATATCCTTTAATAATTTCCAAGATTTCCATGCACCAGTTTTAACTACCTCCATATAAATAATAACTTGTTTAGTGTATGATGTTTTTAATAGTGTGAGTGTATGCTTATCACATTATTGGTAGTCAACCAATTTTTTGGATTCAATTTCTGGTGGTGTCTATTTCTCTATGATTTCCCATAAGTCATTAAAAATGAGGGTGTTCACCATGTTTCTACTCCATTCATTATAGTTTTTAGGTGATAATCTACCATTTTCAGAGATCAAACTTACATTTTTTCATGACTTAAAAAATCATAAAACACCAACCAGATGAATGTTAATTAGGGTTTTTCCTTGACATTAATAAGTATATTTCATATAAAAAATATTTAGAGATTTATCAAAAACAATCATGCCTTATATCTTCTTCTACACCCTTATACCTCTAAAAATCAAATTTAAAAAATACTTTTGTCTAAAATATGGTTTTGAACCCTGGACCTTCTCTTGTTTTTAAGTAACTAATAAAAGTGATTTATCCACCTCACATTTAATAAATATAGGAATATATTGGCAATAAATGCTTTATAACCATTATTTTTAAAAGAAAGATAATTTTAAAAATAAACATAGATTCATAAAAAACTTTTACCAAATGTTTTGATTGATTTCCACTTTTGGTTGGTAGAGATAAAATAATTTTAGGTCTTTGAAAGATTTAAATATTTATTATATCACATAATTTTTGATATAATGCATTTTTATTATGCATCTTATTCTAACATCACTAGATGCAATTACTAGCCCACCATTTTCCAAAGTAAGTTGCCATAGTGGAAGTGAAAAATGTTGGTTGGTATATGATGTGAATTTATTCACATATATTTTCACATTTTGCCTTATGCCATGATATTCTACAAGATTTCAAATTATGTACAAGTATTAATCTTTGACCAAAATAAAAACATTACCTAAAGTTGCACGTTGTTGTGAAGATTCACAGTTAAAGTGGAGATTGACCAGGTATGAAGATTTTTAGGTTTGTATGAACATCAGTCAATTAGTCATAATTAGTTAGTGATTTTGCTGGTATAATATTCCAAAGCATGAGTACAAATGTCTTGAGGAGTCTTGTCCATTTTTTCTTCCAATATTAACAAAAATTTAACATTGTTTCTCTCAATGAGATTTGAATGACTTCAAATATCAGGCCATATAAGATCATCATATGCCATATAGTTTTGTATATTTATATGAGTTTTTAGAGTTAAAATTATGAATTTAGAAAAAAATATATATATCTCTCCTTGATTTTTATATTCCATCTATGCCAACAAAAACTCTATACCAATCATCCTTCTATGTAGCTTTGATACCATTATTCAGTCTTAGATGGGAATAATCATAAAAATAAATAAATTTAACGTTAACTCTATTTTATTTTTTGAAATTCATAAGATTTACAAAGCTTACTTAAGTTGTTTATAAAGTAACCAACTAAAGGGTTTTAACTAACCATAAAAACAAACCTTAATAAACTAAATAAAAATTTAACTAAACAAATTTTAGATCATAAAATGGCCCAATAGCTAATGCATGTCTTACATTAAAAGTATATCCTATAAAATATGAATCACCTTATTTGTCTAACCATTGATCTCAAGATGATATATTTAAATAAATTTTTCTTTAATTCGTAATGATGCATGTAATGTATATTAGAATCTAGAATTCATGTAGACATCTCTATTTGATATGATCTTCTCTAAAATTATGTGAAACTTAAATATTTCATGAATACATATTATTTTTAGGATCAATAATTCATGTAATTCCCAAAATTTATCACTTAACTTCACAATAAAAACACACCAATTTTAATTTTTGTTAAAACAACCACATTGAAGCATGCATTGATTGCTTACATCTTATAGTCTCATGCCCACTAGCAAGGAAATCTTCAAGGAATGCACTCATGCTCAAAGTACATCATCTAAAAAAAAATTATCACCTCTAATATAATCATTTCACTACTCATAAAACATATATATAACCCAAACCATTAATTTTTAAGTGTAATTTTCCAACCATGGTGTATCCTGACTTGACGAGCTCAACTCACAGTCAAGTCATAGTTTCAATAAATTGACAATTAAATGGTGATGAGAAAAATACACCCATGAGATGAAAATAATTTATTGGATTTGTTATATAATATATTATATATATTATACTACTATTAACCTACAAAAATAAACTCCATCTATTTAAACACTAAATTAACTTAGGATTCCAAATGGGTTTTAATGCGAAAATTATCATGTCTGGCAATTTTTTGAATAAATTGGTTTTAAAATTGGGCCATGAAAAATAGTAAAATTATCCAAGACCACTAAAAAAATTTGTTGTATAAATTTAAACATAAAATAAAAAACAAAAAACACCAGGTTTCACTAAATGACTTAGCTACATATTTTTGACATCTTGATTTTGAAGTGACTTTGCTTAGCTTAAATAGAACAACATAGGCAAAATCCAACCAGTTTCACCAAAAAATGGATTAAAACTTTGACATATGTTCAAATAAAAATGAAATGGTTATTATTTTTAGCTCACCTATGATATGGAATTGCATTCTAATATCAATTTTTAGAATACCTTTTTGTTGCTTTAATCGAGTCCATTTTTGAGCTAACTTAAGAAGACTTGCACAAAATATAGAATAAATTGTAATCAAACAAGGACCACTAAAAATATAATAGAATCAAAATGAAGCTAAAATTATCTCCCTTACAAGATATAAATCTAAATAAAATATGATACAACACTTGGTTTCCATAAAATTCATTTTTGGTCATTATTAATTAGTGACTTCTAAATTGATTTTCTCTAGCTTGAACCAAGAAAATTAAGACTTATTTTTTACTGTTATGCTTTCTATAATGACGATAATTCCACCATAAACTTATTTTTACCAAAACTAATGTTAATATAATAATATCATATCAACTATGATAACCATGGACATGACAAACACTCAAGGCTTACTTATTAAGTACACCAAGTTGTTGAATTTAGTGGAGGTATCTATATCATTTAGAGATACACTTAGGTTCAATAATTATAACTATTATTAGGTAATTAAAAAAATTTACAGAGGTTAAAACAACTTACAATTCATAACAAAATAAGATTTCCTATCTAACATGATAACTATATCTAGTACAATTCGATTATAAGGTAATTCAAGCACTTGTAGTACCATCTCAAGGACGAGATCTTTATTTTTAATTAAGTTACATAGTATTAAAATCTAAAAATATTCATTATCTAATTACATCACAAAGTAACTACTTGAAAAGTTTCACAATCTGTTAGATCAAGCAATCTTGTGTCTTAACACATCTGCACTAAAATAACATTTGTACAAGTGTCAGCTTTACACTGAGCAAGTGAAATCTTGTTGCAATATTTCAAGTTAACCAATCAATGAAAAAATAAATCAGATATAAACTATAATGATTTTCAGTTTTTTTTACATCAATAACTCATTCTAACTCAAGATTAAAATAATAATATTAGACATACATGAAACACCGAGAAGTATATACATATTTTTACATTACATCAATAACAATAATAGATCCAATATATTTTTATTAATAATCAAAATCTAGAATAAATAAGTATATAAGTGAGGATAAGAATTAGACATTCAAATGATAATAGAGACAATCATCTAACTAAGAAAAGAGGAAATATTAAGTAGTAAAGAATACTTATGACTAAGTTGTTAAGAAAAAAGATGAATTATTCATAGTGAGGAGGGGACATCCTTCTAAGATGATAAGTTATCAATCAATTGGTAGACCTCAAAAAATAAGGCTATGTAAAATAGTAAATGAACACATTTAAAATGTATATTTTTTTAAATAATTAAACAATACCTATTATGGGTTTAACAAACTATAAGGACAATGGGACCATCTCAATTCCAAATGCCATAAAAGGAATGCCAACGTTCCAAAATATATATATATATATATATATATATATATATATATATATATATATATATATATAGTTAAAGTGCATATCACATGATGATCTCCCCGGTTGAAATACACTTACTATAATATTAGGATAATGCTAGATGTTTATTACACACCTAGACTAGTATAATGCCTTCCTATAATAAGCATACAATATTATAATCTTCATGCATAAATACTACAGGTTAATGGTTATATCTCAAACCACTAAATAACATGAATATATTCCCCATGAGGCAAACAAGAAAGGATATCAATAAAATAATAGACAAGAATATATTATATATAATTATTTTTTCCCAAGTGGCATCGTAGTTATCAATCTTAAGTGCATAATAATGAATTTTGAATAATAATAAAGAGTCAAAGGACTGGCATTGACATCAATGTCTTATAAATCCTTGATGGAAATATCAAAAAATTAAAGAAAGAGATTTAAAAAATAGTTCAACGAAAGGAAAACAAAATAGTTTGTTGATCAAATCTATAAGCCTACAATTGTCAAAACAAAACACACTAGTCTATGCCCCACTTGACCTACTGTGCAGTCATCTAAAACATTTCCTCGTCCTTTCTTATTGTTTGACTAAAATGGATGCCACTCACTTATATAAGCTATAAGTAAACTGAACTGATTATATCAACATAAGATTTTTTTAAAATATTTATTTATTTACCAACTATTGTGCAATAACCTATAGTTGTGCCATAACCAGGCCCCAAACAATTAGAATTTATTTCAATTGCAATTTTATAATTATTAAAAATTTTCAAGGAAATTAACTATTACCTATCAACAATCCAAAATGTGGTAGACTTAAAACAAAATTATATAAAACCATTCTCCTTTGAATGAAATAGGAATGTCCTATGTAGCCTTCAAGAATCTAATTGATGCTTCCAAAAAAATTAAGGATTAACTCTAGTATTATAGACATGGAGTCAAATGCAAGTTGCATAAAAATCAATGTGAATCTAAGAGGAGTGTATTAGTGACAAAGACAAAAAATCAAGAGATTCATTCAAACACACTCCATATAGGCCAACAACCAACCAAATTTGATAATGAACCAAGCTAGTTGAAAACTCTAAATTTTGAAGTGGGATGAAATGGCCTAAGGAGGATATCGAAATAAAATTTTACAACCATTAAAACTAATGGTAGCTAGCCAAAGATCAAACATTATTAGGTACTTATCTAATAGCCTTCATAAGTCAAAGATACAACTCAAGATAAAATCACTACAGTTCATTCTTTTAATATTCATTATCTAATTATAATAAAGGATTATTAATATGATTTGAACTTACCTAGAAGCTCTTATAGTTGTTCTTATTATTCATAACACTCATTCCTTACTCCTTCCTCTGATAACTCCTCCCTTCTTATTCAGTTCACTTCAACTCCTGCTCGCCTGTTGTTCTAAGCTCACCTACAATGACTTTTCTAAGAGCACCTTCCTCAAAATGGCATGCTCCTTCCCTCTTTTGGATGGAACTAACATTTTTTTATCAATAACATCCTATTTTTTATGTCACATCATGTCCAAGCATATAAAATGTTGTTCAAATAAATTAATTCTTTCCTTACCCACTTTGTCTCCATTTAGACATGTAAGCATGCATTCTACCTACTCACCATGATATTTAACTTAATTCCTTAAATTTCTTGACAAGGTGGGTGAAAAAAAGGGTGGGAAGACCATGTTTATGGTCAAAATAATATTAAAATTAGTTGAAGATATGTTTTATTGGCAAGACCCAAAACCTACCTTGCCCATGCTTCCACATTTACTATGCCTAACTTTCCAACTTGCACTTATTATTTATCAAAAATCAAATTTGATTTTCATTTATTCCTCCTCTAATCTACCACTATTCATTATCTCTCTCTCCTTTTCCTATCTCTATATCCCAAATAACAAATACCATTATTAAATAAAAAATAAAATCCATACATAGTGATTGAGAAATAGGTCTTCAACTATAATCAAAAGAATTAAATTTTAAGTCTTAAGTAATAATGAACACATAAAATAAAATTGATAACCAAATAAATCTTGTATTTTATGAGGGGATTATTAATTCCTCAATTAACTATAATAGCCAAATTAAACATTAAAATGATATATTTCACTCTTTTTAATACCTTCTTGCTTATTTAAAGTTATATCCTTTTGTCCAATAACCTTTTGTCATGAGATATGAAAAATAACATTAATGATGAAGGTAGCATCCCCTATAAGGTGGATATTGTCATCCACATGAAAGGTATATATGTAACTTAAATCTATTATCCCCTGACATGTGCAGCTTCTCAACTTGATAAGACAATTCATGATCCTATAGATTTGAATTCATTTCAAGGTAAGGGGTTAAAATTATGTTAATATTGCTTTGGTGGGAATTCCCTCTCATTCAAGCCTTAGCCATTTAGACTACATCTATAACTCTTGGTTTTCTCTCTCCATCCCTTCACTTATAACAACCATGGGTGGCAACAAAGATCATTTAGAGCCAACTTCTTGTAAAGAGGTTTGAAAATAGAAGGTCTGGAAGAAACTCAAGAATGGGGGATTATAGAGTTTATGGATCACATTACCTAACACAATATTGTGGTGGTCCAAGATTTCATCATTACATGGATAAAAAGGAAGGTCTCCATATAGGGCATCTTCACAAATGTCTCAAATAAGTTTATTGGTGATGCCATGAGTATTTCATACATTGGTGCTAAATAATTCAAAGATCAGTCTAAGAGATAGGAATCCCTACAACATTTATTTTAAACTAATGACTTCATGCAAATTGATAAGAAGGGTTTTCTTTGCATTGACCTACCATGATACTAGCCTGATGTCTACCTTTAGGTCATGAGGTATATGAATCTAGAAGGTAAGTACACCCTAATTTTTTCTCACCATTTCCTACTACTTAATCATTTCATCAATTTTAAAATTAGTCTCCCTTATTTCTTTCTCAAGTCTCTAAAAAGCATTGTCCTACTCCACCAAGTTAATGACACTAGCCCCATCCTCCATCAAAGTCTTATCCTTCTACTTGTAAAACATGGCCAGACCCTTTTAGGTCAGAAGGTTCCCTTAAGAGGATCCTCTTTTGAGAATTACTCTTCAAAGGAGGATCCTATAGAGGGATCCCACCCACCTCCTAAACACTTCCCCCAAAATATCTTAGTCTAATCCCCACTTGATGACCTTCCACTTAAGTTGTTGTTCATCCCCAAGCCCAAACCCATAAAAATTAGGTCTCCTACTACCTCAGACTGGAAGGGTAAGGCCATTTTAATAGAGGAATTTGAGAAAAATAAATAAATGTTGTAAAATTTCAATTCAAAGGTTTAGTAAGAAGGATTTGGCATGATAAACATATACATGACTGGAATAAGCTTCATCGAGTGGTACAGGTCACTGTTCAAAATTTTGTTCATTATACCTAGCCCCCTCCCTAATCCCCTACTATAAAATCCCTCAAGGTCCTAAAATCCTCCCTGGGTTCCCCCAGCCACCCCCCAAAGCAAACCCCTTTACAAGTGAAAGGTAGGAAGCGGCCTAGGATGATATTAACTAGGGAAGTGGTTGAAGGCCCTAGGAATCATACCCAAGCCAAGGTCTCAAAATACAAACCCAAAATTTTGGTAAATGATTTTTCTACTATTGAAGACACCTAGGAGGGTCCCTCCACATACTTTGGTTAATTTTTTGTTTTTGGATTTATTTTTCTTTAGGTTCTTGTCTTTTTTTTTCTAATTTAGTCATAGAGGGCCTATTTAAACTATTTTATTTCACTCTCATGGCTCTAGGTCCTTTTAAAACTTAGTTTTACCCTATAAAATTAAAAAATAGCATTAATGATTTATAATTAGTAATACCTTAGACACTCAACACATAGTGATAAGGGTAAGCAATATGACATGAATATAATAATGTCTCAATGAATATAATCATATTACTTACTATATGATTGTTCTAGTGTAACAAAACATAGCATCTCATAATATAATAAACTTATCTTAGTCCAAAAGACTCTATAATAATTCTAATTTCAAAACATGTAAAACATGTCACAACAAGATGTATGTATCACACAATGTGTCTAGATTAATCATGGTAAAATAAATAGGGTTCCAATGTATGTTATAATTTGATAAAAAATGTGTAGTTAATATAACCATAAGGGCTAAGAACTATGGCATAAAGTGTCCTAAGGTAATGTAATCTGATCACAAGGTAAGGGGAGACAACATTGTGTAGTATTACATGTCGAGATCATTACGAAAAACTCATATCAATATAAATGGTATTACACATCACCTATAAATTGTCATGATATAAAGTGGGAAATTTTATTATTCTTTTCCACAATAACAAGAATTACATATGATTATTTTTAGACATCAAAAGTCCCTAGATAAAATCCATGTTGATAACCTAAACTTCCATTTATGTATATAATGTGGATAAAATAATCATACCATATGAATTTTCTCAACTTTAACATTTTTAAACTCCAAAAACTATGCTACATATTATGTTTCATTATTTTTAACCCCATTCTAGAAATAATGTGGTCTCAGGTATGTAATCAACTTCATCACTCTATGGTGACCTTAATAAGGATCATTATGAACTGTTATATCACTATTGTCCTCAAACCTTCTAGGTTAAGAAATATATATTACATATAAATATTATAATCCCATCTTACTTGAATTAGTATCCCCATGTTTATAATTCTATGGATTTATTTCAAGAACTTCCTTGACTTATTTGTAAAAATCATCCTTATAAAAATTCCTCAAAATTAAGCCTTTAAAATTGGATTGAATGGTGGATACAGTGGAAACATGCCTCATTCAAATAGGGACATCATATATTCCATATTCCTTTCCCTTATATACCTTAAATCAAATTCATAATCTAATAAAAAAATCTAAGCAATGTTGTTGATAAGCATTCAAATTAGACTATGTGCAAAAACTTGAGTCCCAAGTGGTTTGTTCAAAAGTTAAATTGTTTTTGAAACAATAAATGTCTCAAATATGGAATGCATGAATAATGGTTCAAAAATATAAGTCGTGTGAATTATAATTAATATCAAAAGGTTTAAAATTTCTAGACTTATATGCCACATCTTGTCCTTATTACATAATCACCCCTTTGAAATCATCTCTAGATGCATTTGTAATGACAATAAAATTTGCATTTGGACCTAGTATTTTAAACACTAGATATAAAGTTAGATTATCCTTGAGAAGTTGAAAATCCACTTTGAATTATTCTAACCACTCAAACTTTAATCTCTTTTTCTATAAAGAGGTGATGGATTGACTATCTTGAAAAAGTTCAAAAAATACTTCTTGTAGTAATTAGATAACCCCATAAAACTAAAAACCTTGTGGACATTTTTGAAGTGTAGGCTTATCCATGATTACCAAAATCTTAGCTATATCAACTGATATTTTATTGGTTAAAATTATATGAACCAATTAGTGTACCTTTATTTATAATAAATCACACTTCGATAACTTTTTGTATAGTTTATGTTGTCCCAATCATTTAAATTGTAAATGTTGGAAATGTTCTACCTCATTCTTATAATATAATATAATATCATCCATAAAAATGAGTACAATCCTGACTGGGTAATCTATGAATACATTCTTCATGAGATTCATGAATTTAGCTACTATATTTTTGAGTTTAAATGGTAAAACTATGAACTTATAGTGATGTAGTGGGTCTTATTGTTTTTATGCCTTCTTATTTAATCCATAGTTGATTATACCTTTCTCTCAAATCAATTTATTTATTTTTAATTACCATATGCATTTTATCAAAAAGATCATCAATTCAAAGAAAGGAATATTTGTTTCTTATTGTTACCTTATTCAAAATCTTGTAATCAATTTAAATATGGAGAGTCTCTCCTTATTTTTTATAAATTATACTAGTGCACCCCATGGTGCCACATTAAGATGAATTATCCCTTTGACTAGCATCTCTTCAAGTTGAGATTTCAATTCTACAAGTTCAATAGTCATCATCCTATATAACACTTTTGGCATTGGCTTTGATCCTGGTAATACATCAATTAATAAATACAACTCTCCCCAAAGAGGGAATCTAGGTAATTCATCAAGAAAAATATCCTAAAATTCATGCAATAATGGATAGTATTTGAAGGTAGGCTTCTTATATTCATTCAAATATTCAATATTTATGGGATATAAAATTCACCCTTTTCTTCATTCCTTCTTAAGATACATGGATTGGATATATCACATACTAAAACCTATTTTAACACCTTTGATATAGAATGGGCAACCCAAGTCACCCAAACACTCTATAGTTTTGGCAAATAAATACACTTATGTATAGTGTTTCCAAAGCTAGATTACATCACATCAACCCAAAGGTGATTAAAAAATATTGACATAAATTTAAACTTTAGGTATCTCCAATTTGTGTTTAAAAAAACACTACTCTACCTTATTCACAACTCATTTACCATATTACATAGTCCATGAGTTATCCATAAATCCTACATTCATAGGAATTTTCTTCAAAATTTTAGGGGACAAAAAACATTTTGTAACTCATATATCAATTAAAACAATAATCTGATTTGTGTACTTGAGGATTCAATGGGCATTATTTAATGTGTATCTTGGTGGTTATCCACTACTGCATGAATTCATCACTATCAATTTTACTACTAAGTAAATAATGGGGGTACCTAGGATTGTTCCCTTAACCATTACAAGTGTCATTGTTAGAATAGACAAATAAAATATCCCTCTAGAGGTCCTTTCCATCCTACTATTTTTCCTCTATTGTTTTCATTTCCATTACGGTCTTAGTTATCACCTTCATATTTATTAAACACAGAATCATGCTTTAAATTAAAGTTATAATTATTAGATTATTTATTAAAACTCCCATTATTTTTCATGGCCTCATTTTGAAATTATTTCATGTATGTTGAGGACCCTTTGAATTTTTTCATTATTCTTCTGTAGTTGTATCAAGGGATTAGATATTTTATTCTTACCTAATGGCATTCTCAAATACCTTGTCCATGAATGTGGGTCTATGAACATCTACCTCAACTCTAATCTAAGGTTTTAATCTAAGAATCAACTTATGAATAATTAAATTTTCATCCTTCTAGTATTTGATTACACACTTAAGGAGTCTAGTAACATTTTCCCAATACTCAATCACAAACAAATCTCCTTGATGGATATTTTTAAAATTTGTCAATTTTTATCAAAATACATCTACGGTAACAACTTTGTCGAAATAGACTCACAAAATGATCTCAAATAGTGGTATTACTTAGTGAACCCATATCAAACTTTTTTTCATCCCACTAGGATGAACCCTTTTAAGAGATATAGAAAGCTACCCAAACAACTTTAGTTTCCACTTATAAGTCATGTATTTAAAAATATTTTCCATCTCATTCAAGCAAGAATCCACACCATATCTAAGGAATGTGACACAAAATTTAGGATGATTGACCTTCTTCAAGTTCCTAGTAAGTTAATATATCAGGTGTGATTTCTTTTCTTTACACCTCTTAGCTTATAAGCATTATTTCTATCTATGGTGGGAGGATTCTTGATTCTTTTCCTAATTCAAATTCTAGCCTTCATCCTAGTTTTGATTTTGAATCACATATTGTTTTTTTATTTTGAATCAAGTTTTCCTCTTATATTTCATGATTTCCATGGACTTCCCACTCCAAGGCATTCAAATACCCATGGGTTTTATTCAAATCTAGCAAATTTTAATCAAGATTGGTTGCTTGGTCATCATTGTTTTCATTTATTTCCTATGATTTTGCTCTAGCTCAAACCATACTTTTGTGGTCAACCAAAATATTTTACATTGTTTTATCAACAAAAAACCTTTGGTTTTACTCTATTTTGAGCTATACTTTTGTGGTCAACCACAATATTTTACATTTTATTAGAAATAAAAAACTTAAAATCTCTAAGCATTGAAAATAGCTTTGATACCATAATGTAATACCCTTGTTAGACATTTTCCAAAAAATGTGTAATTTTTTTCATGCACATTTATTTGATTAAAGTTTGGAATCACAAAGGTTTTTCAACATATTACCCATGTTGGTCCTAGGAATGAAAATTATTCCCAAGTTTTTAATGAAAACAACTTCCCAAAAAAATATGATAACATGTTGACTTCATAATTAAATGTTAAACTATATAGTTTGCTCTAGCCCTTGCCCTGAAGAGCCCCCTTTTTTCTAACCTAGATAGTTCCCCACCCCTCCCTCCTATTTCCCCCTTTTATTGAAAAATAGGTGGGTCAATTCTCTAAACCCTTTTCCCCCTCCCAAGATCCCCATAGGATGAAGGACTTGTTCCTTGTCCTAAATCTAAAAGAGGTCAAAAAATCCAATCTTGGTGTTACCCCTAAACCGGTTAGCAGATCCCCCAAAATTTTAACTAATAATTTGAAAACTACAAAAGAGATTACTAATGGATAACAACAAAATCTCAAGGTTTAACGGAATAATAGATGAAAGTACTCTCATGCAATGTTAGGGGCTTAAACAACTCCAATAAACAAAGAACTCTATACAATACTATAAAAAGGGTCAATCCTTCTATTTTTCTTATTTAGGAAACCAAAATGTCTAATACCACTCTCAAAATTAGTGTGGCATGGATCTAGAAAAATGCCCATGTCCTCACATCAAAATCCATAGGGGATTCAGGAGGCTTGGCTATCTTTTGAAACCTTGACACTCTAAAAGGAGACTTTTTATGTAAATCTTCTAACTAAATCTCAATTTTATTCACTGACATAAAAAGTAAGGACAAATGGATTCTAACTAATATTTATGCTCCTAGCTCCAAAACTTCTAGGAATACTCTTTAGAAGGCACTAGCAAATTTTTGAAAGAACCGTACTAACTAGAACTAGATTATGGCAAGTGATTTCAACACTCCTCTCATCCCAAGTGACAAAAAGGGTGGTCTCATTGACCTTATGGATAACATGTTGGATTTTTATGACTTAATTGCAAGCACAAACTTAGTTGATGTGGACCTTAATGGAATTTTATATACATGGAATAATAGAAGTTTGGGATAAAATTTGATTTAGGTCTACCTCAATAGATTATTTATATCTTTAAATTGGGATAGTCTTTTTTCCAGTAGACTTTCTTCTTTGCCTAGAATTAGGTCTAACCACAATCCCTTTGTCTTTTAAGTAGATAATATCTCTAATCCCAAATGTTGTCCCTTTAGATTCAAAAGCATGTGGACCCATCCCCCAATTTTATTGATTCCTTGAAAGAATGGTATAAATAACGCTTCTTGGGATCAACCATGTTCATTCTCATAAAAAATCTCAAATTTCTCAAAATCAAACTAAAAATCTAGAACAAGGAAGTTTCTAGAGACATTTTTTGTAGAAAAAGTCTCTTAAAATGGAGCTCTTAATTATTGAAGAGATTAGTGCCTCTAGGGATTTTAATGAGCATGTGTCTTCCAAGGTAAAAAACTCATGTGTCATTTTCACAATATGGAAGCAAAAGAAGAGGCTTACTAGAAGCAAAAATCTAGATGTTTATAGTTGGAGGGAGATAAAAATACAAAAAAAATCCAACACTTAGCCTCTAGACATAAGAATATCAATAACTTAGCCTCTAGACATAAGAATATCAATAGAATCTCCCAACTTCAAATGGAAGATAGAACCATTATCAAGGATAAGGATGACATCTCCCATCATATTATAAGTTTTTTGAATAGCCTTCTATCAGAGGATAGTGAACCTAACAATCTTTTGGTCTCTTCTGCACTATCCAGCTTTGATAAAGTATTCTCTATTGTGGATAGCACCTCCTTTATCTAAACCCCTTCTGATGAAGAAATCAAAAGTGTTGTATTCCTTATGGATGGCCTCAAGGCACCTAGATCAAATGGGTTTCCCCCTTTCTTTTTCCAAAAATACTGGGACATTATTCACCTAGAAGTTGAAGAAGTAACCAAAGAATTCTTCCACTCCAAATATTTTCTTAAATAAATCAACAATACCTTATTCATCCTAATTATAAAAAAATAAGGTGCCACCAACATTTAGGATTTTTGACCAATTAGCTTATGTAATACCACTTACAAAATTTATTCCTCCATCTTATTCAAACACATGCAATCCCTTCTTGACTCAGTCATTGGGGAGTAATAGGGGGCTTTTATAGCTGACAAGAAAATCTCTAATGGCATTGTCATAACTCATGAAGCTATGCACTCCATCACCAAATCTTTGATATAAGGCATACTACTAAAACTAGACATGTCAAAGGCTTATGACCATGTTTCATGTTGTTTTTTGATGTAGATTCTGTAAAAGCTTGGGATAAATCATGATACCCAAAAAATCATATGGAATTGTATTTCCACCCCTAGATTCTCTATTATTATTAATGGGGTTCCTAAAGGCTTATTTCTTGCCTTCAGATGTTTAAGATATGGAAACCCCCTCTCTCTATACCACTTCATCATCTTAGCTGAAACCCTGGGGAGAAATTTGAAAAGTGACTACAATCAAGTTTTGATAAAGGGTATTTTAGTGGCCTAAAATATTGATCCTATCACCCACCAATAGTTCATTTATGACATTATAATCTTAGGAGATGCTCAGTTGAGAAATATAAGTGCCTCAATTGTATCCTTAAGAACTATTAAAAAGTGTCCAACCAATACATCAACTTTCAAAAGAGTTTCCTTTTCTTTATCAATATACCACCACCTCAATAGAGAAGAATTGCCAAAATTCTTAACTACCAAGTGAGCAAATTACTAGATAATCACTTGGGTATCCCTTTATTTTCTATAAAAATGGAATCCCAACTTTAGAACCCTTTTATTGATCACATTTAAAGAAAACTGGTAGGCTGAAAAGGTCACCTTCTTACCCATGTAGGGAAATACTAGCTTCTCAAGGCTTCCATTTAGAGTAATTCTATTTATCTAATGTCAGTATTTAAAATTTCATCTAACAATTCTTTTAAAATTTAAATAGTCCAAAAAAAAATCTCATGGAGAGGTGCTAAAGAAAGATTAAGATTTAATCTGTTGGCTTGGGAAAAAGTTTGTCTCATTAAAGCAAATAGAGGCCTCAGTCTAAGAAGCATAATTTCTATGAATAGAGCATTATTGGCAAAAATGGGCTAGTGCCTGATGAAAGAGAATGGAGAATGGATAAGAATATTAAAGGCCAAATATTTGGAAGGAGTTGAGGAGAATGACTTTATGTGGGAAGAAGGACTCACTGATGGATCTACCTTTTGAAAAGCCATAACTAGTTGTAAATATATCCTAAAGAAGGACATTCTTTAGAAAATTGGTAATGGTGAGAAAATTGATGTTTGGGAAGATGCCTAGTTATTCCCTATCCCCTTCTTAGCCCAAGAGACATGGGATGGGTGTTATGGATAGCTCAAGCAAAGATGGGGCTCTAAGTTAAAGGATTATTGGGAAATTAAGGAAGGAATAAAGTGTTGGAAGGTCCTTCCCAAAAAATATTTTACCTTGTGAGAATCCCAAGACATTCAAAACCTCACTCAAGCCTTAAACCAGACACACATTCCCTCTATACAAAATGAAGGTCATTTTATTTGGAGAGTTGAAGATAATGGCTAATACTTGATGTGTTCAGGCCATGCCATTGGACTTAGTTTGGAAAATAACTGGGACCACTAGAAAAAATTATGGGTTAAGAACCTAACCCCTAAAATCAATTTCTTATTTTGGCTTGTGGCACAAAATAGAATCTTGACTATGGAAAACTTAGCCAAAGGAGGACTGATCATCCCCAATAGATGTCCAATCTATTGTAGTGCAAAAAAAATTTCTCATCACCATTTTTTAGAATATCCTTTCAATCTAACTTTGTTCAATTGGCTCCTTAATCACCTCAACATGTCATGGATCAAACCTAATATCATCATAGTTTTCATTCTATAATGGAAACCCCCCATAGACCATTCTTTTCTTGACCTTCCTTTGGTTCCTTGTCCTTCCTCACTAGTCCTAGTTCATCAGGAAAATTCTCAATGATAGCTTATTCCTTAACAAAAGACATAAGTTGAAGAACACTTCCCCCATATTTGGTAATCCATATCTAAAAATTGGAAGTCCTTCCCTCCTAAAGATAAATACCTTACCCCCTTAGCCTTGTTCATTCTCAAAAATTGGGATCTTCAATAGGTTTTGTATCCTTCTACCAAAGACTTAATCCATAAGAAAACTAAATGAAAGGCTCTTCTCGAGGTATGGGAGAAATTGAACTTTGGTGGGGCCTCAAAGGGAAACTTAGGCCCTATTGGGGGAGGAGGCATCATAAAATAAATCTAAATGGGAGATGGTGATTGCTTATGTAGGTCCCATGGTTAAGCAAACAAATTATCTTGCCAAGGCTAAGATAAGCCTTTAGGGTATTCAACTATCATGAAGCATTAATTAGAATAGGATCATTATAGAGGGTGATGCATTAAACATCCTCAATGCCTTGGAATGAAAAACTATACCATCACACACCATCAAGGAGCTTATTGATGACATGAAGCACATTCTAAAAAGCATACCTCACTTCCAACTCATTCACACTTACAAAGAAGGAAATAGGGTGGTCGACCTCCTTGTTAGAATGAGAGTTGATCTCCACCATTTAACCAATTATTATGATGCAAGTAACATCCCTTCAAAGGTGTACAATGTCATCCATGTTGAATGTACTTTTGTAATTTGACTTAAGCATCCCCTTGCATGTGTAGACCTTCAACTCAATGGGGAAAATCTTGATTTAGCAAATCCACATTCATTTTGAAGAGAGGGGAATTAATTGTTCTATGTGACCTTGGTGGGTGTTCCCCCCATTTGAGCCCTAGATTTTTTGCCTACATCTATAAATTTCCACTCTCACTCTCCATCTCTACACTTCTATCAACCATGGGAGGTGACAGAGACTACTTAGAACCCACTCTTGTAACGAGGTCTGAGAACAAAAGAAGGTCTAGAAGAAAATCAAGAAGGGAGGCCTTATAGAGCTTATTGAATGCATTATTGAACATAATGACATGGTTTTTTGAGACTTCATTATGACATGGACTAGATTAAAGGTCACTATGAAAGGCATCACAATAAATGTATCAAAGGAATTCATTGGTGATTCTATAGGCATGTCCTATGCAGGTGTAAAATAACTTAAAAGACTAGTCCAAGAAGCAAGAATCCATATAGCAATTCTTCAGAATGAATGACTTCATGTAAGAAAATGAAAAATGGTTCCCTTGATCTAACCTCTTGAGATACTGGTCAGATATCTACCTTTAGATCATAAAGTACATGACTCTATAAGGTAAGTTCACTTTAATTTTTTCACACCAATTCTTGTTCCTAAATCACTTCATCAGGTTTTAAAATAATATTCCATATTTCATTCTCAAGTCCCTATAAATTATTGTTCTGCTCCACCAAGTTAATGATACAAACCCTATCCTCCATCAAGTTCTAATCCTACTACTTTTTAAACATGATCAAACCCTCTTAGGTTGGAAGGTCCCACTAAGGGATCTTCTTCTAAGGACTCCTTAATGGAGGATCCTACTGAGGGATCCCACCTACCCCCTAAATTATCCCCCAAAATAGTTTATCCTAGTCCCCCCAATGACCTAACTCTCAAACTATTATTTGTCTCCAAGCCCAAACCCATTGAAATTAGGAATCTTATGACCTCAAATTAGAAATGTAAGGCCATAGTGATAGATGAATTATAAAATAATAGACAATTACTAGAAAAATTCAATTTGAGGGTTTAATAGGTAGGGTTTGGCCTGGTAAAGTTGATCTAAGATTGGAATGAACTTCACTGGGTAGCTAAGGCTACTTTCTAGACTTTTTAAACTCTACCCAACCCCTCTAATACTTAATTATGAAATCTCCCTAGGTCCTTAAATCCCCCCCTGGGATCCTCCAGGGGGTCCCCCCTAAAATAACTCCTTTACAGGTTAAAGGTAGGAAGTGGTCCAGGATGATCTTCCCTAGGGAGGTGACTGAAGTCCCTAAGAACCATACCCATGCCAAGGTTTCAAAATACAAACCATTCATATCATCAAATGAAAACACTGATACTGAAGACACTCATAAGGGACCTTCCTCCATGATCAATTTTAGTTTTCTATTTCCTATTTTTACTCTAAGTAGTAGTTTTTTTTTTTGTTCTCTCAGTCTTGCATGTCATGTTAAAACTTTTGTAATACACTCTCATGGTTCTAGGTCCCTATATAACCTAGTTTTACCTTATCAAATAAAAAATATTTATCTTATCAATCAAATTAAATACAAATATGACATGAAAATAAAGAATCTAAATATTATTTCTCATAATTAAGCAATTCCATTTAAATAAATTCAATCTTGTTTAACAATAAATTAAAAAAATTATAGGGAATAAACCTACCCCATTAGATAATTAAAATATAATTAATCAAGTATTATCTTCATATAATATAATTATAATGTACATATCAATAACTAAAATAAATAAAAATAGGTATCATCACTAGATCATAAATTGAGCAATTATATTTATGGAACAACACTATTCAAATGAGAGGGAGATCATCTTGGTGTTTTATCCACCAACCAAATACGAATGGATCCCCCACACATATTCTAAACCATGAGTGTCCATAAAAAAACCATTGATAACTATATGTGAAATGAGTACAATCACTATCACATATAGTCAGTCAGATATAACTAGATAAATCTACTATCTAGAAACTAATTTGATAAATATGCAAATTAGGAAGTACAATTGATGGAAAATGAAAAAATATTACTTTGACCAAATCATTCCACATACCCACATGAGTGAAGTAACATTATTCTCAAGCACATAATATTTAAACTAGGTCTTGTTTGACCCTAAATTTATATATATGTGGTATCTAGGGTTAAAGGGGTATTAGAATAGATTTTAAACAAGGATGGCGAACTAATCTAATAAGAATGACAATTAAATAAAAAAATTAGAAAGAAAATATTATAAAGTTACACAACTATAATTACTAAAAAAAGTAAATTATAAGTACAGATAGATATTGAAATGAATAGAGAACAATGATACGTATATGGTTTACCATTCTCAGGTAGGTATGATATAGAAAATGATAGAATTGGAATTGAATATGGTCTTAGAATAGTCATCAGATTCTAAGAATATTTTTTATGTGGCCTGAGATGCTTGCATCAAATTTAGATAGTTACATCAGTACATGTCCTAACTTTAATGCATGTATCCTATACAAAATAATGACTGGATATGGATGTGACCAACTAGAGCCTTTTATATTTTTATCTCCTTTCTTTTGATGCCTTTAGATCACATACACAAAATGTCTCTCTTTATCAAATTATTAAACCATAGATTCCTCAACCTCAAATTGACTGTGAGAAAATGGGTTAGTGGGCTCATGATGTCAATATTCTCAAAGGAACCCTCTATCAATATTCATTGCATACATATCTGATACTTATAAGAGGTCCTTAAACTTATGTACTTATATCATACATGTTGGCTTATGTGTGCACAAGGGTGTAATGTGTGATAAACAATGACATTTAGTGACTTATCTTGTAAATTGGAAAAAAATGACTCTTTGAATGATTTATACTTGTGCGAATACTACACCTATAACCAATATATAAATGGGGATGAATAGGGATGGTTTTCTCATTTAAATACTTGATTGAGTAATTTTTGGTAAGTTTCCTTATGAGGTCCTAGTATTTTATAAGTGAGGAATGAGTGAGGGTTGTTATTGTATATATACCAATCCCTTTTATAAATATCTCACATTAAATAAATTGTTTTTATCTTTAGGATATGTTTCATTTTTAAATTGGATGAATTTTGGACACTAGAAACTTTGTAAGAAAAGTGGACACTTGCATTGATGTAGGTGTTTGTCTAAGATGCAAGTGTTTAGGAATCTAGAAAATAGGTACACATCTAAAACTAGTAGTGAAAGATAATTATCAAGTTTATATTTTTTTGGATAGTATATAAGGCCTGGTCATGAGAATAATAGTGATTGAACCAAGAGATAAGTAATTTGGTAATAAAGAGATAGTTAACATGAGCTTTTCAACATTGGGTAGGCCTATAACAAAAAGTTACATACAAGACTAGAGTAATACATAAATCATATTTAGTATATACAGTCCCCTTTTCATCTCATAATGAAATTAGTAGTTTAAAGGAAAATAATGTATACATAGGTGTGTATAACACATCTTGTCTTTACGTGAGTCTAACTTTAGTTCTTTATTGGTGACTAGACTGTAACCAAGATGATGTTACAATATATAATTAGTGTATTAAATATAAAATTTAAATAATTTTAAATGCTTGAAATTATATATTTCAAATTTAAGAGTACACCTATGTGTTTATGAAACCACCTTGCCTTTTGAAAATTTATCTTGAAAGGATGCCTCATTATGAAGTATTAAATATGAGATTAGGAAAAATATGAATCGATAAGTGCATATATAAGTATTGGATGAAACCTGACCCCAACCTTGATGTAAAGGTGAGTTGTAACACATCTTTTGAGTTTAATTTATTTCAATCATGCATCCCAAATGTGTGCATGATCTAGTGAGTGCAAGTAATTTAATCAACTCATAACATATATTTGGTAAGGGTTGATGATTTAATCAAATTTAACCTATAATTTTGGTAAATTTAGATAATTTGATCAAGTCTAACTTAAAATATTGGTAAGATTTAGCTATTTAATTAACTCGATCTTCAAAAAGTGAACCAATTACTATAATATATTGGCTCAATAACAATTCATAAAATTCCAACCGAGGTATAATAATAGTCTATTATAGTATTTGAAATCTATAAATGATTTTATTTTAAAATTTTAGGTGCCCTTTAAATGGAATATGCACCTCATATATATGTCTTAAGATATAATTTGGGTATAGTAATAATATCAATGTATAGAATTTTTCCACAAATGTGTATCTAAATTATATAATGTTAAATCTAGTGAATCTAAAATTAGTGCAAGTGTAGAGAACATGTTTTCATAATATGCCCCCGTTATAATCTAGAGAACTTGAGAGATGGTGTAGTTGTGGATAAATGTTTACATAACATACCCCCACTATAATCTAGAGATGTTGAGTATTAAATAAGTGTAGAGGTTATGTCCTATTTGACATACCCCTACTACAATTTTAAATCATTAAAATGTGGAATCCGTGCCTCTATGGCATGCCCCAATAGATATTCCCACCCTTTTGAGGTGAGGGGAAGTAGAATGTGTTAGTTGCCTTATCTCAAAAGAATAATATAAATGTAAAAGTTGTGTATGGATCATGTAACATATATTAGTAACATATCTAGGTAAATATATCATTTTAGACATTCAGTATGTGATCACATAAAATCCAAAATTCCATGAATTATATCACTACAATGTATAGAGAGTAACAACACAAGCTCGACAAGAAATTAGACACACACACAATAACACTTAAAAATAAAGAAACATGAAGTAGTATAAGGTAACCTTATACATGGGGCATGTTCAAATGCTAAAAATTTGAAAATGCATGACTTAGTAATATTTCCATGGAGTATAGGATGTCATATTCAAATTTACACATAAACAATCATGAAATGAGGTCCATAATGAAAGGAGCATATTAAAATGCTCCAACAAAAAATACAATAAAAAGAAAGGAAAAATAGGCAACTAACATGAACATAGCATACTAATTCTTAAACATATGTGTTTTTAAACAATGTTAGGTACATAGCATATCAAGTACACTGTGAAAGGTATAATCATGGATATATGCATGTATAAATATATATGCTCAAACATAGTGAAAAGTGATCATATAAAAATGTAACATGGGTGTATCATGATCAAAGAAGTAGATTCCCCAATGTACTTAGGACATAAGTAAAGGTAACCTTAAACATTTATATGTACATATATCATGTAACCAGGGATGCCTCTATCACACTCAAATGAAGCATTAAACACATGTGTATATAAGAAATAATGATATGATATATAATAACATGGAGCACACAACATATGTATGATAAATAATACAACTAGGAACATGTTGAATTTTTTGGTATTTTTGAATTATATGAATGTTTTTATTTTTTTTAGTGTATTTGATTTTTTTTAATTTTTTGGTTAAGGCAAAGAATATAAAATTATCCCATCTAAGGGATGTTTATCTTGAAGTAATATAAACACTGGATATGTTATATCAAACTAGTGGTATCGTCTAAGAGTATGTATTGATGTAATATCAATTATTATTATATTTGTAATGCGTTGTGTATGTGTCATATGACTATTTTATCTAAATAGATAATAAGATTATGGGTTCATGAAACCCATCATTTTGTGCTCTATATTATATCTGAAGTAGAAATAATATGAACGTATTTATTTGATTTGGATGAATGAGAATGTTATGTAGTATTAGATGGTGACTTTGTGTAATCCATTGTATATATATGATGTAATTGTATATTGAGTATGGGCCACTTAGGAAAGAGGATTGCATGTTGTGTACCCTGAGTAGGTATGATACTTAGCTACCTTGGAATATTTTTTTACATGGATGTTTATATGTAATTCTATAAATTATGATTACCATATTAGCATGAATGTATTTAATACACCCATTCACTATGGAAGGTATAACACAAAGTTTATGTATCCAATTTTGTCCCAATAACATATCAAATACTCTCATGTATGGTATAATTGATAAGGTATTAACCACATGTGTTGGTCCAACCTATAAAGGTAAGTCAATCTCACCAAGAACCTTTAATGAGGTCCCATTCAATGCTCTGACCACTTTTGTTGAAATATTTAAATCATCATGTGTATATCTCAAATGTGTAAGTACTTTTATGATACAAAGATATTAAATAACACCATTATCATTCATAACACTATGAATAGGTTGGTGATCAAGGTTTGCTCAAATAAATAATGAATGAATATTTGAGTCGTCATCCATAATTTCATTATCATTAAAAATAATAAATAGTCTCTAAGCCATATGAATTATATTCCATGTATATGTACCAATAATACCATATAATGGGTTCCCATAGTGTGGTGGAGAGGGATGTGCATTACAAGCCATTTTCACTTTCATATTCTTCTAATAATGATCTTATAATTAATCATTAAACATATTTTAGTTCTGATGTTCACCAGGTTGTGACCTTAAATATTTCTAGAGGGTCATCAAATTTAAGTTGTTGGTTATCAATAAGATATTGTATTTTATGCTTCAAGGTAGCATTTGTAAGCAGAATCCCTACGGCTTGGTGATAGTCACAATAAGAATTGGCATCATATCCATAAAGTAAAGGTCTAATCATATCAACCTCTATGGGAAGAGGAGAGAGATATAAGATGATAATATAAAATACTATTAAGTAGAGAAGTTATATACTCGAGTAATAATGTAAATTGTTTCCGTAGTACATTGGATAAGATAAGATGATGAGGTTATTGTGACACTACATTAATAGTTTTAGCTGTGTCTTTTTTAGGCTATGTAAGTTTAACCTTGTAACTTGATTTGATATGAAACTTGGTATTATATGTATTTGGTGTGTTGGATATATACATAAGCTTATTCAATGAGATATATTTCATTTAATAATCTCGCACAATATGGAATAAGTCATCAAAGGACTTGAAATTTTTGAAAATTATGAACTCATATAATGGGATAATTAAAATTTTATTTAAAATGTCTTAAATCTCTTTATCTACCATTTGGTATATCATTTTGGCTAATATTATCTTGTATCTCAAGACATACTCATTAGTCCCTTGTTTGTTTGTTTGTTTGCAATTTGGGGTATATCTTTTTTAGTAATGTTGATAGATAAGCATTGAAAATCCTAATCCACAAGAGGCTTAAATGCTTTTATAGATTGGATTGGAAAATCATACAACCATCTTAGATCATAGTACTTAAGGCTCTTTAGAAATAGTTTAGCCAGAATTTCATCATTTCAGGTATAATTAAGGCATGCCACATAAAAATATCAAAGATATTATTTAGGATCACTTATTCCGTCATAAAATGTGAGTTTAAATACAATAAAATTAGTTGAAACATTGTGTAAATATATTTTATGTGCAAGAGGTTTATACAACACATCTTGTGAGTTAATAACATAAGGTGACTTCATAGACTTTTGCTCAATATTATTAACCTTAACTCAAAAAAATTGTATATTTTTGACAAGATCTTGCACATTTTGATCACTAAGGTTTTAATTTTGAGAAGTCATCAAAGGAGTTAAACCCATAATTTAAGTTTATATAGGCATTTTTTTGAGTTTATATAGGCATTAAAATTGGTAACTAGGTGGATGTACCAATGTTTCTCATGGAGGATGTAACAATAGTAGGATTTATTTGAGGAAATAATGGTGTAAACACATAACTCATTCCCCACAATAGAAGTATGAAGTGATGATGTAGAGTTACAATAATATTGTGGTGTCTCATATCCATAATAACATGATCAATAAATGCACCTAGTTATTCCTCTATGATTCTATTTTTTTAGTTTATAATATGGTTTTTAAGATCTCATCCAGATATTGAGTTTTTTAATGGATTTTCTCTTGAAACATAGCGAGATATTATACTTTCTCTTGATCTATTTGTGCATATTCAATATTTTCATTAGATTCATTATTTTCATGATCAAAATCATATTCTATGATAACCTCTTTAGTATGTGGTTTAGTTTCACTATTAACACTTCCATTAGGCATATGATTGGATATTTCATTGGTTTGAGTCATATTGGGTGTAAAATGAGGAAACTGCAAGTGTTTGATAGAAACTTAGGTTAATTTAGGGTTACACATAGGTTTCATACAAATAATAGAGTAAATATGGAAAAATATAGTAATGCAAAACCTTAAAATCTTGATTACCTTAGGGCAAGCTAGGGTTTGAATAAAGAGTCATGTTCACTAAATGGTTAACCTTAAATTTATATGTTTGGTATATAGTGTTAAAGTTATATTATATTATATTTGACACAAGCATGGTGAACTAATATAATGATAAATCTAATTTAATAGAAACTTAGTTAAATTATTTTTAGAAGTTACATGGTTGAGATTGCTAAAACTAGTAAACTACAACTACTGATAGATATTGTAATGAGTAAGGAATAATGTTAGTTGGTTTATTGTGCTCATGAATTTATGATCTAGAATAGGTTGTAAGTAGATAGGAAGAATATATTTGAGTATTCATCATATTTTAGAATCATTATGTGTCCAAAGATAATTACATCATATTTGGATAGTTGTGTCGATGCATGTGTCTAAATTTGACATAGGTGTCTTATGTAGAATATTGATTAGAAATGGATACAACTAATTGGATACATCTAGGTTTTTTATCCTTTATTCTCTTTCCTTTATATCAAGTGCATATGTTTTCTCTCTTTGTCAAATCATTAGACCCTAGCTTCCTCAACCTTAGAGTGATTGTTTAAAAAATGGGTTAGTGTGCTCATGGTGTTGAGTTGCCCCAAGTGCCCCTCTATTAATGGGAGTTATATGCATATAAATACTTCTAATAGGGACTCATAATTATGTATTTCTTCCATACATGTTGGTTTATGTGTGCACAAGTGTAAAATGTGTGATAAATAATGACATATAGTGACCTGGCTTCTAACTTGGAAAATATGACACATAAAGTGCTCCTTAAATGCCTTAGACCTATGGTAATATTTATCCTATAACTAATATATAAATATGGATGAATATATATGGTTTACTCACTTGAATGTTTGATTGCTTCTTGGTAGGTTGCCTTGTGAGTTCTTGATATTTTTTAGGTGAGGAATGAATGGGGTTTGATCTTGTATATATACCAATCCCTTTTGGAAATATCTCATGTCAAAAAAAATTTATCAACCTTCAAGATAATTTTAATTTGTAAATTGGATGAATTTTTGGCATTGGACACTTTGTAGGAAAAGTGGGCACTTGCATTGATGCAGGTGTCTATCCAAGACACAAGTGTCTAGGAAAATAGAAAATATGTATAGGTCCAAAATAGGAAAAGAAGGATAATGATTAGGTTTAGATTTTTTTATTAGGTTTAGATTTGTTGAATAGAATAAGAGATAAGTAATTTATTCATAAAGACATAGTGAACACTAGCCTTTTAGTAGCAATCAAGTATATAATTAAAAGGTACAACAATGATGGATATTTTCCAAGTGTAAAATATTAGAGTACTACATAAATCATATTTTAGTATTTATAGGTCCCATGTCCACAAGTAAAACTATCTCACACTATAATCATAATAAAATATAGTAAATAAATGCATAAACTTGAGAATGGAAATTTTAAGAAAACTGACATGATCAGGGTTTATGTATAGGATTTATTGCCATTCCTATATTGGCATTCCAACAAAAATCTTAAAATTTTTGTTGTAAATCCATATATAAGATTTAACTCAACTCAGAGAGTTAAAAATATCCTTACACTTAGTATATATCATGCCTAAAGTACATTTAAACCATATTTATATTATGGAATAAAAATAAAATTCAAAATATAAATTTATTAGAAGTCTCATGACTCACTAAGGTCATAAAAAACACTCACATACATACATACATATTCTTACCAATAAATATTGTATCATATAAGGGATGTCATAACTACATACAACCTCAAATTTGTTGGTATGCCCATGTATGCATTATAACATACATGTAAGATTTCATTTTTCAATATAGACCTTGACTTTTTTTTTTTTTTTTTTTTTTGGGGGGGGGGGGGATTACAACACCTTAAGGCTGTAAAATTTATGCAAAAGTTATACCATTATATAAGAAAAGGGATAGATCATTACTTTATACAAATTTTAAAACTTAGACATTTATAATTAAAATTCATAAGAATGTCTCTATATTATTTTGTTCTCTAATATCCATAAATCTAAGTTGAAATCAAGCATGATGCATTATTTTGAAACTAACCTAATAAATAAATTATGATAGGACTAATTACTCAAATTAATTTCCAAGTAAACTATTGTCTTAATATTTTAACACAGTCCCCACATTTAATTTATATTATTCTTATTCACAGATAACTAATTTAACTTATATGGATGTTGATACTAGTCTTAGTCAAAATCCAACATAAATATAAGTATGTTTTCAAGTTGATGATAAAACATTCATCTATTTAGTCTAAGGTGAATGTGTGTTGTAAATAATAATATTGAATACCTATGATTGTTCCTTGTAAGGCAATAAATGTGTTTACTCGTAACTTATTTTTTATCTTCTATTATCCATGCCATAATGTTTCAAAACATGAACACTTAGTTTATAGTTTTGATCAAGAACTAGTTCTCAAATCAAACTTATAAGGTATCTAAGTTACACTTAAGGAGTACCCAATAGTTAATAACCTATAAATCAAATATAGGTATGAAAGGATGTTATAGAAGTATAAATATAACATGGTGTTTTGTTTTTTATTAAAAATACAAAATTCAACTTAAATGTCATGAAAAATATGTGTGCTTCTTCTTTAAATAAGAAAATTTAAAACATAATAAATGTCTATAGGATTTAGCTACAATAGCATGAGATATAATTTATTTTTAAAGAAAGGAATTAAGATTCAGTATCCTATATGAAATCCTTATAGTTCTTCATTTCAAGTCAATAAAATTTAAAATGATTTTAAAAACATGTATAAATTCTTAACATTTCTCACATGTAGTCAATAAATAAGGATATGATTGTTTTAAAAATGAAGAGATGAGGTTTTATATGCAAACATCAAGCTTATGAAAGAAGAAATAAGCATGTAGAAATTAGGTTATATTGAATACAATATAATTTATCTATAGACCCTCAAAGACAGCAAAATATAATATAATTTATCAACCTAAAATATTATTGATTAAAACATGGAAAAATTGAATATTACAAAGCTCTTGACCTGAGTTTCAACTACAAATTTATTTTTCATATTGGACTCTTCGAGAGTGGGCTCAATAATGGAATTTAATAACCTAAATATGGGTTGAATTACTTACATCTATATCTATAGAACATTTCATACTTTACTTTCTATTTTACTATGGTTTCCTACTACCATTTAAAAATTCAACACTCTTTTATTCTACAATGGCATTCTGCAGTCATATATAAACTTAATAATTTCAAAACACAAAGCTCCAAAATTTTGAGGAATCCCACTATGTGGTTGAATTCAAAAATGGAAAATAATAACAAAACACTTTCTTGAAAATACAACTAGGAAACTAATAAACAACTTACAAGTGAAATCTACCAAAATATTACTTTTTCTATTTTATTTTTCCTAAAAACATGTGCCCTAGCTTTACCTTGAGCTCTAATTATTTTTCCATTTTAAAATGGTCAGCACTCCTCTCTTTTTGTCCATTATATCTCTCTAATATTTTTTTATTAAACTCTAGATGCTTAACCCTAAATCTAGATATGTCTATATAGTATAGGGTTAAAAATATAAAAATGAATAAACATAAGGGTGATAAAGAGATCTAAGTATGCCAATTAATTTTTAAATTCAGATAAATAATATTCTAAATTTAAATGTATAGATATACTAAAAATAGAAAGTATAACTATTCATTGATATTATAATAAATCCAAAATAAGAGTACTTAGCTAGTTTATTATGTGCATGCATATCTAGGCTAGAACTAGATGGAGGTGGACTAGATCAAGATCCTTGAACAGTCATCATGTTCTAGAACTTTGTACTTTTTAGCCTCAAATGTTTATATTGAATATATATGGTTATGTGGATACTACTATCTTACTTAGGTGTAGGTGTTCAATATAGAATATCAAAGTTGTATATAGGTGTAACCACCTATAATCTTCTATTTTTTATATCATCTCTAATCTTATGCATTTAGATCTCATGCACATGTAATTGTTCCTTGTAAAATGATTAAACCCATATCTTCCTCACCCTTATATTAACTATGAAAAAAATGAGTTAGTAAGAACATAGTGTTGAGTTGTATCAAGGTCCTCTCTGTCAATGGGTATTGCCTATTTAGGAAATACTTTGAAGAGTATCTTAGAATTATGTAGTTCTCCCCTACATGTTTGCTTATGTGTCTATCAATATGCAATGTTTGATAATCAATAAAATAGAGTGACCTATTTTGTAAATTGGCAAATATGGCTTATATAATACTCCTTCAATACATCAGACATGTATATGGGTTTTCCCTATGACTAATATTGAAATATAAAATAATAGGGAAGCTTTACTCACTTTAATTATTGATTTAATTCTTTTGATAAGTTGTCTTATGAATTATTAGATATATTCTATTGGAATAATGAATGAGGGTTGATATTATATATATCCTATTTAGACAAAAATCACATAAAATGACTTACATTGACCATAAGAATATGTTTTATCTGTAAATTTGATGAATCTATGGAACTAGACACTTAGTTTGGCACATGACACTAGCATTGACATAGGCATCCAATTTGGATACAAGTGTCCATGAATTTGGAAAATAGGTACATGTCCAAAACTTTCAAAGGGTGATAATAATAATAATGTTTATAAATTTTTAACCAACATATAAGGCTTGGTCATCAAAATGGCATATGGTCAAACTAAGAGATAAGCAATATACACATGAGAGGTGCAATCCTTTTGATAGTAAAAAGTTATTAAAATTTAAGGGTGCAACTATGGTAAGTACTTTCCAAATATATAATATTGAGGTGTTATATAATTTATATTAAGTGTATATATATTCCTCCCTTTGATCTAATAATGAAATTGCTAGTTTACAGGAATATAAATATGTAACTAAGTGTGTATGACATACATTATCTTTGCATGAGTCCCACTTGAGTGATTTTTTGTTGATTAGCCTAAAAATAAGGGCATATTATAGTTTATAATCACTTCATATAATCTAAAATTTAAAGAATTTGAAATGTTTTAAAATAAACAGAGCAAGGTTAGGATTACACCTATGTATTGATGTAACCATCTTGTATTTTAAAATTTTCATTTGAAGAGATGATTTGTTATGAAGATTTGGAGATGATATTAGGACAATAAAGTGCAAATATACATAAATATTGAAGGAAAACTTTTCCCCAACTTTGGAAAAAATGCAATTTGTCACTTAGTAGTTAAGATTAACTCAACCATGTAACCCAATCATGCTTATAACATGGTGAGTGTGAGTGATCTAGGTTGAAGTCACACTATATATATGGTTTGAGTGGATGAATTAATCACTCCATCATATAAAATTGATAATATTGAGTGATGAAATCACCACAACCTTGCCAAAAGTGATTTAACTTTTTCAGTAAATTAGCTCTATATTATTCCATAAAAGTCCATCATGATATAGGATAAAGACCATAGAGTTATTTTAAATATGAAAGATAATTTTATTTTGTATTTTAAAGTGCTCTTTTTCATGACATATTCATGTCATATATGTCTAAATATGAAACCTGCGTATATAAATCATACCAATGTATATAATGTTGACACAAATGTGTATCTAAATCATATAATTATGTGAATTGGCCAATCTTGAATTTTTTTAAGTGTGGAAGACATGTTCCCATGACATTCCCCCAATATAATCTAAAAATGTTGAATATTGAATAAGTGTATAAGTCATGCCTTCACTAAAATATAAAACTATGAAATGTGTGGAAGCCATACCTATATGACATGCCCCAACTAATATGCCACCCTTTTAAGGTGAGAGTAATTATAAACTAGTAGTGACCTTACCTTAAAAAATAAAATATCTATATATTCTATACATATGTCATTTAACATATAGGGGTAGCATATCTAGGTAGATATAGCAATGAGATACATAGTATGTGATCATATCAAAGTCATAAGGTGCTTTATGTGAATCATGGCAATGTCTAGTATTAACAATATAATTTCAACAATCAATCAAGCACACACATAAGATCACTAAAAATAAAATCAAAAGTTAATGGTATAAAGAGACCTCAAATAAGGGGCATGTTTAAATGTTGCACAATTGAATGGACATGACTTAGTCAAATATACACAAATCAAAGAGTTACATATTTAGAAACCAACATACAAAAAGTATGACATATGTAAATATCATAGTACGTGAACATAGGCATGGGGACACAAACAATGGAACATATTCAAATGCTCAAAAAAAAATTAAATGCAAGATAAAACACTCAATAAAGTACATAAATAGAAAACATGAAACATAAGCAATAAGTACCAACATATTATACTAGTATTTAGATATATGTGTTACCATAAAATATTAATTATGTAGAATATCAAGTACATTGTTAAATATATAGGTATGGATAAAGGCATGTGTAAGTATATAAGCTCAAACACGATATTATAAAAATATCATAGAATGATATAACATATATGTATCATGATCAAAGAATTATATGCCCACAATGTCCAAATGACATGATTAGAGGGAAGGCCTAACATCTGAAAATGCATAGATCATGTACATGTATATGTCTATATCACACTCAAAACATTCATGAAACATGTATATATAGAAATATATTATATGTTATTTACCAACATGGAATTAACAACATATATGCTAAGTACATAATATAACATGTAAAATCTAAAAACATTTTTAGATTTATGACTTTTTAATGTTTTGGATATTTTTTGAATATTTTAAAATAAAATACTATCCTATGACTCATCCAAAGGATGCTCATAGGTATCTCTCTACTAGGAACCTGGTGTAAAAAAATGGTAGTATCGCCAAAGAATATGTATAAGTGTAATATTTAGCATTGTAGGTATTGGTGTTCTAAATTTTCACCCTAGCTGAGAAGGAGATTGTTCAAATCTTCCTACTTAAATTTAGTCCAATAAGGGACTGATTCTAGGTTGTGGGTATCCTAATAATGGATCAGACCTCCAGAGAAGGTCATCTTCCTTCTATATCTATCACCTAAACTAGCACTTGCTTGAAAAAGGGAAAGAGATTTTGATAATAACTTATAAATCATGTAAAAGAGGTGATGCACCAATGATTTGATCACTCAATCTTGCACAATACACACTATGAGACACTCTCAAGATCAAAGAATATCAATCAAACATAAATATTTTAGAATAAGGCATTAATCAGTTATCTATTATCATGAGAGGGTAGATATCCACTTTCAAGCTGGATAATAAATTGTAAATCACACATATAATGACTTATAACAACTACTAAGCACTTTATAAAGGTGATAAAAACTTAAACATAAGAAAGGAACATACATTCACTTAACCATAGTACATGAATTCATGGAACACACTTCAATCCAACTTATAAAATGATAGAATTCAGCCTTTATTTCATCAAAAAGGTGTCATAATATAAATTTAGGCAAAATCTAGTCATACCGAAAAATAGGGGTCCATTTTAAGGATTAGAAGCATATATTTATACAAAATGAAAAGAGAGTGAGAGATTTGTGCATTGAAAAAGGCCCGACCACTTTCGATGGATTAGCATTCTCAAAACTGTTGAGTCATGGTTTTATCAATAAAGAACAAATTTTGTAAAAGAATTGAATGCTCATTATCCTTATCCATCCACTAAGTGTCTTCTTGGAACTCCATGATATCATCTAATGATCCACTAACAAGAATCATGTTTTGAAATTGGTAGAATTATGCCACATCTGCTTTGGGTGGCCAACTATGTCTACTCATTGAAAAGTGACCCTGATGATAGGTGGGACACATCTCCCTATGATCACACTTACATCCACATTTTTTCTAACTTGAACCTAGGTATATTCTATAGGTGGAAAACCAATCTTAGATCATTGGTTTTCACATAATCATAATATTTATAAAAACTTACAAACTATTTTAACCTTTCTTTGTAATCATTGGTCTCTATATCATGTCCAAACAACCTATTTTACATATATGGAGCTTTTTTAGCAATGTTTGGTCTTGTTTGTTCCATCTGGATCATATTCAAGCTCTAGTTATTTTGCATTTACATGCCTGAGTCAAAAACTACCCTGTTGACTTCCATCAAAAATGTTTGGGTTTACCTTTGTTTGATTGGTCATCAAAAAATGACTTAGCCCATTTAATTGTGCCCAATTATCTTCATTCTTCTTGATCTCATAGATTTTGTTGACTTATTGACTCTAATCGCATTATTAGATCTTTGTTATATGAATGCATATAATTCCTTGATTTCCTAATAGAAGATTTCTTTAACATGTTGACTTGATTACACACCATTGGATCAAGATGTATGAGCTAAAGTGCACCAAAGATATCCCTAGTCCCACTTTCTTATTAGTTATTACACTCTGTTAGATTATTATTATGATTGAATGTTGATCATTGATTTAGCTTAGACCCATCCTTTTATCAATGAATTGCACTATTAGATCTTGGCTTGATGAATCCACACCATTGGATCACATCTAACTTGTATATCTTTAATGGATTTAACCTGGGGACTTTTTGACATGTTTGAATCTAGTGTGGATTGTTAGATATCATGTGTTAGTATGTGATCTCATGAAAACTATTAGATCTCAACCAACTTTAAGCCTTTTAAGAACCTCTTGAAACCAAATAGTTACTTTTTGTGGCTTGAATTTGATAGTTGTGTAAATGTCTTATTGACTTCTTGACTTCATGCATGCTGCTAGATCTTTACTTAGATTGAACACAAATCATTGATCTTAAATTTTGAATACAAATGGCTATTTAGCATGGCTTGAACTTTGACATCTGTGTGAATGTATTTGATGTCCACACAAACATCACTGCATATTTAAAAATCAATGATCATCTTCTATGCTTGAATTTGACACTTTTTGGGCCATCCTTGACTTTTTAAATCTAAACGGCTATTTCTTGTAGCCTAAAATTGACATTTGGGTAACTATCTTGATCATAAATTTTATGGGTTATTTCCTTTGAAATTTTTGCTAGAGATTTTGTTTGAGGCACCTTACTTGAAAAAATACCCTTTAAAACCCTTGAAATGGACCATTTTCCTGAGAAATGACCCTTTAAGAAAATTATATAGGGCACTTTGTTAAGAAAACAACTCCTCAAGACTTTGTCTACAATAATTTTTGAAAGAAATGGCCCTTCAATATTTTCATTCAGTGCACCTCGTTAAAGACTTACCCTTTGAAAATTCTACTTTGGACCACTTTCCTATAGAATGACCCTTCGGAAAAATTATTTGGGATACTTTTTCGAGAAAAAGACCCTTCAAAAAAAGTGTTTTGGCCACTTCACTATAGAAAAAGTACCCTTTAAAAAAAATATTCAGACCACTTTGTTGTAGAAAGACCCTTTGAGAAAATTGTTTGGATAATTTTTCTGAAAGAAATGACCCTTAGGATTTTATTATGGACAAAATGTCTGAGAAAATTTACATTTAGCCTTTTTTTGATGTGGATAATTTCTCCAAAAGAAATAGGTCTTCAGAAAAATTATTGTATAATAATTTCTCTAAAATAAATTTGTCTTCATCTTTTGCATCAAACATTTTGTTCAAAAGAATTCATGCATTCAAAAACTTTATCTTGGACAATTTGTCTAAAATAATTCAACACTTAGCCAAAAAAGGGTCCAAAATAATTTATCTTAGCAAAATAAAAGCTCGAAATAATTTTCCCAAAATAATGAACACTTAGTCAAATAAAATTTCCAAAATAATTCCAAAGTAAAGACTTAGCCCAAAAATGTTTTGTACTTAGCTTTTCCAAGGTCTGTAATCCCTTCTAAACTTGTACTTGAACTATTGCATGATCCTTGAAGGCTTGAAAAAACTATGAAAACTTGAAGCTTATGCAGACTTGTTTCATGACCTTGAACTACTTAGTTTCACCATGAATCCTACTCATATTGAATCATTAGACCATTATTCAATCAAAATCTTGATCCTTCCACTAAACTCTTAGACTATGCACATTTTTGGTATGTATACCAAATTTGGTCAACATCTTTGGTGACTTGGCTAGGTAGCATGCTTGATATGCTTGAGAACTCAAAATATTTACATGATTTATGAATCATAATGAATAATACATAGACCATTTACATGACTTCAAGATAGCCTTTTGACTTGTAAAATCAAATAATTCCAACAAATAGGGAAATAAACAAACTAAAAGAAAAACTAACCTAATAAAATAAAGGCAACTAAACTATTGAACAATTGTGCAAAAAAAAGCACTTATTTGGGACAAAATAAAAGAAACTAACTAATGTATTAGACAAAATTTAGAGAAAAAAATAACAACTAACTATGTATAAGGGATTTATCTTCCTTAATAACAATGCTTGAGATGTATACCATTGACTAGGATAGAAAAATCTTTACCATTCATCCTTGTGAGTTGGAAAGAATTATGGAATTTGCAACTAGAGACTATTTATGGACCACTCTAGAGAGAATTAATTTTTTTGTGCTTTCCTATCTTAGTTTTGTCCTCATCCCACTTGATGACCAAATCCCCTTCTTAAAAATATTTTGAACTAGCTCCTTTGTCAAAAGATCTCTTTGTCATTGCTTGATGGGCTTCCACAACCAACATTGATTGATGGCTTATCTCTTCTAGCTCCATGAACTCAGCATAGCTTAGTTCCATTGGCTCATTCTCCAAAATCTCAAGCTAATGCATTAATTTCAAAGTAGGGAATTCAAGATAAATATGTATTCTTGCTTCCTTACCATATACTAGATTGTATGGAGAATTGGCAATTGACCTCTTATAGTTGATGATGTTAGCCCACATATCTCACTTAAATTTGAGATGCCATGATCTTTAATTATTTTCAATAGTCCTCCCAATGATCTTCAATAAATTCTTGTTAGTGGATTCAGTAAGGCTATAGCCTTGTGGATAATAGTTTGATGAGGTACTGAGGAAAACACTATGTTGAACTAACCACTAGCTGATTTTATATCCTAAAAAATCCATAACATTATAAAAAATTATATTTGAAAGGACCCCAAATTTTGTAATCAAACATTTATATAAGTCCAACACATTGGTTTCATTATCTTATTTTAATGCCACTAACTATGTCCATCTGGTAAAAAAATTTATAGCAATTATGATCCACTTATGTCCTAAGCTTGAAGGGGGGTTGATAAGACCAATAAAGTCCAATCCCCATTATACAAAGGGTTGATTTACAAGAATTGGTTTCAAAGGTAAGGCTACAGCTTCATCTTTCTAGTACACATGGCACATTCTTTGCATTTCCTAGTCCATGCATGATAATCACCAATTAAACTTGGCCAATAATACTCACTTCTCATTGTCTTATGGGTTGTGATCCTTATTGAGTAATTTCCTCCACCATGTCCATCATGAAATTACTCAAGTGACCTCTATGTTTGATCTTATTCTATACATCTTAGCAGTATGCTAGTGATATCCCTTTTGAACAATACATTATCAATAAGAATAAAAGGAATTGATTGCAATCTAAAATATCTCCTCTTTGAAGGGGTCAGATGAGAAGGATAAATAACATCATATCAACATCTTACCATATCATGGAACAAGTTGGAAGATGAGGTCTAGTCACTTATAACTTCTATATCATTTAACACCATAACTAGTTCATTAGACTCCTGCAAGTCTTGGGCTATATGTTCACAAAGTCCTTTGCCTCTAACCATCTTTGTGACTTTGACCTCAACATCATATTTCATGACTTTGGTTATCCAACCAGCTCTTTTTCAATTATATCTTTGTTCAGAAGAAAATCTTTGACACTTGGATGTACAACCATCAAATGTATCTTATTGTTGGACAACAAGCACCTAATTTTTTTAAGAAACCTTATAACTGAAAGTACATGCTTATCAAAAAAATAATAAATTGTTCCATATTCTTATAATCCTTGAATGAAGAAGGATATTGGATTCTATAAAGTCTCTTTATTTTATTGCACTAGAATGCCTAAAATTATGTCAATGTTAGCATAATTGAATAAGAAGAAATCCTTTGTGAATTTAGGGTTCAGGAGTGTAGGAGCACTGGCTATAGCTTTCTTAATCTCTTCAAAAATTATTACTCCTTATTTGTACTAACTAAAACTTTGACCCTTCTTTATCATGTTTGTGAATTCCCTAGATAAAGTAGAAAAAATTAAGATGTGTCTCCCTATGAAATTGATTTTGCCTAAAACTATTTGTAAGGTTTTCTTGTGTTTAGGCAATGAAAGTCCAAGAATTGATTCTATCCTATCAGTATATATGCTTGTACCATTTTTTAAAATTACATGTCCAAAAAGTCTACCTTTATGAATAGAGAAAACACACTTTTTTGGATTCAAAGACACTCTAAATTCCCTGTACGTTTCGAACATTTATCTAGGGTGAATCATATGCTTATCTGTATTGTTAGGGAATATTTTCATGTCATCCAAATAAACAAGAATAAACTTGTTGAAGAGACCTTGAAATCCATGTCCATAGACTTTTTAAAAGTGGCTCCAGCATTAGATAAACCAAAAGACATCTTTTTGTATGAAGATGTCTCCCACTTTATAGTGAAAGTTGTCTTGAACCGGTCTTCTTCTTTGACCAAAATCTGGGTATATCCACTCTAACCATCTAATAAAGAAAACCTTTCTAAACTTTTAACTACCTATAAATCTATTCCATTGATGGCAATGGATAGTGATCTTTAATAGAGGCCTTGTTCAAGTCATAGAAGTCAACACATATCCTTATTTCACCATTCTTATTTCATATTGAAATAAGGTTTTCCATCCAAGTTGAGAGCTTAATTAAAAATATTATAGCTAACTCAATGAGATTATATAACTTAAATCTCATTAGAGGTTCAAAATTTGGGTTAATAGGCCTTTGTCTTTATCTGATTGACCTAGTCTCATCTTATAACTCAATGGTATGTTAAAATAAACTTGGATCAAATCCTTTAAGGTTATTTTACTACCATGTAAAAACATCTTCAAAACTTGAACATAACTCAATAAAAAAAAATTCTCTAAAGATGTGCAAAAATTTTTTAGCTTTAAAGTTTTACTATTTAAAATCTCTAAATTTGTATAGTGTTCTTCTTTGGTTGATAAATCAACATTTTTTTTTCTTAATTCATCATCTCTATGGAATATGTTTTCAAGGGTGACCAACTCTTTAGGTAACTTGTTTATCTTTAATTACATAATCTATTCATCATACTACTATAAATGTTTGTCTTGGTTCTTTAAGGATAATTTAGCTTCCTCTTATAATAACCTGACTATCATCTTCAAATAATTTAAAATTGTCATGTTTATCTAGGACATAAGGTCTCATAATGACCTTGATTTGTAACTAAATTTTTTCATTTTTTATGTTATCTGAGATACTGAATTGTGACCTAATAGCAACCAACCTATTTGCATGCTTGTTTTTATTTCTTGATATGACATAAATATTAAAGTATTGAAATATTTCAACTAGGTTCCATACTCTATGCTTATAGGACTTAAGTAGTGGGTTCTTTCATATATTAAGTCCCCTTACTTGGTGAACTACCAGTTCACTATCTCTAAAGACTTGTTAAGAATTGACCTTCATCTACTACCATGCACTAGTGCTTCATATTTAGTAACATTATTTAAAAAACCAAAATAAAACTTGAGATAAGATAAATACCTTTGATTTTCTAGATAAATTAACATCATTCCATCCCTAGTGCCATGCTTGTTCTTGGATCCATAAAAATATAGTTTCCACAGTCCATCACTAGGTTGATCATATTGTTTCTATGCAAAATTGCTTTCTACATTCAAAGAAGAAATAAGAAACTAAGGAAATGGTCAAGGCTAGAAGTACCTGATAAAGTTGAGCGCACCGAAATCAGACGTTGGAAGATTCTCCTCTTTGGTTGTGGAGGAATGACACCTGTGAAAAAGAGACTAAAACACAGAAAGATGTTAGTCAAAGATATGGTGGGTTGTCAGGCAAATGCCCGATCCTAGAAGTACGAAGACTCCTTAAAAGGATATCAACCCACTGATAAAAAGCATAATGTTGGATGAAAGTAGATAATAAAAGATGAAATGACAGAAATAAATGATAGAAAATAAAATGCGTACATGATATGCAGCACTGTTCTGCACAGTCGTTGGCGTCGGTCTCTGTGGTCCCGGCATCGGTCTGAGAAGGTGCCGACGTCGGTTAAGGTGCCGTCGTCGGTCGGGGTAGTGACCGACGTCGGTAGGGGCAGGTTCTAAAAAAGTCTGAACAGGTTCGGGACAGGGTCTGGGAGAGTCGGGACAGGGTCTGGGCAAGGTCTGAGAGAGTCGGGACAGGGGCAGGGATGTAAACGAGGGATGTTGGGTCTGAACAGAGTCGGGACAGGGTCTGGGTAAGGTCGGGTCGGGTCTGAGGAATCGGGATGACAGAACTAATAAATAATAACTAAGGAAGAAATAAAATAAATAGAATAAATACTTACCTGCAAGAAGACACGATGAAAGCCATAGTTGCAGTGCCGGATTGAATGCAGATTGGTTGATGTCGAGAGTGTTGATGTCAGAGTTCGCAGGTTGATGATTGCTCGGGGTTCGATTGATCAGCGTTTCGAATAGCGTTCAGGATAGCATTTTTTGGGGTCTGGTCTCGAATGGTTGGCGGAGGTTGATGAAGGCGGGGGACGGTTCCAGAAACGGTTCGTCAACCATTTCGGGAAACCGAATGATAACTGATAATAGATAATGGCAAGGTGACCGACGTCGGCAGGATTGCCGACGTCAGCCGATAAGTGACCGATGTCGGCGACATCAGCCGGGTAAAGACCGTCATTGGCAGATGCACAATGGGGATAAAGTCTAGCTTTAGCTCTGTGCTCATTGTTACATGCTGCCAGGGTCAAGGTTGGTGGAACAAGTAATTGACAAGGGTCAAATAGGCGAAGAAGAATAAGACGGAGAGTGACCAGAGGAGTCGACATGATTTTGGTGTCTACATTTGCCCCTTTTTGTCTTATTGGTTATTCTAACGAACTTCAAGACAAAAATAGGAGTGATTGCTCTAGGTGAGGGATAAGGTTGATTTCATCTTATTGGTTGTTCGAATTAACTGCAAGACAAAAATAGGAAGCGGATAGGTTGCCCCAATTAAGGATAAGGTATTCCCCCTCAAAGCAGGAGTCGAGGGAAGGGAACCGAGAATCAGGTGCTGATTTGACAAGGAGTGGATGAAAAAGGAGTGAGGGTGAACGCGGCAAAAGTCAGGATTGTGCGCATACCACTGCACGAGATGGTCAGGTCAAAAGTGTCGCAGGTCAAGGGTCGAGGAGTGCCAAAATCGAAGTAACCAGGCCCCAGCATTTAGTCGTCTGCTGATCGGGTCACTCAATCTAAGCTGAAGCTCTAAATGGTCGTCGTGTTCTAGGTATCCCGGGCTCAGGAAGTGCTCCTAGAAACACGAAAAATCCACAAGTAGTGCGGATCAACTGGTTTGCGATCCTATACTTATGAGGGTTCAAAAAGGTCTGCGCATAATTCTGCTAACCAGTCATGATTTAGCATACATGCAAAAACAACCAAGGCAACAACATCTTGGAAGTAGTCGAGGTCAGCGGAGATAGGCATGATCTCCAATGGTTGGTGGTCGAGGGGAGGAATGGATGAAAAGATGTGGCCGAGCTAACCCCAGAAGACCCCATGTCAACTGAGTGTTGCCTACATAGCCCTGGTGATAGGGCCTCAGGCCAATGTAGTTCTCCCTAGAAGGGAGGGAGGGTCAAAGGGATAAAATGGGTCATGGTCAGGGACAAGATCATGGTTAAAAGAAGGAAAGAAGGTTTGTCCATCAGAGAGACGAACAAATGAGAATGGTCGAGCTAACCTCAGAAGACCCCATGTCAACTGAGTGCTACCTACATAGCCCTGGTGATAGGGCCTCAGACCAATGTAGTTCAGACCAAGCGTCCGAGTGGTAGACAGGTGGTTAAAATGGTTGATAGATTGGTCGATGATTGGATGAAATGATGAGGAAAAAAAAAAAAGATGTTGCAGCCTTTTCCAAATGGTGTATTCTGCAACATTAGTTGAGGGGTTTTTTATCCCTAGCAATATTCCATATTCGTGATGGATGTATGCTAAAAATGAATTGAGGTTTATTTATGCTTCAGCAAGTATTGGTTTATGCTGAACATAAATTGTGGTGGGTCGATAGTTTCCATGTGTATTGGTGTCCATAGAAACTAGGGTGAATAGGCTAGGTCAGGTTGATGCTTTGAAAAGAGAGTTGAGTTGAGTCGATTGACAAGTGATGAAGGTGAATGTGACCAAAGTGTAGAAGAAGTGAAAAGCATATTGCTCTTTCATTGACAAGGACCAAAAATATAGCATAGATAGGGGTTATGAGAACTAAGAGCCCCATTCATGCATGGCGTCGTTGACCGTGGTTATGTTAGAGCGGTAATCGAATCACTTCGACATTAAAGTGAGCTCGAAGTCCCTTGAGCGGGTGATAGGAGGAGGAAGAAGGGTAACCCATTTTAAGAGCAAAGATAACGATGCCCCTTTTTATAAGAGACCCTGAGATAACTACAAGCCAAGTCCGTGACTCGTTCAATTTTTTTTTTTTTTTTTTGGCGCAGACTGATCAAAGCGGGAAGCCTGCATAGAGATGTCGTTTGTTTGGTGGTCAGGTTATGAAGCTGATCAATGCGAGAAGCTTCTAAAATAATGTTGTTTATTGCCAGATTAGTCATAGCCATCCTTCGAGGGAGTGGTCTAGATTTTTGTTTAATAAAAGGGCTTTTGAATAGCTGTCCTTCGAGGGATCAGTCTATTAATTACAGCAATAATAGTACAGCTGTCCTTCGAGGGAGCAATCTGTTTGTTTGATTTTGATATAGATATAGTGACCATGGATATGTTTTGACATCTTGATTTGTTTTTATAGAAATGTGAGTCATGGACAAGATTATAGAAGGTCAAGGACTCCCTTTTATGAGGACAAAGCATCCATACCGCATAAAAAGGTTATAGGAATTGTTAAGAGGAATAGGGTTGAAAGGAGTTAGGATTAAGAGGACGGGGATTGCTCAAGGGACGAGCTCAAGTTAAGTGTCAAGTGGACGAGCACTCAACTAGCAATAGAACGGTTGCAGATGCAACGCATTAAGAGGCTCAGGTTCTGGGTGTCCATCAAGAGAAGACAGACGATAAGTCCCTGATCCATACTTGTGCATGATAATAAAAGGTTCGAGCCAATTAGGAGCAAACTTGCCTCATTTACTTCGCTCTGTATTGGTCACGTGTTGATTGATGAGTGGACGGATGTGAAGTTGACTGATATGGTCGTTGATTGATCGAGACTAGTTGAATGTGTGGATAAAAAAGTTGGTCAATGTTTGGTTGAGATTTGGTCATTTGATAGTTAGTAAATGGTTGGTTAAGGGTTGATTGGTTGGTATTTGGTCTTTGGTTGGGTCGAATGTTTGGTTGAGGTCGGGTTAAATCTTTGGTTGCTAGTCTGGTTGAGGCTAAGTTGAAAGAGTGATTGATATGTGGTCGAGACTGTGTCGAAAAATTGGTCGAAGTTTGGATGAAGGTTGAATTCCCCCAGCGGCTAGGGAGAATGTTTGACGGATTGGTTAAGGTCGGTTGAGGTTTAGTGGTCAGATGGACTGTGTTGATGTCGAATAAGGGGGTTAAAGGTGACAAAGGAACCAGAACCTGGCGTGGAGATCCCGATTTAGGTGATGAGGTTGAAGAGGTATGAGTTGGTGTTGATGATTTGTGGGAGGGAAGGTCAAGAGGATCCTTGATGAGAAGGGAATCCTTTCTCCGTTGGTGATGAATGACAGCTTTAAGAGCGCAACAACGCTCAGTGTCATGTCCCGGAGTATGATGATAGTGATAGTATTTAGAGTTGTCGAACCAAGAGGGTCTTGATCCGAGAGTTGATGAGAGGGGCGGTGTTAAAGGCTTGATAACGTGGTCAAGAAGAGAGGTGTCATTCCCCAGACATTGGCGAATGGCGACCTTGAGGGCACAACAATGCTCCGTGTCGTGTCCAGGTGTGCGATGATACGCACAAATACGAGTGTCGTCGAACCAAGGTGGTTTAGGTTCGAGAGAATGATATGGTTTGAGAGGCGAAAGGTTGAGGCGAGATGACTGCAATAAGTGCCGTAACAACAAGGTATAAGAACCTGCTAATGGGTCTGGATATTTTATTGTAGTGAGGGTTGATGACGTTGGTTTGAGAGGTGTAAGAGACGTTGGTCGATGATTTAGAGAAGATATATGTTTAACAGGTTGATAGAGTAATGGAGGCGATGTGCCTCTGTGAAGGATGGGAGTAGGCAGTACTCCTATTAAAGTGGATGGATGTGGGCCTAGGATTGAAGGTAATGACGAAGGTGGGGGAGGAGTCCTCCGGTGTGGTCTAATGGTCTTCGTTAGTTTGGGTTGAGGGCCACTATTGTGCGAGGCGAGGTTAGATACGAGTTTGGGTTTAGATGTGGACGGAGGTGAGTGAGATGTAACAATCTCAGGCAAAGGGCAAGAGGAAACCGTGATTGGGTCTTCCTCAATCAAAATGGGTGAAGAGATAGGGTCTTCTCTTGGTGGAGAAGAAATAGGAGAGGGTGACTCCTCAAGTGGGCAGAGGGTAGGGATGATCATGCCTTCTGCTTGTGCTTGAGGAGTAGGCAAGGTATGGTCATTGGATGAAGGTAGGGCTAATGGTGTAGGTGTGATCAAGGCATCCTCCAATATAGGAGAAATAGATGGAGGACTAATAGGAGAAGAGGGTTCTTTATCCTGTGAAGAAGGTTGGTCAGGGACAAGAGGTAAGATAGTGTTGACGGTGTGTATATGGTCTTGAGGGTCATTGATCATGGTTTGGATGTTGTCTTGAGTAAGTGGGTGATTAGGAAAAGGTTGTTTGAAGATGTCGAGGTTTTGGTTGGGCGGTGTGTTCGGATTATCCAAGATAAGATCGCCCTTGTCTAGCATGTTCTGGACGAGGTTTTTAAAAGTTTGACAGTGATCCGTATCATGGCCTTTGACACAGTGATAGTTACAAAAGTGATTCTCCCTGTACCATGCAGGGATAGGTGTTGAGGAGTCGAATTGATGTGGTCGAATTGAAGGGAGATTGAGGACCCCCTGCTTGACGAGTTTATCCAAGATAGAGGCATATGACTCTCCAATTGGAGTGAATTGACGCTGTATGGATTGACGTTGAAAATGTTTATTGATGTAGTCTAATGTTGAAGATATTGGTCGGTTAGTTATTGTTGAAGATGATGGTCTAAAGATGACAGTGTTCGCCGACTCCTTAGATTGAGAGTGGGCAGAAGAAGGTCTGGAAGAAGAATGGTCATTGGTTCTTGTGTTAGTGTTACACAATTTGACCTTATCTTCTTCAATAGCGCGGAGTTCAAGCTTTCGGGCCATGGTGAAGGCCTCGTCGAAAGTGTGGAATGTTTGAACCCGCAAGGTGGATGAGATGTGACTGACACATGCTCAGGAAAAGAGCTCAATGAGCTCGGGTTGAGGCAAGGAGAAAGAGAGCTGGTTAATCAAGTCTCTCCAACGGGTGACAAAATCAACTACTGATTCATCGTCAAATTGCCTAATGGAGTAAAGGTCTGTGATCGAGACTTGTTTAGTGATATTGATTGAGAAATGGTCAACGAATAATTGAGCGAGTTGAATGAAGGAAAAGATAGAATGTCTGGCAAGGGAGCTATACCAGTCAAGGGCAGGGCCAGAAAGAGACATAGGAAACGTGCGTAATAATAACGCATCATCGTGGGCAATAAGATAGCAGGCATGTCTGAATGCCCGTAGATGTTGTTGTGGGTCTTCCTTACTCTGAAAGCGAGTAAATTTAGGAAGCTCCCAATGGTTGGGGTATGGTCGAATAGGGATAGAAGGATGAATGGGCTCGTTATAAATCTGGTCATATGAAGAGATATTATTTGAACCAGAGATAGAAGCTTCGAGACTAGACATTTTATCCATCAGCATTTTGATGACGTCTGCTGACGGATTGGTGGACGGAGCGCCCCCAAGGTTGTAAGGCGCTTGAAAGAGGCTAGAGGAGGTATGCGACGTAGTCGGTTGTACCAATAAGGGTGCAACGTACGGATGACTAGTCGCAGGGGCAGAAGTAGAGGTTAAGGGTGGTTGCATCATGAAGGTCGAAGGTATAAGTTGACTAGGCACCGCCAAAGGTGGTTGAATAGCGGCACTGGTAGAGGGATAGGTTGGCACTCCTACATTTGTGGGCGCAAGAGTGTAAGGGGTCAAGACAATCAAGTTCTGATACGATGTAGAACTTGGTTGATTTGTAGATGATTGAGGGGGTAACGAAACCCCGATGGAGGTCGGTCTAAAAATAGACGAAGAGGCCAAACTTTTCGTATTGGCCATGGTTGAGTTAACGGTTGGGGCGAAAGGCTGAGTCAAAAAAGGTTGGGTGGCGAATGGTGTGGATGTCGTCGCCATGTCACTCGAAAGGTCTTGCATTGGATTTCTCGCGAGATAGTTATGGAGGGTTGTGGTATTGAGGTCCAAGAATTTTTTGAAATCTTGGTCCCCTTCAGGGATGATGGGAAGTTGAGTCGGGGTCAGGGTCGGTCATGTAGGAGTTCTTTCAGTCTCCGAGTGGAACTCCATGATAGGACGGGTTAGAGATGAGGTAGACGAAAGCAGTTGACGGCCAGAGTGGTCAAAAAGGGCCTTGGTTTAACTGCGTGTCAAAACCATAAAAGGCAAGAGAGAACGTCCTTACACGCTCAAACAAGCAGATAAGAACTAAAAAGATGAAGACACAAGCAGATCCTAAAATTCCTAGAAGTAAAATTTTTAGGATTATAGTGGCTTATGCCTTAGAATGTGTGTTTGGGGAGGTTGGCTTTGTGAGTCGGGTCCTAGAAGAAGTCTATGGATGGTTTTGAGTTTTTTTATGGTGCTCAAGAAGTCTATGTTAGGGTCTGGTACGTGGCCTGGTGCTAAGGAGCAAGCTCCCCTCACTTCACGATTCCAGTGGTTAGCTGGTTTCGCTTAGCCAAGATATACCTCGCCTAGAGATTATACTCCGCCAGAGAACGGAGTGGGCTTCCCCCTTGGTGATGAAATCCAAGTAGGGTCACCGGGATGGGTAAGGTATCCGCTGGAGGATGAAATCCCAGTCGGGCCTTGTCTCAGGTAAGTTAAGATGTTTATTTTGTGCAGGTGGTTTGGTCGTGTAACATGAAGTGATCTAGATTAATTCAATATGTGGTTTAATTACTATGTGTGGTCTAAGAGATGCAGGCAAACAGAAATGAATGCAAAGTGTTTTAATGTCCAAGTCAAAATGTTTGTTCGTATGAAGACGAATGGAGAAAGAGTCGAAGAATATGAGTTTAGCTAGTCTAGAAGTGCAAGAAAGAAATGTTTGTTTTAGTTCTGCTTATGATGTCATTTAAGAAGAGACGAAAGGAGGCGAAAAGGAAGAAACCTAATGCGCCTAAATGAATGAAAGAAAGAAAGAACCCAAGGAGGACCTAGGGTCCCACCGGGGGTGCCAGAATGTTTCTATGCAAAATTACTTTCTACATTCAAAGAAGAAATAAGAAATTGAGGAAATGGTCAAGGCTAGAAGTACCTGATAAAGTTGAGCGCACCGAAATCAGACGTTGGAAGATTCTCCTCTTTGGCTGTGGAAGAATGACACCTGTAAAAAAGAGACTAAAACACGAAAAGATGTTAGTCAAAGATATGGTGGGTTGTCAGGCAAACGCTCGATCCCGAAAGTACGAAGACTCCTTAAAAGGATATCAACCCACTGATAAAAAGCATAATGTTGGATGAAAGTAGATAATAAAAGATGAAATGACAGAAATAAATGACAGAAAATAAAATGCATACTTGATATGCAGCACTGTTCTGCATAGTCGCTGGCGTCGGTCTCTGTGGTGCCGGTGTCGGTCTGAGAAGGTGCCGACGTCGGTCGGGGTAGTGACCGGCGTTGGTAGGGGCAGGTTCTGAAAAAGTCTGAACAGGTTTGGGACAGGGTCTGGGAGAGTCGAGACAGGGTCTGGGCAAGGTCTGAGAGAGTCGGGACAGGGGTAGGGATGTAAACGAGGGATGCTGGGTCTGAACAGAGTCGGGACAGGGTCTGGGTAAGGTCGGGTCGGGTCTAAGGAATCGGGATGACAGAACTGATAAATAATAACTAAAGAAGAAATAAAATAAATAGAATAAATACTTACCTGCCAGAAGACACGATGAAAGCCATAGTTGCGGTGCCAGATTGAATGCAGATTGGTTGATGTCGAGAGTGTTGATGTCAGAGTTCGCAGGTTGATGATTGCTCGGGGTTCGATTGATCAACGTTTCAAATAGCGTTCGAGATAGCATTTTTTGTGGTCTAGTCTCGAATGGGTGGCGGAGGTTGATGAAGGCGGGGGACGGTTCCAGAAATGGTTCGTCAACCATTTTGGAAAACTGAATGATAACTGATAACGGATAACGGCAAGGTGACCGACGTCGGCAGGATTGCCGACGTCGGCCGATAAGTGACCGACGTCGGCGACATCGGCCGGGTAAAGACCATCGTCGACAGATGCATAATGGGGATAGAGTCTAGCTTTAGCTCTGTGCTCATTGTTACATGCTGCCAGGGTCAAGGTTGGTGGAACAAGTAATCGACAAGGGTCAAATAGGCGAAGAAGAATAAGACGGGGAATGACCAGGGGAGTCGACACGATTTCGGTGTCTACACATATTTCATCAATGTTGAAATTGGTTCATTATTTTCATGAAGACAATAGACACCAATTCCTTATTAAATTAAATTTTAGGGATCATGTCCATGAAAATTATAGGCCCATTCATCAAATAAAAAATTTGGGACTCCATTTAGAGGTGATTCAAATTCCACCTCATTTTTTTCTAGTACCTTGTCTGAGATAACACATTTAGTGTTCACCATACTTAGCATATATGGCTCCAAATTAAATCTTGTAATAGGTTAAGAATGTGCTATCACTTTGGTATCATACCTAGTTTTGAACATTAAATAGGTCCAATCAACAAACAAATATCCTCTAATCTTTGAAGTAAAGTCTCTTGACAAGCACATGGTAAAATAGGGATATTATAACTACATCTTGTTGAATAAAAATATTGGGAAAAAATTTAACTGAGGATTTTCTTGCTGAGGTTACAGGGTTGTTAATGGAAGGAATCAAATTTTCAAAGTAGACCAGCATTTCAAACGAGGCATTTTGTAAGTTCCCCAAAATGGATGAGGAGCAGAAGTTGGTCAAAAATGGGGATTTTTATGAGTTGGATCAGATTAAAGGGATTTGGAGGGATGTCCTAAGCTGTATAAGGGAGTACTTCATTCTAGACGGAAGAAGCAAATGAGTGCATAAGTTCCATTTTGTCTTCCTCAACCACTTCAGGCATAAGGTTAGCATGTCTTTTCCTTTCTATCTTCGCTACTCCCTGATTCAAAGCCTTTATGCTCATAGGAAAAAGGATTTACGCCCTATTCTTCATGAAGGCCTTATTCTGCTTATTGAAGGCTATTGCAAGAATAGGGCACTGGTTAAGTATTCCAAACAGGGGAAAAATAAGTTGCCAGGGAATAAAAAGAATTAAAATGTAAGCAGAAGAGGAAAAATTAAGAACCCTAGTCCTAATAAATAGAATGTAGAAGAAGAAAGGGGTCGGGAGAGAATTGAAGAACCTGAGGAGGAAAATCTGGAGGAAGAAGATGGAACAGAGAGCTGGGAAACCAACTCTAGTAATGATGAAGGATCTGAGGAAATTGAAAAAGATAAAGGCAATACAGAGGAGGATTCTGTTACTAGAACAGAAGAGACGGAGGAAAACTAGAAAGTGGCAGAGGATGACACTGTCTAGGAAGATCCTGGTGAGGACCCAACTTCTAAGAATGAAAAGGAAATCTCTGTCCAGGAAGATATTCAAAACATGGAGATGGAAATTGAAGATGGAATCAATGAGCGGGAACAAAAGAGCCAAGAAGACTTCTTTGATGAAGCTAGGAATAGCCCAAATAAAAAGTCTGAGGATGGGAGAGGGAAGAATTAGAATGAAGAAATACACACTCCTATGACTTGGGTTAACAGTAAAGCTGAGTCTTCTTCCCAATTAGATTCCTGCTTGTGTAGGGAGATCATTGATCTCAAGAAAAAAGTGGAAACTTTGGAAGATTCTTTGAAAGCTGCTTGGAACAAAGTAAACAACATGGAAAATTAGTTAAGCGAGATTCCTGTGAAGCTCAAAGCTTACGAAAACAACCTTCAGGAGTTAATAAAGGATAATAGAAATAAAATGGAGGAAACAACGTCCAACATATGTGCAGCTGCTATCAATATAGGTAAACGAGCCAATGAGGAGACCAAAGCACTAGAGGGTCCCAGCAAAAGGACAAGGCAAAGTTCCAGAAAGAAAGAAACACAAAAAGGAGCTTTGTTGGAGGCTACCACCCATGATATTGCTTTGAAAGAAAAAGAAGCCATGAACTTGATACTGGAACTGGATGAATAATCTGGTCTTTATTGTTGGTTAAGAAACTAGTACTGATCTTTGTTCTTATTTTGTTAGCTTTTGTTTGTTGTACCACCAGACTTCTATTTCAGGTTTTTGACCGGATGTATCTCTTATGGTTTCAGGACCATTCAAAACCTGTTTTGCTACCTCTCTATAGTGTTTTTAGGCGTTGCTTGTGGGCTTAGTTGTTCTTTTTTTTAGCTCTCTGTTAAAGGGTTTTAGGGCCCCTTCGAAACCTGCTTTTACCTCTAATCTAAAACAATATTGGGGAAAGTATGTAATGTTAGTTTTATACCTTTGATTATGCCTACTATCTTCATTAGTGAGCCATATAATTGTAATACTCCTTTGGTATTTGGCACATAAATGAGACCAAGCTTGTCTATAATTTGTTTGGGCATGATAGTGCTACTAGTTTCACTATCTACCATACAATTATGAACTAAACAATCACCTAACTTCAAAGAGAGATAAAAGGGAGGGGTTTTGTTTGATTTGACATTAGTTTTTTCCATATTTTTAATGTTATGTATCTACTGATTAGGTTTCTTGATTTACTAGTTTGAATTAACCAAAATAGCTTCTTATTTCTCAGTTGGTTCTTTAGATACCTTAAGATCTGGAAGATATTAAATAAGCATGTCCTATTGACCTAGAATGGAAAGGGAATCCCACATGATAATGGTAACATTTGATTTATTTATTTTATCTATTATGCTAAAATATGTTCCACTAACTTTCGGTTGTAACTTTAAAGCCATTAGTTGTTCTCTAGTTAGGGGCATTTAAAAAACCTTCATTGTCTCTGTATTCTAAATCTTCTATAATATAAGGATAATAACTTGATCTTTTACACTCTTTAAAATAAAATTAGGAACACTATAAGTATTAATCACATCTTAAGCTTCCTCAACTACTCTTCTTTTAAATCTAGTTAGAGCTGCAATTTAACCATTTATGTTTATAGTTTCACCAACTTGGTTAAATATAATATGATCATCCAATTTCCAATTAACATTGATAGAATCAAGATACCCTAGAACTTATTGAGCTTCTCCTTATAATTCCATATTCATGTCTTGATACTAACCACCTTGAAGAGAGAACTCTTCCTATGTTATTTGTATCATAGTAATATCTTGTGATACCAAGTGTAATGAAACTACATAGATATTCACATAAAATAATCAAACTATGAGAGATCACATAGCAATAATTGATAGTAAAATAGAGTAATAAAAATATATCAAAGCCACTTCAAATGGGAACCCTCCACAACAATGCACTATGATTATAATACTTCATATCATGATCAAAGACTAACCACTACCTCTTATATATATTCTATTTATCCATGGTTATTCTATAGGCCAACCTAACTAAGAACATAGAAAAATGTAACAAAAATATAAAATATGTAAGTCACAAATAAGCCACACATATCCCTAGACACACCAAATGTTAAGGGCATAGCATGCCCCTCCCCTTCAAAAAAAATTGTCCTCAATGTTAAATCAACTCTAGATATTATTGCACAAAGGATTCATCCTCCTAAGTGGCATCTTCAAAAGGTAGCTTCTTTCATTTGATGAGGTACTCTTTAATCATTTTAGACCACAACTGCTTAATTCACATTTGAAGGATCGCCTCATGATCAAGAATAACTCTTTCTTCTTCATCTAATTTAGGTAACTTAGTTTGAGTAAAAGCTCTGTCTAATGACTTTCTTTAGGCATGATACATGAAATACTAGATGATGTGAGTGAAGTAAAGAAATGTTTACTTGTAAACCAAAACATCAATTTTTTGAAAGATCTAATAAGGTTCATAATACTTAGGGGATATCATGTTTTTTTTTTGTGTTACTTCAAGGACATCTGCTTATATAGCTATAAGTGAAAAAAGACCCAATCACTAATATCAAAATGTCTCTCACTCCTATGTTGATTTTCCTATTGCTTCATGTGATTTTAAACTATGGATAAATTTTCATGTAAACTTTCAAGGACCTCCTATTGATGGTTAATATGTTCTTTAACTGCATGAACCTTAGGATTGTCCTTCAAGGTTAAAGTGATGGATGGAGGGTGGTATCCATATAGTGCCAAAAAAGGAGACATTTTGAAACAACTATGAATAGAAGTATTATGCCACCTTTCAACAAGTGGTAATAAATGAACCCATTTATCATGTTTATCAGAAACAAAATAATGAAGATATCCTTCTAGACATTTGTTGACTACCTCAGTTTATCCATTTGATCGAGGATGATAGGATGAACTATGAGTAAATTGGGTACCCAAACATGAAAATAACTCATTTAAAAAAATTCTATGAAAATGAGATATCTATTACTAATAATGATCTAAAGGGTACCATGCAATTTATGAACTGTATTGAGAAAAATAGAAGCTACTATACTAGTAATAAATGGCTATGATAAAGAACAAAAATGAACATACTTATTGAGATTATTCACCACAACCATGATAACATTTTGACTATCAGATCTTAGTAATCTTGTAATGAAATATATAGACACCTCTTCCCAAAGTTGGTTAGGGATGGATAAAGGTTATAAAATACTTGGGGTTTTGATGGTTTCTCATTTATTTTGTTGAAAAATCATACATTTAGCCACATATTTCTAGACATCCCACTTGAGTCCTTCCCAAAAAAAATCTTACTTGATTTTATGATAAGTTTTAAAAAATCCTAAATGACCCCCAATTGGAGTTTCATAAAGTTCTCGAAGGATTTTTTTTAAGAAGAGAATTATTGCATAGGTATAATCTTTCTTTATACCATAATGGATCACCCTTCCATGTAAATTTTTCAAATCCACCTAAACCTTGTTGAATATTCTAAATCAAATCATGGGTAGCACTATCATTTTCCCATTTTGATCATGCTTTCTCTAGCCAATCTACCTATAGAATGGTCATAGCACACAACAATGCCTCAACTATTTTTATCCTTCTTGGATAGTGCATCTGCCACTACATTGTCCTCGTCTTTATTGTAAACTATTTTAAAATCATAGCCTAACATCATAGTTACCCATTTTTATTGTTATTCAGATGATAACCATTGTTCTAAAAAATATTTGAGACTATCGCGATCAATATTTACTTGAAAGTAATGACCCATAAAATAAGGTCTCCATTATTGGATTCCATGTAAAATAGCCATCATTTCCTTCTCATAGGTGGGCTTGTGCTAATTTTTAACCTTTAGTTGACAACTTTCAAATGCAAGTAGTCTACCTTATTTTATGAGTATAACACCCATACCATATCTATATACATCACATTCAACCACAAAAGTCTTAGAATGGTCAACACTAGAGTGGTGCACATAGCCAATTTCAATTGTTTAAATGCCCTAGTAGCTATATAAATCCATGAAAAGAGACTTTCTTCAACAAAGAGGTGAGTAGGGCTACAATGTTACCATAATTTTTGACAAACTTACGATAATAACTAGTTATCTCTAAAAATCCCCTTAGTTGCTTGAGTGTCTTAAGAATCGTCTAGTCCACCATTACTTGAATTTTTTTATGATCCACTTTCACTCCATGTCAAACTAAATGACCTAAATACTCAACCTCACAAGATCCAAAAGTACATTTGGAAGGTTTGGCATATAATTGATGTTATTTTAGAATTGAGAGTACCTGTTTCACATGGTGTAAATGGTCTTCCCAATTTTTACTATAAATGAGGATATCATCAAAAAATATCAAAACAAATTTCCTCAAAAATGACATAAAAATAATATTTATCAAACTATGAAAAGTGGATGGTGTATTTGTTAGACTAAAATTCATAACTCAAAAATCATAATGGCCCTCATGAGTCCTAAAATTTGTTATGGGTATGTCTTCATCATGGATCTAGATTTGATGATACCCAAAATTCATATCTAACTTGGTAAAATAAAGAGCACCATTTAATTCATCTAGTAAATAATCAATTATAAGAATATGAAACTTATCTTTGATAGTGTACTTGTTGAGTTCTTTGTAGTCAGGACACATCCTCTAAGTGTCATCTTTCTTTCTCATCATGATAACTAGTGAAGAATATTCAGTTTGGTTATGATGAATGATTCTTGCATCCAACATCTCTTGTACCATATTTTCAATTCCATTTTTTTGGGCATAAAGATGTGTATATGGCCTAATGTTGGGTGGTGTACTATCAAGAATAAGTTTGATAGCATGATCATGCATGTATCTAGGTGGGAGTCCTTTTAGCATATCACCAAAAATAACTAAATGGGCATAAATCACTTGTCATAGATCAATAAGTTTAGATGGTTAAGTTGGTTAAACTTATATGGAAAAAAAGTGAGCTACAAATCCTTTATCACCCTTATGGAGAATCTTTGTCATTTGATGGGATCTAATGAATTGTGGAAATTTATCCATTAATCCCCTTAGATCAAATATCTTTCCCTCAAAAAGAAATCACATGAATAATTCCTAGAAATTCATCTCAATAGTGCCCAAAGTGGTGATCCACTATACTCATAGAACAATGTCATCTCCACCCATGGGAATTAAAAAAATAGGAGAATCCAATAATCAGTTTCCCATGGCTAGATTAATATTATGAAATTTTCTTTAGTAGTTAATAATACCACCATCTGCAATCATGGCCTAAAATTATGGAACAAGAAAAACAAAATAGTTTAAATGAGCATGCAACTTACTATTGATAAAGTTGTGTTTAATCCTATAATAAATCAATATAGTGACCTTTTGTTTCTTTAGAAAACCCACCACTTTAAGAGTTTGGGGAGTACTAATGTTTGAAAGGGCATGAAAGGTAATAGTAGGCTATGAGTCTTCAAATTCATCCTTAGGGCATTCTTCATCCATGTTAATTTTCTCATCATCTTCATTATCACCTTTGATGTAAAATAGCTCATTTTCAGTACAACCATGGTCTTTGCTTCATTTTTTGTCTCAACCATAACACAACCCTTTATCTTGATTCTCTTCAATTTTTTGAGGTGTCAATCTACTGGGTTGAGAAAATGATGGTGCTAGAAAGGTGTGATCATGACTAGTAGTGAGATTTTTTCATTTGACCATATCTTTTTCTTCTACCATGTATGCCCATGGGATAGCTTTTGATATATATATTGGGTTAAACATCCAAACCTCCAATTGGATGTTATCTTTGTGACCACCCAAAAAAATAGTCAAATTTTTATCAGTGATGCCTTCCACCCATAAGGATAGATTTTAAAATTGATGAATATAATCCTTCATAGTTCATGTTTGCTACAGTTTGTCTAACTAGCTAAATTAGTTCTTAGAGACATTGTTTTGATAATGAGCCAATAAATCATATGTGAAAATATACCATGTAATAGGAGCACCATTCTTTTTCTTTTGATCACACAACCAATGATACCAAATGAACTGCTCAAGTTTCAGATACAGAGACACCATTATCACCTTTTGAGAACTAGGAGTTTGATGTAGATCAAATAAATTCTCAATTTGGTTAATCCAAGTGATAGTATCCTTACCATAAAACTTATGCATGTCCACTTTTGGCAACATTAGTTTCACACCAGAATTAGAGTTGTTAGTGTTGAGAAGAGGACCCGAATGATGAAGTGGAGGATTGTTTGGATATAACTGAGAGTAAGGGAAACCAATTATGTAATGATCTAATGCAATTGAGTGTGAACCCCATTAATTTATCCATGCATCTTTGAAACATCAATTTAAATTTTAATAAAGTCATCATGTCATACTAAGACCTTTATGTCAACCTAAAGTTGAGAAATCAATGGATTTGAAGTTCTAGATTTCATGTCACTAATAGGAGTCTTAGGAGTTTCTTTCCCCCCTTTTCTTCTTTGAGTAATAGGACCTACCATATATAAACCCTAGGAAAGTTTTCACCCAAAAAAATGTACCAGGAGATGGTACCATTGTGATTGCCTCAACAAGATGAATTTAATGGCTGCATTTATGCACTAGAGTAAAATATTTTAGCACCAAAAATGTGTGCTGATAGAATATACCATTGTGATTATCTCACCAAGATGAATCCAAAAAATGAAAATGTGCAAGGAGAATTTTTTTAATATTTTTTTCAAAAAAGCATTTCAAAAAATATTGCACCGATAAAAAAAAATCTTCCTAGATTGCAAGTTATGTTTTTTCACTCCTTTCATTTGCAAAAGTCACTCCTCGCTAGATATGCAAAAATAATGCCATAATAAACTTACCCAAATCAAATATTTGATACCACTTTTAATTAAATTAATTAGATATTCACATAAAATAATCAAATATGAGAGACCACATAGCAATAATTGATAGTAGAGCAGAATATTAGAAATATAGCAAAACCACTTTGAGAGGGCAACCTCCACAATAATGCACTAAGAGTAGAATACTTCATATCATGATCAAATAATAACCACTACCTCATATATATAGTCTAATTATCCATGATTATTTTATATTCCAACCTAATTAATAATATAGATAAATGTAATAAGAATATAAAAGAGGTATGTAAGTCACAAGTCAGCCACACATATCCCTAGACATGCCAAACGTTAAGGACATAGTACCAAGGCTTGATTTTGAGTGTCATTTGGATTGGAAGGTTGTCAATATAGATCTTGCATCAAGTTATTTTGGAGAACAATAGCTTTTAAACTGGAAGGTATATTAGGATCAAGGGTTGCAAATGGCTTAGTTTAGGTTATGGCTCCTTGATTTTTATAAGGTTGCCTATTATCCTTGAAACCTTGATAAGGAAGTCTTTGGTTATTGAAATATTGATATGTATTCTAGTTTTGTTGATGGTAAGATCTACCTTGGTAGTAATGTATCTTGAGTTAAATAATCTCATTTCCAAAAGCTTATAATATGCTTTTCATATCACCAATCTCATTAGATTGATTCGGAGGGGTTACAAATTGGACTTTTGGAGATGGAATTGGAGCTATAGATAGAATATAGGGAACTTGAGGAGGAGGGATAATTTTTTTTTTGTGAATATGGGCATTATAGGCCTTGGATCAAGTTTACCATCTTGTATTAAGCTATTTTTTGCCTTTATAACAATTTCATAGGCATTTGGCAAGGTATTACTACCCATAAACTGTATCATGACACTTATATCAGAATTAAGGGCCTTTAAATAATACAAAAGTTCTTACTCTGGAGATGGTCTAACCAATTCATGGATCTTAATCCATGTATTTTAGAATCTAAGGTTAAAATTAGGCATAAACTTATGGGGGTACCTCTATATGGTAGTCAATTGTTCAAACAAAGATAAATGATTAGAATTGTCTTCAAACTACCTAACTAAGGCTGCATCTAACTCATTCTAAGTAGTAATGGATGTTAGAGAAATATTCCTATACCATTTTAATGTTTTTCCTTTAAAGGAAGTAGTAAGTAATATGATAACCACATTATCTTAAGTAATATTATGAACATAACATAGATTGGTAACATCTTGGATATGCTCAATAGCAGTCATTTTATCCCATTCTCCAAATAATAAAGGGATATTTTTTAAGATAGACAAAATAATGTCATCATAATGGGCTAAATGTAGGGGACTACCCCTATTGGATGGGATAAATAACTAATTTTTTATATTCATTTAGACAAAAGGGATTTAGATTATGGGGACACTAGATTAGACAAAAATAATATAATGACCATAGCATGAATGTTGTTTTAGAGGGTAAGTCTTATACTATTAAATCTTGATCTTTTATAAAAAATAAAAGGCAATTCAATATGTTCAAAAATAATACCTTTACTTGACGATCTTGTTGTAACCTTTGGCATGAAAGACTATTTGGAAGATGATATGAACTCTAAAACTTGAAATATATTTAACTCTTAATGATGGTAGATGTATCCTCCTTTTGAAATTTATTCTTCTCAATCTTCAAACTTCAATTATACCAAAGTAGTTGGTCTCATCAGGTATGCCAAAACTATTGGTGTTTTATATTTTCATTGTAGTTAAGAAGGGGAATGTTTAGATCTTCCTACTCAAATATAATCCAACATAGGATTGGTCCTAGGATATGGGTATCCTAATAACAGATTAGACCTTTGGAGAAGGTTGACTTCCTTCTAGATATATCACCTAAACTAGCACTTGCTTGGAAAAGAGAGATATTTTGACAATAACTTATAAATCATATAAAAGAGGTGATGCACTAATGATTGGATCACTCAAACTCACACAATGCACACTATGAGACACTTTCAAGACCAAATAATATCAATATCACATAAATATTTTAGAATAGGGCATTAATTAGTTATCTCATTAGCATGAGAGGGAAGATATCCACTTTCAAACTAGACAATAAACTATAAATCAAACTTATAATGACCTGTAAAAACTACTAAGAACTTTCTAAAGGTGATAAAAACTCAAACATAAGCAAAGAACATATGTTCACTTAACCACAGTACATGAATTCATGGAACACACTTCAATCCAGCTTAGAAAAAGATAGAATTTAGTCTTTATTTCATTAAAAAGGTACCATTGTACAAATTTTGGTAGAGTTTGGTCATACCAAAAAAGAGGGATCCATTTTAAGGCTTGGAAGCCTATATTTATAAAAAAGGGAAAGAGAGTGAGAAATATGTGCATTAAAAAAATCCCAACCACTTTTGATGGATTATTATTCTTGAGGATGTTGGGTCATGGTCTTATCAATAAAGAACAAATTTTGTAAAAAAATTGAATTCTCATTATCCTTATCCATCCACCTTGTGTCTTCTTGGAACTCCATGATATCATCTAATGATCCATTAACAAGGATCATGTCTTGAAATTGGTATAATTATGCCACATCTGCTTTGGGTGGCCAACTATATCTACTCATTAAAAAGTGACCCTAATGATAGGTAAGACACATATCCATATGATCACATTTACATCTAAATTTGTTGTAAATTAAACCTGGGTCTATTTTATAGATGGAAAACCAATCTCAGATCATTAGTTTTCACACAATCAAAACATTCAAAAAAACCTACAAACTATTTTGACCTTGCTTCACAATCACTGGTCTTTGTATTAGGTCCAAATGACCTATTTTACCTATATGGAGCTTTGTTGGCAATGTTTGGTCCTACTAGTTCCATCTATATTATATCTGAGCTTTGGTTCTTTTGCATTTACATGCCTATGTAGAAAACTACCCTATCGATTTCCATCAAAAATGTTTGAGTTCATCTTTGATTGATTAGCCATAAAAAAATAACTTATCCTATTTATTTATGCCCAAATATCTTTATTCTTGTTGGTCCTAGAGATTTTTTTGACTTATTGACTCTACTCACATCATTAGATATTTTGTATGAATGCATGTAAGTCCTTTATTTCCTACTAGAAGATCCCTTTGACATGTTAAATTGATCACACATTATTTAATCAAGATGTAGGAACTCATGTGCACCATACATATCTCTAGTCCTACTTTTCATCAATTCTTGTGCTCTAGCAAATCATTAGTATGATTGAACATTGATCATTGATTTAGCTCAAACCCATCCTTTTGCCAGTGAATATGCATAGTTAGATCTTGGATTGATGAACTTGCACCATTAGATCATGTAAAACTTATATATATTTAAGTGCTTTAACCTAGGGAACTTTTAACCTATTTGACTCTAACATAGATTGTTATATCTCATGTGTCAATATGTGGGCTCATGTGGACCATAATAACTTGACCAAATTTAAACCTTTTAAGGAAATTTTGAACCTAAATGGTTACTTGTCATGGCTTGAATTTAACAGCCACATGAACATCTTAGTGACTTATTGACTTAACATGTGTTGCTAAATCTTTTCTCAAATTGAACATAGACCATTGATCTTGAACCCATTTGAACACAAATAGCTATTTATTATGGATTGAACTTTTTAATTTACATGAACATATTTGGCATCCATGTAACTATCATTACATATTTAAAAACCAATGGTCATCTTCTATTCTTGAATTTGACACTTACAGGGCCATCCTTGACTTTTTGAATGCAAATGGCTATTTCTCGTAGCTTGAAATTGACATTTGCATAACTATCTAGATCACAAATTTTATGGGCCATTTCATTTGAACCTTTTGCTAGACATTTTGTTTTGGAACCATCCTTACAAAGATACCCTTAAAAACCCTTGACTTGGACCATTTTCTTGAGAAATGACCCTTCGATAAAACTTTATAGGGCCCTTTGTCAGGAGAACAACCCCTCAGGACTTTGTTTGCAACACTTCTCAAAATAAATAGCCCTTTAGGATTTTCATTCGATCCACCTCATTGAAGACTTACCCTTAATAAATTCTACTTTGGACCACTTTCTTATAGAATTACCCTTTGGTAAAATTGATTGGGATACTTTCTAGAGAAAATACCCTTCGAAAAAAGTGTTTTGACCACTTTGTTGTAGAAAAAGTACCCTTTATAAAAATTATTCATACCACTTTGTTCTAGAAAGACCCTTTAAGAAAATTGTTCACTTGGGCTTTTACTATGAACAAATTTTCAAAGAGAATTTACACTTAGTCTTTTTTACGCAAACAATTTCTCTAAAAGAAATAGGTCTTCAAGAAAATTGTTGCAGAATAATTTCACTGAAAGAAGTATGTTTTCATAGTTTGCTTTAGACATTTTTTCTAAAAGCATTAATGCCTTTGGAAATTTTATCTTAGATAATTTGTTTGAGATATTCAACACTTAGCCAAACAAGGGTCTGAAAGAATTTATCTTAACACTTAGGTCTTAAAAGATCAAAAAAAATTGCCCAAAATAATGAACACTTAGTCAAATAAAAGGTCTAAAAGAATTCCCATGTAAAGACTTAACCCAAAAAAAAAATTACATAGCTTTTCCAAGGTCTGTAAGCCCTTATGAACTTGTACTTGAACTATTGCTTGATCATAGAAGGCCTAAAAGAACTATGAAAACCTAAAGCTTGTGTATACTTGTTTCATGACTTTGAACTGCTTGGTTTCACCATAAATTCTACTCATATTGAATCATTAAACCACTCTTTAATCATGATCCTTCTCCTTCCACTAAACTCTTGGACTATGCACATTTTTGGTATGTAGACCAAATTTGATCAATAGTAGGATATATAATGCTCTACATATATAAAATATAACCTTTTGGTCATGAGGAGACAATATAAGGAGTAAAGATTCATGGAACCTATCATTGAATGATTTGTATTTGATTTGAAGTAGTAGTAATAAGAACATGTCTAGGTACTCTAGATATATGAATATGATCCATAGTATATAAGCATTCCTTTGAATCCAATGTGTATCTATGATGTAATTGTGTCTCAAGTATTGGCTGCTTAGGAAAGGGGATTGCCTATTGTTTAATATTCTGTGAAAGATTAACGTTGATAGGTTTTATAATTAACTATATGGGTATAAACTTATTTTATTCAAATTTATGTTCATATGGGATTTTAGAAACTAAAATTACCTTGTTGGCAAGAATGTATTTAACACATCCATGGATTTTAGAAGGTATTATTCATAGTGTATATATCTAATGTTTTCCCAATAACATATCAAAAATACTTGTATAATGGATAACATAAAATGTATTAATCACATGTGTTGGACCCACCTATAAAGGTAATTTAATCTCACTAAGAACCTCTTGTGAGGTCCCATTAATGATCTAACTATTCTAGTCAAAGGTGTGAATCATCATTTATATAGATCAAATATATAAGCAATTTCATGGTGAAAATGTTCTCAAATGCACCATTATAAATCATAACATTGTCTATAATATGGTGATCAAGATATGCTCAAATTAATAAAGAATAAATATCTAAGTTATTATCCACAATCTCACTATCATCAAATGTAATAAAATGTATTTGAACCATAGGAGTTGTATGTTTCATATAAGTACCAATAACCCTATCTAATAGGTTCTTATAATGTGATGGAGGAGGATGTGAATTATATGCCAATTTCACTTTTGGTTCCTTCTTAGAATGGTCTTCCAAAGGATCATTAAATATTTTATTATTATAGCGATCACCATGTTATGAATCTAATTCCTTTAGAGGATCACCAAGTGTAATATATTGGTCATATATAAGGTCCTAATTTTTTTTTTGATAGATTGATAAATGATTTAACAGGTCCCATAACCTTACAAAGAAAGTAGAAGATATGCAAGAAATTTGAGCAAATCAGAATGAGCAAACATTAAGTATCTGACTAGAAAGACCACCTTCAGCCTAAAAACCACCAAAATCTAAAAAATAAACCAAAAAATACCTAGACCACTAATTCACTAATCCATCTACTCAGAATCAGAGTAATAGACTAGAATCAGAGTAATAGACCAATTTTTTAGTATTTGTGTTCTCTTTTTTGTTGCTCTTTCCTATAGTCTGATTCCTAATTCCCTACATGTTCTCCTCATCAAGCCTCTTGCACTTCATTCCAATGGGTTTTAAATCCTCCCTCCCCTATTCGGTGTCCTTTCTATTTTCTTGATCACCACCATTGTGAGTGGTTTTAAATCCTTGGGGAGTGAACTTAGTAATGTCAACTTCCTCCTTGTCATTTCTTAGATTAAAGGTTCTTTGAACCAAAAGGCATTTTAATTTTCCAAACCTATCTGATATTTCCATATATATTAGTTTCTAGATAGGCACTTTGGTATGGAATTTTTTGAGGGAATGATCAATGTCATCTTTTTTATTGGGGTTTAATAAATCCTAACCAATATTAGTAATTGGAGTCACAAATTCAAGAACCCCCATTTAATTTCCTCTCAGATTAGGCTCTTCCTACATAAAATCCTCTCTTAAAAATTCATTTTGGTCTGATACTTTATTGGATTTGATCTCTAAGAAGAAGTCATCATCCCTACCCAAATCTTCATGTTCATTGGTGATGTTAATTTCCTCCATCACTAATTTTAACTAGAGGGGTTCTTCCATTTTTAGCAATAGATGAATGAGCCCTTGGTAGATTAGGTCCACTGAGGGATTGCTCTTAAAATTTATGACCAAGACATCTAGAGATTTAAGGGAAAAAAGGGTAAGCTGATAGTATGGCCCCTAAAATGGTTAAGCAAAAAGAAATGGTGTGAGAATATTACTGTGTGCTTCCCTTTCAACATAATGTATCTCATTATCTGTAAATACACATTTAGCCATTTTCTAGGTGAATCCACCCTCATGAACCCTTTTTGGTTCAAAAATTTTGGAATCTTTTTATCCTTATTGTAAAATATGTTGAATAGCTCTTCTTCTTTTTCTTGTCCTTGAATTTCTTTACTCTTGAGTAGTCCATACTAGTAATCTCCCCTATGACCTCAGTTATCAAAAACCTTAACCCATGCATGCAAACTTCCCTGTCAATCCATGTATGAGCAAAGTTTCTAGATAGTGGTGTGTCATGACTAGCCAACCTCTCCATATAGGTTGTCAACCCTCCTTTGATCATCTTTTTTCACACATATTCATCCTCCTTCACATCTACATAGGAGATGGGTTCAACATTATCATAGTTACCTCCCATTTTAGACTGTATATTTTTACTATGATTTTTATGGTCATTTGAGATGAAAATAATGGAGATGTTGAAGATAGATCCATATAAAATATCATTGTTTGGTTTGAAATTAATCCATATATGCAAAACATTTAGGCTTGAATGGGACATGTGTGAATGTCCTTTCTCTTATGTTTAGTGTGTTGAGTCATAAATAAGCCCATCATATCACTCTATAGAATGACATTTATCAAGCTCGATGAAGGGGATGATGTCTTTAGGGAATGCTTCATTACCTTGTCAATGTGTAAGGGAGCTACTATAAACACCTAGGTTATCCATTTTTTCACCACATCTATTACCCTCTTTATACACATGGGAAATGGACACTCCCTTGAATTAGGTAAGTATATTTTTTGCATCATCAATGATCCTAGTTATATCTCAAGAATATTGATTCAATCCTTTTAGGCAATTGATGATATTCATGGAGTCTCCCTAAATTAACTTTGGCTTTTGAAACATGATTCATTTAGATCCAAGGTGGTCCTATGTAAATTACCCTAAGATTCCCATAAGAATCTTGGAATGCCCCATAAATTAACTTTGGCTTTTGAAACATGATTCATTTAGATCCAAGGTGGTCCTATGTAAATTACCCTAAGATTCCCATAAGAATCTTGGATAGCACCTCCCACTCCCATCGGGCTTGGATTTACTTTAGAAACCCCATTGAAATTCAATTTGAACCAATGGGGAAGAGGATGAATCCACTTGACCTTAGATCTATCAACGGCCTGCTTGTGGGGTTTACCAAGGATTTATAGATTAAGTTGACAAAGAATGTAGGAAAACTATGGAGAAGTAGACCCATCAAAAGATGAACCATAGTAAATTCAATTTTCTTTTACAAAATCCATGATTTTCTTGAAAGTGGATAAATGTTTCGGCTTGAGGTTATCGAATAGAATCAAATTTATTGAGATCTAAATGCCCCAAAAATGTGGGGAAGGGCCAAATTTCACCAAAGTTTTAGGGGTGGATAATCCTAAGGGGGCTTCTATTGATAGATCAAATTCTTAATAATTCTTGGTGTTACCCAAGAGTAGTTGGAAAGTCTAAAAAATATTGAAAATAGAGGAGGTAAAGAAATATGATAGGAAAATATGCTCTCTAGATTCAATATCTTGTTTGTAGAGAACACATCTATTAGGAATTGGAATTATCCTTCTCATAATATTATCCACCATTAGGATCTTGTACTTATCTATCAGCTAGAAGAATACATTAATCTTTGAGATGAAGTTTTTAATCCATAAAAATTTCTAGTTATCTTTAATATTAGCCTATTCCTACAAGGAAGATAGCCAAATTTCATTGAATACAATCCATTAGGGTCCTTTTTTCTAAATGAGAGCATCTTATGTTGGTAAGATACTAATGTGAATGTTCTAGAGTGTGTTATTTAGTTCTTGTAAAAAAAGAGTTTGGGGATGATTCAAACCTTCTTTATGGATTAGTTTCAACCTTTTTTTACCATCAATTTCTAGCCAATAATTGCACACCTTATGGTTGATGGTCTCTTTGAAATAAATGAAAAACTCACTTTAAGGTAAAACATTGGTTTTTATAATTCATATGGCCTTAGTTATAATCACACTAATCATTGGCATCATATCACTTGGATAGAGGATAAAACTCATATCAAACTCTATGGGATGAGAGAGAGATATGAGGTGACACTCCACAAGCTTTGGAAGTAATGAAGCTAGAGAGTCAGATAAGCATGTAAATTATCTCTTTGGTGCATTGTATAAAACAAGTCAATTAGATTGTTATGACACCACATTAACCATGGTAATTGTTTCATTTTTAATCTCTATGGGCTTTACATTATAACTTATTCTGATGGTAAACTTGATATTTGATGTAGTCGATATGCTTGATATATACTTAAGTTTTTTTAATGAGATAATTTTCATTTCATGATTGTGAAATATATGTCATAAGTCATCCAAATATTTCAACTCTTTGAAAATATTAGACTCATGTAATGGGTCAAGGAAAATGTTATTGAATATGTCTTGAAGATCTTTATCTACCATTGTATTAGTTATTTTAGCCAACATTTTCTTGTACCTTAAGACATAAATATTGATATGTTTCATTATTTGATTTTTTTTGTTTGGGCATAGGAAACCTTTTTAGTAACATTAATAAAGAAATGTCTCAAAAATTAATCTACAAGAGGTTTTGATGATTTTACTAATTGGATTGGTAAATCATAGAACTGCCTTAGAGCATATCCCTTGAGACTCTTTAGAAATAGTATAGTCAAAATTTTATCATTGGAGACATAATAAAGGTATGCCACATAGAAAAATAAAAAATGTTGTTTAGGACCACCCTTTCCATCATAAAATTTTAACTTAGATGCAACAAAACCCATTGGAAAGGGATGTAAAGATATCTTAAAGGAAACAGAGTTATGTAACACCTATTTTAAATCAATAACATAAGGTAATTGAATGGAATATTGTTCATATTTTTAATTTTACCTTGAAATAATTTTATAGTTTGAACAATAGCTTGCACCTCTTAATCATTAAGGCTTGAAGCTTAGGAAGTCATCAAAGGAGGTGTACCCATAAGTTGAATATATATAGGCATTGAAATTGGTAATTGGATTTAAGTATGAATATTTGTAATATGATATGTAGCAATAGTAGTTTTAAGAAAAAAAGGTGTGAACACATATTCTATTCCCCCATTATAAGTATGAAGTGGTGATGTATTTAAGGGGAGGGTTGTTCATATAGAATAAATTATAGTACCACCTAAGGATTAACCATCACTAAGTGAGGAGGCCTTAGCCTTATGCTTACTAATTTCATCTCTTGTAACATATAAAAATACATATATTTATCCCTTGTTACTATTAAGAAGAGTAGCTAATGTCTATTTATATTCTATTTTAAAATGTGTTTTTTAGTTAACATTTCCATTACTTATAAATTAAAAATTTAGAATTTGAAATAAATTACAATAATTAAAAAAGATAGGAAACCCTAAGTTAAATTAGGGTTTTGAATATAAAGATGTAGAGGTTAGATTCACCAAATATTTAAACCAAAATTTATATATATCAATATAGTATAAGGTTAAAAATATAGAAATGAATAAGCACAAGGGTGATAAGCATGATCTATAACAATCCAATTAATTTGTAAACTCAAATAAATAATATTCTAAATTTTAATTTTGATATATGCTAAAAATAAAAAATGTAACTATTGAATGATATTACAATAAATCATAAACAAGAGTACCTAGTTATTTTATTAAAGTGCATGCAAATCTAGGTTGAAACAAGATGGAAGTGGACTAGATCAATCCTAGAATAGTTATTATATTATAGTGAGTTACATTCTATGGCCTCAGATGCTTGCAAAAAAAATTGATGGTTACATCAATATTTCTATCTAAATTGGATGTACTTGTATAATATAAAATATCAATTTTATTTGGGTGAGACCACCTAGAATATTTTAAGTTTTCTATTATCTTTGCTCTGGTGTGTTTAGATCTCACACATAGGCTATTGATCATTATCAAATGATCCAAATGTTATCTTCCTCATGCTTGGAGTGACTATGATAAAAATGGATTAGTGGTAACATGGTGTCAAGCTGCCCTATGGACCTATATGTCAATGGGTGTTATCTATATAGTTAATACTCTGAATAAGGCATTAGACTTATGTAGTTTTCACTTACATGTTGTCTTGTGTATGTATCAAGATGTAACGTGTGATAAGTAAGTACATAGAGTGACCTAAATTTTAATTTTGGAAAATATGGATCATGGAATACTCCTTTAGTACATCAGACATGTATATGGGTTGTCCCTATGATTGATAATTAAATAGAAAAGAATATATAAAAAAAATTATTTAAATGATTGACTAAAAGCTTTTGATAAGTTTACTTATGAGCTTTTAGGTCAATTCTAGGTGAATAATGAATGAGGGTTGATCTTTTTTTTTTTTTTTTTTTTTTTTTTTTTTTTTTTTTTTTTTTTTTTTTTTGTGTGTGTGTGTGTGTGTGTGTGTGTGTGTGTGTGTAAGATCAACCCTCATTCATTATTCACCTAGCATTGACCTAAAAACTCATAAGGAAACTTACCAAAAGATTTCAGTCAATATTTAAACAAGAAAAAAATTATATATTCTTTTCTATTTTATTATCAATCATAGGGATAATCCATATACATGTCTGATGTACTAAAGGAGCATTCCATGGTCCATATTTTCTAAATTAGAATATAGGTCACTCTATTTACTTAATGAGGGTTGATCTTATATATATATATATATATATATATATATATATATATATATATATATATATATATATATATATATATATATATATATATATATCCCTTTTAGAAATGTCTCACATAAAAAAAACTTAGTCCAATCATAAGAATATGTTTCATTTAGTTTGGAAAATTACACTTACATTGGCTTAGGTGTCTAGTTGGATGCAAGTGTCTAAGAAATTAGAAAATAGGTATAGGTCCAAAACTTTTAGAGGATGAAAATAAGTATGTTTATATAATTTTGAGCAACATAGAAGGCCTGATCATTATAATGACATATGGTTAGACTAAGTGATAAACAATGATGAGTGTCATCAATCTCTTCATCTAGATCAATTCAACTTTGTTAATATCATGTCAAACTAGGGATGGTGTCTAATGACAATCATTAGTAATATGGCAAAGATAATAACTAACTATTATCTTTTCAAGGGAGTTATGGATATTTTATCCCTGAGGATCTATTTTAGTTTCTTGAATTGAAATCTCTAATTACTTGAAAGGAAAACACTCTGATACATAATTAAAATACTGACTAGAAAAATAAACACACTTACTTTGAAAAGAAACACACTTTGATTATAAAGTAAATTATTTGTAAATAAACACACTTGCTAATAAAAGAAAGCACATATTAATATATTTTTTGAATTGAAAGAGTTATTTATAATTAAATGCTTATAAAAAATGTTGGAATTCAAAATAGAAAGTATCATAAAATAGAAACACACACATACACACATAGACCTACAGGTTAGATCAAATCACACTTTTAATCATAGAGATGTAGAAGACTAACTAACATTAATATAAAATATAAAATATTATAAAATAATTATATTTATTCAATTGAGTGGGCCTTTTCTCTCCCATGGAATAGGATAGAGATCACACTTAGTCTTTCAAAAATATTAAATCTTTATTAACTTAAGAAAATATTTACAAGTCTAGAAAATGCTTCAACAAATCTTCTTAATCTTAATGTCTTTCCTTTACTTATTGAATTCTAGTTACTAATCAACTAGGATGTGTTGGTTATATTTTTCACATTGGTTACAATAATTGACCAAAATAGTTATTCCCTAATAAGATTACTAACTAGATCTAATTTATTTACAAAATAGAAAAATAAGTTACAATCTCTTTCCATGTTTCAAGATTAAATGATGGAAGAGATGTGTAGGTTTGCATGTAGAGATATTTTATCTATTTATAGTTATAATGTATTTATTTATAGTCATGTATGACCTGGAAACTAATTTATATAATATTTATAGTGATACATTTACAAACATTGTTATAAATACAATGTTTATAAATAAGAATATTATATTTGGCAATTATCCTCATGAATCTGGAGTTGACTCAAAATAGTTTAGAAGGTTGTTTATCAAGCATGTATGATGTCAAAACATCCTTCAACAAGTTTTGCATCTGGCCTAAGTGACTTTGGAGCTAGATTGGTCCACTCTATAGCCTAATTGGTGGACTTTGGAGTCCAACTTGTAGACTTTGAGACCATACTAGTGGATTCAGGATCCAAATTGATTAACTTTAGAGCTAGTATGAGTTGATCCATAGTGTTATTCAATAGTATTCAAATGGTGTTCTTTTTCATCAAATTCATAGTATTTGATCATAGTATGTTTATAAAACCTATACATACAAAACTAATGGATTTTCCATAGAAAATGTTAGAACATAATAGTAAAACAAGAAACATTGACTCACACATACTAACTAAGTTAAATGTATTTATTTTATACTTAAGATTAAAAACAAGTTATAAAATGCATATTCAAACCCATTAAGAGGAATATTGATATGGTATAAATAAGGTCATTGCTTGGATATAATTCCCCTATAATTTACTTCTTACACATCTTATTTCAAGCTAACATATTCCTTATTCATGATCAAACACTCTTATTTCCAAATTGTGGTTGAGATCATATATATCATAATATGTGTCCTAATTAATCTAAAGTGGATTGACAAACCCTATATGACTCTTCACTAGTTCTTTCCATTTTTTATGCTTCTTAACAGATTAATGTACCACATTATTCCATTGAGACATAGGACAAAGGATGAGTGAAGGTCTGAATCTCATGCCTATCCACTTCTGACCATATATCTAACTAAACTATTAAATTATCTCAATAATAACCCTAGTTCTTTTTAAACTCCATCTAAGGTTGGTACATGAAATTATCTATCTTCATTTCGATGGAATATTCAAGGTAACCCATCTTTTATCACATGTAGTCAATGCTTCATTAAAATGGTGCTTCACAAATTCTTCAAAATTTATGGTACTTTATTACAAAAATAATAGGTAATGTTCCTTAAATTTTGCATAATATATTATGTTTCCTAATATTACAATTTGAACTTTTTCATTAGGAAATTGAACTCACATACAAAGGACCATAGTTTTTGATTGATCAAAATATTCATTTTTTATGCTCCATAAAATTTGGTTTTATAGAATGGAGGTGTAGGCTCTAAGATAATATTTTCCTACAAATATATTGATCAATAAGTAATACATATGACATAATATAAATCCACATAAATTAAGTTCACATAATAAATTTTAATAATCTAGGGTATTAGTCTGATAAGCTTTTATGAATTGGTTTTCATTTTCCAATTATGAGGTACTCCACATGAAATTCTTAGCAGTTTCCATCTAAGGAACTAATCATGAAGAAAAATATTACAGGATGAGGTGGGTATCTAATACGCTAAAAGTTTCTCGTCTATCTCATAATCTATGTGGAGGGTAGACTCTACTTTTTCCTTCTAATTTATTTCCTCAAAATTTATCATTAATATAATCTTTTCTATCTTGAACCTTTTTAATTTTTGACAAGTTTCATTTCAAGTGGTCATAATGTCATGATAATACAACTGTGTAGGAACTATTTGGTCTTATTCTATTTTTGGCTTATCCACTTTTTCTTTCAAGGACACAATCTCGTTATCTTTATGAAAATACTAAATTGTAGTTGCTTCTAATAATTTATGTAAAGATGAGATAGTGTCTTCCTCACCTTTTAGATTTATTTTAATGAAATATCTTCCTCTTATTATCTTATATTACCTTTAACTTTGTATAGAATCATAGCTTGTTGTACTTGTTCTTCTTCATCATGGTTAGAGGAGTGAGTTTCTTATGTCTCTATGATTAGGACTTTTCCTTTATCCATTGGTTGATATTAAATGCTTCTATTGTAGTTTCCAATTTATCAATGTTGAATGAGGTTTCATCTCTTATTTATTCTTATGTAGATATTTATTCAACCCTAGAGTCTTAACAAGTTATCTTTGATTTTTACTACCAAGGATCTCCATATCATCCATATCTTGACATTCTTCCTCCTCCAATATAAGTAATCTTCTTATTCAATTTGGTATAGGTACTAGCTTAAAATCCCCCCTTAGAATCATCCTTATTGAGCTTCTCCTTAGATCCTAATTGGTGATACCCTAAGATTAGTCTTTCTTTATCATAGATCTCCAAGATAGGAGCTTGTATAGTGGTTGGTTCTAAGGTTTCTTTAGCACTAGGTTTAGGTGCCCTAATTTTTAAATTATTTTTCTTCCCTATATTAGAATTTGGATCTTCACTAGAAGATCTTTCTGTTTTACTATATCTTGGTGTAAGGGAGGAATAAAGAGGTCTACATTTTATTTTAGATTTCCTCTTTAGCTTATTTCATAGGAATGCTTTGCAATAAGATTATTCATATTTTTTATTTATGAAAAAATGTTAGAAAATATATTTAATAACCCATGATACCAGATGCAATTAATCCCTTACACATTTTTTTTGCCATGACTTGAATGACTCCTTAAAAAATTTAGTTAAATTCACCCTCCATTCTAGCTTATGAAGTCCTTGTCTGAGGTGAGTAAGGATTTTCATTGCATCACAATGAATATAATTATATTATCCATCATAAGTGAAATATTTTTTCACCTAAAATACATTTTTTCTAGGATTTTGATAGATTCTCGCTCTTGATTTATTTATCAATTATTTTATGGCTAATAATTATCTCTGGAATAGGTTCCTCTTATTAATGATTTTTTTTAAAAGTAATTTAAGGTAAACCTTCCTAAAAACCTAATTATTTCACTCAGAATCCCTAAACTCTCACTAATAGCCTAACTAATTACTATCATTTTTACCCCTCTCACTTTTGTATGATCACTCTTGAGGTTGATGGTGAATCCTCTGATAAGTCATTCATCATGTCTTTAGAATTTTATTTGAAACTCTAACCATATTACTTAGTGAAATATGGTGTCCATTGTTTCATTTTCAATTAAAAAATACACAAATTACAACTCAATTTTTTATTTTTCACCATATTCCATGGACCCTTACTTTTATAGGGTTGTGACATTTGAATAAGAATGTGAAGATATCCTTGTAAAGGTGAAATTAGTTACTAGATAGAATAGGAGGTCTTACTGATATCAATATTTATTTTAAAATAAGCATGGGATGCTTAAGGTAGGGTTACATTAAATTTATCTTAGTTTGAAGCATATCCTGAAGATCTAAGTAATTATTAAATGATTGTTTGAGGGAGGAAAAGGTAATCATTTCTTCATGCAGAGATATTGAAAAGTAAATCAAATATTTTTGTGTCCCTTTTCTCATGTAATCTTGTGTCATCATCTTTTCTTAATGAATTTTGGTAAGTTCCTTGAGTTGAAATTTTTTAAAGAGTTGTATATAGTCTCATGTTTATATCATGGAGGTGTCTAGGTGAGCGGATGAAGTGTCTTGATAGTCTATTTGTCAATGACAAAGTGTGCAAAGTGTTTGTCTTAGTATAGTTGAAAAAGGCTTGGTTATTCTTTAGAATTTTCTTAGTTAAGGATATTTAGGTATGAGTATGGTGATTTGAGGATGTTCAAGATATCTTATAAGATTTATTTTATGCTTTGAGTGCTTATGTTCATGAGTGGAATTCATCTAGTTCTTCATTTCATTCATCTAGACATAATTGGGTCTGGGGTAGAAAAATCTGAGTAGGCATATTGATGATGTCATATTTCACACATTTGAATGTTATAAGATCAATGTGATATATGGATAGATTTACCTATGTGAGGAGATCATATGGCCCAAGTTTTAGGTCATGCAACTTAGCACAACAAAAGTTATTAAGGTGGAAATTTGGTCCCTCAGATAAAAGTTCACTAAGTTCTAAGACTTAGACAAACTTATAAGGCAGATCTAATGGTCCTCATTTAATCACATCTAATGTCAATGGCATAAACTGAGTCTAATATTAATTATGTGATTTATCTAAGTTCAATAATGAGTTAAATAAAAAAATTGATGATGGCATATCTCGCATGCATGAAGGTTTTAGGAGGAAATGGTCATATGGTTTTGTTTAGTATTATGCCTAGTTTCTATGGTTCATATTTGAGAACATGTAGTTGAGCGAAATGAAAGATATAATTATGAAAAAATTTCCTTCTAGGTAGATTAAAATGATTCACATACTTAGTTATTTTTTCATAACGTAAATATTAGGACCAAATAGAGATCTAATGGTTCACGGGTATTCATATATTAGAGATCAACAACATGCACTAAGCTAAAGAGATTAAAGTGTTTGATGGTTTACAAAGTGTTGGTGATTTTATCCCATATATCAGGCTTTGCCTATAGTTTGAAGGAGAAGCCTAGCAAGGTCTTAATGAAGTAGAAAACCTAATGGCTTAAAAATGGGTCCAATAATGAAAATAGAGGGAACCAAGTAGGATCTCATGGTACTCGTGAGCATGCAAGGGCATGGATTGGATTGATAAAGTTGTGAGATATCAACATAACTCTAAAGGTTTGAGCAAAGGGTGAATTATGCAATCTTTGGATACTAGACCATCACTAAGACATCTTCTAAAAACAAATAGACCAGCCTATTTGAGTAATTAATAAATGCACCTTATAAAGTCATGTGAGACAAAATATTTCAGCACCATGGAGTCCTTCATGCCAAGATCATGTCCTAAAATTTCCATGTGTGTACAAGCTTTCTAGCTCAATTTTTGGATCTTCAAAGTTGGACCTACAACGTAAGACGTTTGTACTAATCAAGTTTGAAATTTATAAAGTAACTATTTGGGTTTAAAAGGTCCTTATAAGGTTTCAAGTTGATCAAGATCTAATGATCTGCATGAGCTCATAAACTAACAATAAAGATATAATGGTTTGGGTTGGTGTTAAATAAGGCAAAAGGTCCCTGGATTAAATCCCTTTAAAGAGTTACAACTTGGATAAGATATGATGTTGTAGATCAACTGATCAAAGATCCAATGGTGTGAGCTTAACTAATAAGAAGGTGGGTCTAAGAAAAATATAATGGTCTATGTTGTATTTTACATCTTAATCTAATGGTGTGAGATGATTCAAAAGGTCAAAGAGTTCGAGAGACCACCATATGGCACAAACACAGAAGCTGATAGACTAAAAATAAGATCCTAAGATCAATGCTTGATTGACAAGTGGCATGAATATGTTATTCATGGTAGGAAATCAATGGACCATGTTGGTTTGTACCAAGGATATCAATGGTGGGCATAAGGTTAAAAGGTCAAGATCTGATAATGAGGATCTATGAAGCCAATGAGAGTAAAGACAAGTTAGAACAATTTGATTGGCTAGAGTAATTGTTGATGACCAAATTTCAGCCAAGGAGAAGTTTTCAACTAAAGCAAATAGATCTTATAAATTCCTCGTGTCACTATTAAAGCTCATTCAAAAGATATGGAGTGACCATAGTCTTTCATTCAAGTTAAAAGACATAAACGGACCACCATTAAGGATAAATATGGACCTCTAGCTCAAGGGTTTATGTCATAGAGGGATATTTTTGTGACTATGTTCATCATTATTAGAAGAAGGATCTAGCATTTCAAAGGGTGACACAAAGGCATACATGTAGACTCCAATAGTTTCATCTCTAAGACCAATTACATGAAAAGGAACCCTTCTCTCCATTGTGCATACCATGACAAACCAGTTAGGAACAATTAACAACAAGATGAGTTTCTAACAAACTAGCTTAGTTGTCATAATTGCATAGATGGTAGAACCTAGATCAGAATAACTTGACCTTGCCATTGTAATAAAAAGGAACATCAGTGTAACTATGTAACTAATTGAAGTAACTTAGATCAATCAAAAGGGTATGAATTAGCATAATTTTTAGATCCAGTTGTAACTACATTTTAAATGGATTTAAGCTCATTTGATTCCCCTTTGAGCACCAAAACCCCCTCTCTCTTGATTCCTTTCTTCTATAAATATAACCTTTGATTCATTGATGAGGATCCTTTAGGTTGGTACAACTAGACTTTCCCAAAAATTAGATTATTCACCTCTTAGAGTAACGAGAAAGGCACTTTTGTAGTGTTTTGTCAATCTATGTTAGCATTCTTGTGTTTGCTTGGCATTTGAAGTGGTCTAATCCTCCCTTTGAAAATTCTAAGATCAGCCTAAATGCTAGAAACTTTACTTTTAGGTTATATAGTGTGTCTTAGCATTGATATCTCAAGGATTTAATGGACTATTCAATATAAGTGTCTTCAACTAGACCTTACTTTCATTTCTCTCTAGTCTTAGTGCATCAAATTTACCTATATATGAAATATTATTGCTTATAAATTATAGTAGACACTACATTAGCTCCTTTCATAGTCCATTATTATGTTAAATATTCCAATCCTAAGAGTGGATATGATAAATTCATGGTGCATCACCATAAGATAAATAGGTTTCCTTTATGTAGTTTATTGACTCTTTTCATCCCAACTAGTTTTAGGTTTTATAAATAGAGGTCTAAGTCATGAAATTTGAGGAGATAGCCTCATTAAAAACCCTATAGGTCTGACCCTATTATAGGATACCCATAGCCTAGAGTCATTCCCATGTTGAGATAGATTTGGGTAAAGGACCTGAATAATCCCTTACCCAGCTAGGGTACAATATAGATCCCCAAAATTTTTAGCATGCCTGATGGGACAAATGTCTAAAAGAGTGGGAAGATCTTGGTGTGTCTTTCCTCTGAGCATCTTTTATAATCAAACACGTTAGCACCAATGGTGACTCTAGAAAAATAATGTGGTTATGAGTAGACCAGGTATGTCTCATTGTATATTTTAGTCATCTTTTACATCTCATTTAATAAATGAGGTTAGTATGGACAACTATGGTGAGTATCCTTATTATCCACCCCTTATCAATAGTCCCAATATCATTCTCATGATATTTATTATCAAGGGGCATGAAACTTGCCAACCCTATCATGAGCCATCTATAATAGCACTTAAGTAGACTTTAGTGAGGCTTAAAAAGCATGTACTAGAGTTATACTCCTAAAAGTATTATGGCCAATATGTCCCTACTCACCTAATTCATCATGTGAGAGAGTCATTATAGCAAATGAAAAAGGAATGGGCACCTATTTAAATATCAAATTGTAACAATCTCATAGGTGAGATGATGGATGTGGGTGGTTACATTCAAATCATAGAGGATAATCTAAAAGACCTTAAAGACCATTAGGTTCCCACCATCAACCTTGTGTATCTTCATTTACACTACCTCAACCTTCATATGTGCCATCCATTCTTCCCTAATAAAATATTCCAAGTGACCCTCAAAGTGTTCCAAGTTCTTCCTATGTTCCTTATACCTTCCTTTCTTAGAGGTCTATCCAAAAGAGCTATAAAAAAAAAGAAATAATTTTTTGTTGAGCAACCTTCTTTTACAATCTAATACTCCATTCTTTCTCAAGAACCCCTTAAGAGGTCCTTTAACTTTCCAAGATGAAATAAAGTGGTGAAGACAAATGGTGGGAAAAAATAGATATAATCCTCTTGTGTTCCTTAACAAGAAGCCTCTAACCACCTTAAAGAGTAGCTATTCCAAGAAAACATTGATAAGCAGATTAAAGAATTGGAGCTAAAAATAAGAAAGAAGGAATAAAACTAGAATCATAAGCTTAAGGAATAGCCTCTATCTTTTCCATCTTCTAACCAAATCATCTATTCAATTAAACATATATTAATTCAACCCCATCCCTCCCCTCTTCAATAATATAGGTCATTTCTATCATGGAAATCCATCCAAATCAGTATGTAAAAGGAGGAGGACATGACTATCAGAGATAAGTAATTAGACCAAGGAAGTGTCGCATATATCTCATCTCTCTTGGATTCATCCCAAGAATATCCTATGCCACTCTTTGAAGAGGTAAGCATTGAATGCCATGTTGAGATCATAACTAATAATGATAGATTATCAGATTCAAAAGAGGAAATCATCATTGAGATACCACTTGGAAAGTATGAGCATGATTCATTTTTCCATAGTGTCAAAGAGGATAAGTTTTAGAAATAAAGTGCAAGTTGGGAATGAGATCCAAAAAGAAGTATCAAATGCGCACCAAGAGGTTATTTCTCAAGAACCTCTTGATCACATATCAATTGTCCAAGATCAATAGTTTTGTCAAGATCTTGAGGTAGTTGATATAGATCAAGTATAAGTTCATATTTCTTTAGAAGGTAGCCATGAAGACAACTCACATAGAACCATTTTTTAGGAAGAGAGCATTCCCAAAGAAGAAGATCATTAGTACCAGTTGTACCATGATTTCTTGAATGAAATTGAAGAGCTTAAGATGATATGATTAGATGATGAGATAGTACAATAAGTTGACTCTTCATCTAAGTATTCCATTAATGTTTTAGAGCTTTAGGAAGATAGTGTTACTCTATGGATTCCCAAATAAAATGAGAAAAATGGTCATGATGAGATATTGGTATGAATGGGAGTAATGAATGAGATTGAGATATATCTTATTGAAAAGGATCAAGTTCTTGAGAGGGTGGACAAAGAATTTCCCATGGAGAATAATGACCAATATTGGGTTGAATATGTAGAACTCTTGGATGAGCTTGAAGAAATTTTAATAAATAAGAAGCCTAGTATTATTGAGGACACTATAAAAATCAAAGAGGTATGACTTGTTGAATCACTATTGAAGGTTGCAATGGAGGAGCCATATGAGAGAGTTGAGACTATCTAGATGCACATAGCTGACCTATTTAGAGTTATTTGGTTCTCATTAAACATCATGATAAAGAAATTGACAGATGCAACAAAGAAGTAGGCATCAAGACCAAGGTTCAAGGAGCTGCATGCCTCATTTAATTCCACATCTCATGATGCAAAAATGTTATAAAACTTTCCTTTTGATCTAGAGCAAAGGTACACATAGTTTGAAGTTGTATATAATTAGGATAGTTTTTTAAAAATTCCTCTAAGTGTAGTTTCTAGCACATTTATTTGTTGTCCCTATTTTTTTCTAGGTTAGTTTCCCTTCAATAAGTGCCTTAGACACTCTATCTTGTTTTTTTATTTTCTTGATCCTTTGTTTGTTCCAAAGGTTAGAGTAAGATTGGTAGCCAATTCTAAATCTAGGTCAATATGTTAGACCCAAGTAGAGATTCCATGCCCAAAGGACTAGAAAATACAAAATGGTTTGGGTTCTCTTGCATAGACAAGCATGCAAGCTAGCTGAGTCACCAATAGTGTTGTCCATTTTGGCCCACATATCAGGTTTTACTTGTAGTTAGAAGGAGAATCCTAGTAGGGTCTTAATGAAGTAGAAAACCCAATGGCTTAAAAATAAATCTAGTAATGTAAATAGAGGGATCTAAGTAGGATCTTATGGTCCTTGTGAGAATTTAGGGGCATGGACCAGATTGACAAATTATTAATAGATCATTATAACTTTGAAGGGTTGAGCAAAGGGTATATTATTCAAGCTTTGGATACTAGACCATCACCAAGAGGTCTTTCACAAAAAAATGGACCAGCCTATTTGAGCATTTAATAAATGTACCTAAAAAAGTCATGTGAGCCAAAATATTTTAGCACCATGGATTTTTTCATGCCAAGATCATATCTTGAAAGTTCCATGTCTGTGTCAGATTTCTAGCTCAAGTTATGGAGCTTCAAAGTTGGAGCTTCAAAGTTGGACCTGCAGCATAAAACGTTCATGCTAATATCAATTTTGAGCTTTGTAAAGTAATTTTTTGGGTTAAAAAGGTCCTTAAAGGTTTAAATTTAATCAAGATCTAATGGTTTTCATTAACTCACAAACTGACACTTGAGATCTAATGGTTTGCAGTAGGGTCAAACAAGTAAAAAGGTCTTTAGGCTAAATCCCTTTAAAGAGCTAAAATTTGGATAATATCTGATGGTGTAGATCAACTAAACAAAGATCCAATGGTGAAATATTGACTGATAAGGAGGTGGGCCTAGGCAAAATCCAATAGTCCACATTGCATCATACATCTTCATTCAATAGTGTTACATGATTCAAAAGGTTAGAGAGCTCAAGAGACTACCATGTGGCACAAGCACTAAAGTTGATAGACTGACAATAGGATCTTGAGATCAACATGTGATTGACAAGTGGCATGAACACATTAATCATTATATAAAATCAATAAACCATGTTAGTTAGTACCAAGGAGATAAATGACATGTACAAAGTCAAAAGGTCAAGAGATAATAATGAGGATCTACAAGGCCAATGAAAGTAAAGATAATTTGAAGTAATTTGATTAGCTATAGAAATTTTTGACAACTAAAGTTGAGCCAAAAAGTAGTTTTTGATCAAAACAAACAAGGTCTTACAGGGTCATCCCATCACCATTAGATCTTGTTCAAAATCTATGAAACAAACATAGTCTTGCAGTTAGGTTAAAGGAAATAAAGGGACTACCATTAAAACTAAATATGGACCTCTAGCTTGAGGGTTTATGTCATAGAAGGATCTTTTTATGACTATGTTTTCCATTGTTATAAAAGGAACTAACATTTCAAATGGTGCCACAAAGGCATACATGTAGACCCAAATGGTTTCATCTTCAAGACCAAATACATGAAAGGACCCCCTCTCTCCATTATGCATGCCACAATAAACTAGTTAGAAGCAATTAATAATAAGACAAGTTTCTAACAAACTAGCCTAGTTCTTATAACTACATAGATGGTGGAACCTAGCTCAGAAAAACTTAACCTTGCCATTGTAACAAGAAGCAATATCTATATAACTGTGTAACCACTTGAAGTAACCTAAATCAATCAAAAGTTTTTGAATGAGCTTAATTTGTGGAGGTAGTTGTAATTGCATTTCAAATGGATTTGATCTCATTTGATTCCCCTTTGAGTACCAAAATTCACTCTCTTGCTTCCTTTCTTCTATAAATAAAACCTTCAAGTTATTAATGAGAATCCTTCAGGAAGGTACAACTAGACTCTACTAAAAATTATATTTTGCACCTCTTAGAGTAATGAAAAAGGCACTTTTGTAGTGTTTTATCAATCTATATTAGCATTCTTATGTCTGCTTGATATTTGAAGTGGTCTAATCCTCCCTTAATAAATTATAAACTCAGCCTAAATGCTAAAAACTTTCTTTATAGTTCATATAGTGTTTATTAACATTGACCTCTCAAGGATATAGTAGACTATTGATTGTAGGTGTCTTCAACTAGACTTAACTTTCATTTCTCTTTAGTCTTAGTGTATCAATCTAACCTCTATATGAAATATTGTTGCTTAGAAATTATAGTAGAAACTAAATTAGCACCTTTCATAGTCCATTAGTGTGTTAAAGAGCCCAATCCTAAGAGTGGATATGAAAAAATCATGGTGCATCACCACAAGCTAGATAGGTTTACTTTATGAAATTTCTTGACTCTTTTCATCCCAACCAGTTTTAGGTTTTAGAAATAGAGGTCCAAGTTGTGAAATATGATGAGTTAGCCTCATTAAAAACTCTAGATGTTTGACCTTGTTATAGGATATGCACATCCTAAGGATGCTCCCATGTTGATCTAGATTTGGGTAAAGGACTTGAACAATCCCTTACCCAGCTAGCATTAAATCTAGAACCCCAACACAAAGATAAAGACTGATCTATTTCAAAGAGATCAATGGAGTGTGTTTGTTCCAAAGTGTTAGAAAGCAATGAGATGATGATAAGTGCTTGATGTTTAATAGGAAAAGTGCTTATAAATCACATAAGGGTACCAAATATAATGATTATGGGGGTTCTAAGCAAGATCAAATGGTGAGCACTATAAGATAAAGACTGAGCTAATCTATAAAAATTCGCATTGTGTATGTGGTCAAGATTGCAAGATTGCAAAAGATGAGGTCAATTTTTTGAAGTTTAATGTTTAGGTAGTAGAACACTATGAGTTAAATTTTGAATAAGATCAATGGTGTGTATTTAATCTAAGATATAAAGGGATGAGATGCATTTTAAGTGATCAAAGATTAAACGTGACCATTTGAATTCAAATATTTGAATTTAACAAAGGAAAGACTAATGTTTGGTTTTTGAGCCATATCTTTTGATACAAGTAAAATTTACTCATGGTGTAAAAAGTGAATTTTTAGAGGACTCAAAGTCACATACAAAAATGTAGATTTCAAGGTCTGAAAGTGTGTATATTTAGAGTTATGAAGGTTCAAATTTGAATATGTTTTCAAGTTTACTCTATAAGTAATCTAAGAAGGATAATTGAGTTGTGCTTGTTAGTATCTCAATGTTTAAAAGTGAGATAGCTATTGTATTATGTTTTAGACTACATGAAAACCATTTGTGTGCATTATTAATATTTGATCAATCATATGCAGTATGATCAAAGGATTATAACTCAACTATTTTTTGTTCATAATGATTATGTGTATAGAAAGGTGTTTGATCTAATTAAGTGTTAATTGAAGGCTGTTGTGATGGATATAGACACTTAAAAAGGACTTATATATAATTTTTCATGGGTCCATGTACTTTAAAATTAATCCTATGTTCTTAGTTTGTTCAAAGAAGTATCAAAGAGGTGAATGGGTCTCCATAAGACCTAAAAAGTGACTTGGGCTTATTTGAAAGAGATTTGTGCTTAAGTGTGACCCATGTTAGATGCCTTAAGGGTGAATTCATGTATTGTGGTTGATAAGAGAATATTTTAGACTTGATAATTCATGAAGTTTCTATAAAAGGTAAAATCAAATATGATGATTTATAGACTCTTAGAAGATATGTATGAGGAACTTGTGAGCAGGTGATCAAAGTGGAGTCTTGTGTAGACTGGTGGAGCATGTGTTAAAAGTGTAATATAGACTTGTTCTATTAGAGTGAAGAAGAGACATGTGTGAGTAGATCATGTGTTGAAGAGTATAGAAGATAGAGGAAAGACATAGGTCAGAGTGAGGACTGTGTGTATGATCATTGGTCATGTTGTTGGTATTGTGATAGAATTTTTATAGGTTAATGAGAATGAGAAGTGTGAAGTGATCTAAAAGATGTTTTTTGGATGCATTATGAGTGTGTGAAGAAGTGAAGGAGGATCTATTATCAAAGTTCCATCATTAGGTGTTGAAGACATCAATTCAAAGGTGGAGGTGTTTATTTCATAGGAGGTCAGAAGGACTTGATATTCTTTAGGGGTAGGTTATCCTTGTGAAATAGGGATTTTACTAAAGGACTTAGGTTAAAAGGACTTGACCAATATTTTTGGTTAGAACAACTTGACTAAAACGTGGTTATCAAGACTTGATCATCTTAGGGGTAGGTGTTCCTTATGAAATTGATGTTTCACTAAATCTTGGTCAAAAGTAATTTATCAATATCTTATTTGTAAGCTCTTATAGGACAATTAGTCCATGTTTTATAGGATTGAGAGTGGTTTTAATTCTCCATGAGGGTTTCTTATGGGAACTATGTGTTATGTGTTTGATCTTGTATATGTATTAAATGAATGAGCTCTCTTGTTAATGTTGCTTGATCAGTTGATATATGCCAATTTTTTAATAGTATGAAAGGATTAAAATTGAAATTAAAATATTTGAGCTCACTAATTCAACCCCCCTCTCAGTGATTGTACCTCAAACAATTGGTATTAGAGCAGGTCTTTTGGTAAAGGCTTGACAGCTGAAAGTTAATCCAAAGTACAATATGGGTAGTAATCAAGAATGTTTCTCTACTAAGAACTGATGTTTAATGGATCTAATTATTCTTTTTAGAGTGCAAATATGAGGACCTATATCATGTCCCTAGGGTTTGATGTTTGGCAATCTATTATGGATAGTTATTTTGCACCTACTATTCTTTCATCTAGTGTTGTAGATAAGAAGTTATTTGAGAATAATTCTCAGGCAATGAATTATATCATTTATGGTCTTTCATAGATTGAATACACCAAGGTAATCTATTGTATATCTTACAAGTAAACGTGGGATAAATTTAAGACTATTTATGAAGGAGACTCAAAATTTAAGTTAAAAGAGGTGTAGCCTCATCGAAGGAAATTTGAGAGTCTTGAGATGAAGGAATAATATTTTGTGGCATCCTTTCTACAATATTTGATGAGATTATGAACATCATGAAAGGTCTTGGAGACGACCTTGAAGAGTCTAACATAGTTAAAAAGGTATTAAGATCTCCTTCTATCAAGTTTGATTCAAAAGTGTTTATTGTAGAAAAAAGTCATAATCTTCTCAATTGAAGATGGATGAATTGGATGGCATCCTTACTACATATGAGATGAGATTAAATGATGATATACCACTAAATAAGGAAGCAACATTCAAGATAGATATGAAGCCTAAGAAGAAGTTCCAAGGTAAGAAACCTAAGGAGGAAGATATTTCTGATATTGATGAGGATGAACTAATTGCTTTGCTTACAAAGAAATTGAAAATAGGTTCAGGCAAGTATAAGGGTAAACTTCTTTTTAAATGCTTCAATTATGGAAAGATAGGACATTTTGCTAAGATGTTACCTCATAATCATGATGATGAAGAATATGATGAAGACCAAGATGAATAAAAGAAGACATATAGGAAGAAAGGATTCAAAAAGTATAATAATAAGAAGTCCTTAAAGAAAAAGAAAAGTCTCTACACAAATAAAAATTTAGATCATTAGATGAGAGTGAAGACAATGACTCAGAGTATGATTATAATTATGATGGTCCTATTAAAGATGACACCTTTTTCATGGCCAAGGAAGGAAGTTGATCATATCAAAAGGAGTCTATTTGGAGTCATTCAGATGTTGATAGAGATGAGGTAGACTATGATACTAAATTGATGAATGCCCTTGAAGAACTAAAAATTGATAAGAATATTAAAAAGAATATGAAGTCACAAGTCAAAGACTATGAGAAAAATTCCAGTGTGTATGAAGCAAGAATGAATGAAGACATCAATGAGCATGAAGATATTTTCAAGCATCTCAGTTGTCAATTGAAAATCCTATCTATAAGCTTGAAAGCTAAAAAAGATGAATGTTCAAGGTATATAATTGAAAGTGAGTCAATTAAATATGATTTAGAGAAGACATTTAGTAAGGTGAAGTCATTTTTGAGATTTGAAAAGATCCTAAGTTATCTAGACAATATTTTGAATGATTAAAAGCATGTATTTGATAGAATTGATCTTGGATACAAAGAAGAATTAAAGAATGAAACTTAAGGCAAGATGAAGACTAATTTGAACAAGAATAATTTGACTTTGAAGACAAATCATTAGATAAATAATGAAGGTGATGGCAAACTAAAGATAAACTAGATCAGATAACCAAATTCTATGAGGTATGCAAGTTTTAATGGTTATTGTCACACATTTAATCAGTTTGAGCATAGAGCTACAGAATGTAAGAGACCTGTTAGAAATGAGTTTTCATGGAAATATGATGGGAGTCATCAATCAAAATGTGTGAAAAAATTTAAGTGCTTCAACTATCTTGATGAGGGACACTTTGCTAAGTAGTGTCTAAATAAGGTAAGGTAAGATGAGTCTTCTTAAAAAGAAAGAGTTTATTTTAGTTTTTATAACATAAGACACATTGCAATATTTTGTCTGTATTAGGTAGGGTAAGTTGAGTTAACTTCAAAAATAATGGTTTTTTACAACTATAAGAAGATTGGTCACATTTATAGATTTTACAAGCAAAGGCAATCAAGTCAAAATGAGTTTAATCAAGCTCCTAGAGTGCAAATAAGAAGGCAAGTTAACTCAAGGAAACCAAAGGTGGTAAGTATGAGTCATGATGGGTCTACTGGTCTATGTAATTTATTTGCTATGGTGGGGAATGCTACAAAAGTTAAAGAGTGTCAAGGGCTCTCATTGTCTGCTCATGTTATGGATAAAGAGACTGAGCTCAAGGAGATGACCAAGGTATTAATTGAGGCTATTTTTTGAGGTGAATATGAATTCAAGTGAACATCATATTATTACTAAGCAATTTTCATACAAAAAACATTAATTTTTAGTACCTAGTGATGAGGTTCTAAACTTCAAAGAAGATTCTTCAGATGAAAATGTATGTCATGAATCTTTGTTGTTTCCATGTATGGTCAATTCAATATTAAAATAAAATGAGAATGTTGTATTGGTTAAGCATGTTGCTTATCTTAAGCCTAAGAAAAATAAGAATTACAAGTATCACATGACCAAGGAACAAAAAGAATATGAGGAGTTGTGGACAACTCTTGGTTTCACATTGTTCTTGGACATTGTGAAGTAGGGTGTCTCTATATATGCTTCTTAAGAGACTCCTTTTAGTAGAGAATCAAGTGTTGTTATGTATTTAGTGTTTTCAGGGTTAGAATGGGTGTTAATAGGTGGCCTAATGAGATTGATGTAATTTCAAGAAGAGTTTGATGTTCACAAAGTTTTGTCTTAAGGGTAAGTAGGCCTAAAATGGGTTATAGGAAGTTAAAGATTCCCAAAGGTATGGAAGCTCAAATTTTGGTCTAGAAGTGTGTGATGGTTGTCTTCAGATGTGAAAAATGTTTTAGAGGGCATTGACTAGAAGGAGGTTTGTTGACCTTATTTATTTTTACATTCTAGGTTTTTGTTATCTATTAGAAATGTGGTTTAACTTATTAGTTGAGATCTGAGGCTTCTTAATAGGTTGAATGGACCAAATGGGTTGTAAAATCAAGCTTCATAGGGATCTAAAGGTTTGTGGATTTCAAGTTATTCAAGTTTTTGTCAAAATGGAGGCCTAATTGGATAGTAGGTTTATGAAATAATTATGTTTTAGAGGATGAGATAGATATGAAGTTTCAAGTCTTAAACTTATGTCTATAAAAAGTTGTGGGCTCTACAAGTTCTAGGTAAGGCTATAAGGAGACTAGATAGGCCTAATGTGAAGGTTTGATTTTTTTTTGGTCATTTTTTCCAAAATACCAAGGTATGGTTATTTTGATATGATTTTTTTGGTTGTTTCTAAACATATTTCATGTTTTGAGTATGGCTTGAAAACATTTGTTGGTGATCATGGGATTGAATTATGAGAGAAAATTTGAAGGTTCTTCATGGTATGTGAAGATCTGAAGATACTCAAAAGGTGAAATGAATCAGATATCTTAGGGAGAGTCCTTTTTAGATGTTTCTTGATATGTTTCATCAAATTTTAGTACTTTTATTTATTCTTTCTTCATTAATTATAGCGTTTGGTTGAAAAGAGTGTTGGCATGTGACAAGAGGAAGTTGACAAGGCAAATAAAAGGTTGGCTTAAGGTAAGGGGGATTTTGTATCATATTTATAAGGTTGTCCTTTATTATTTATGGTCTTTTTTAGGTCATCAAGATCAGTTGGTTTCTACTTTGTCATTGTGTCAAAGGGGGAGAAAGTTCCTATTGTGGGAGTGCTTGAAGAGAGAGAAGGAAGGTGAGATGTATATTATTATATGATGGTTATTGACATAAATGAAAAAGGAGGAGATTTTTTGAGAGTTTTCAATGATGTCATGGTGATTTCATGGAGGTGCCCAGGTGAGTGGATGAAGTATCTTGATAGTTTATGCGTCAATGATAAAATGTGCAAAGTGTTTGTCCTAGTAGTCTTGAAGAAGGTTTGTTTTTAATTCAAATTTTTCTTGGTTAAGGATGTTTAGGGATTAGTATGGTGATTTGAGGATGTGAAATAGGTCCCATAATATGTCTTCTATGCTTTGAGTGCTTGTATGCATGAGTATAATTCATATGGTTTTTCATTTTATTCATCTAGACATAATTGGTCTATGGAAAAAAACTCTAAGTAGGCATATTGATGACATCATATTTTACATGTGTGAAGGTTTAAAGATCAGTGTGATATATGGATAGATTTTTCTATGTGAAGAGATCATATAGTCCAAGTTTTAGGTCATGCAACTTAGCATAGCAAAAGTTATTAAGGTGAAAATTTGGTCCCTTAGATAGAAGTTCACTATGTTCTAACACTTAGACAAATTATCAAGGCATATCTAATGGTTTGCATTTAATCACATCGAATATCAATAGCTCAAAATGAATCTAAGATCAACTATGTTATTTGTCTAAGTTTTAAAAATATCTAAGTAAGTAGTTTGATGATGGCATACCTCACATGCATGAAGGTTTTAGGAGGAAATGGTCATATGGGTTTGTTAAATATTATGCCTAGTTTTTATTGTTCAAATTTGAGAACATGTGATTGAGATAAGTGAAAGATATAACTATGCAAATTTGGCCTTACAAGCTTATTTAAATGATTCCTATACTTAAGCCATTTTTACATAAGGTAAATATTAGGACCAAATGGAGATCTAATGGTTCACAAGAATTCATATATTAGAGATAAACAATGCACATTAAGTCAAAGAGGTCAAAGTGTTTTATGGGTTATAAAGGTAAATACCGAGCTATTTAAAGAGATCAATGGAGCATGTTTGTTTCAAAGTGTCAAAAAGTAGTGACATGATGAAAAGTGATCAAGTTTAATAGTAAAAGTGCTTAGAAGGCACATGAGGGTACCAATTTTCATGATCATGGAGGTTCTGATCAAGATTGAATGGTGAGTGATATAATATAAGGATAGATCTAAGTCATAGAGATCGACGGTGCGTATGTGGTCATGATTGCAAGATTTCACAAGATGAGGTCAACTATTCAAAGTTTAATATTTGAGAGTGACACACTATGAGTTAAAGTTCAAATAATATTGATGGTGAATATTTAATCTAAGATGTGAGGACACAAGATGATTTTTAATTGACCAAAGTTTAATTGTGACCATTTGAATTCAAATATTTGAATTTAACAAAGGAAAGACTATTGTCTAGTTTTTGGGCCATATATTTTGATACAGATAGAATTTGCTCATGGTGTTAAAAGAAAATTTGTATAAGATTCTAAGTTACATTTATAAATATATATTTTAACATTTTAAAGTGTGTATAGGCAAATTTATGAAGGTTCAAAGTTTATTATGTTTTCTTATTTGCTCTGTAAGTAACCCGAGAAGGGTAATTGAGCTATGCTTATTGGTATCTCAATATTTAAAGGTGAGATAGCTATTATAGTATGTTATATTCTCCATGAGTACCATCTATGTGTATCATGAATTTTTTACCAATCATATGTAGTATGATCAAAGGGCAAAAAGTTGACTGTGTTTTCATTCATAATGACTGTGTATTGAAATGTGTTTGAGCTAATTGAGTGTTAATAGAAGGGTGTTGTGATGGATATGGACACTTAATAAGGACCTATAGATCATATGTCATGGGTACATGTACTTGTAAGTTTTTCATGTGTTCTTAGTTTGGTTGGAGAAGTATCAAAGAGGTGAATGGGTGTCCATGGGACCTAAAAAGTGACTTAGGCTTATGTGAAAGAGAATTGTGCTTAAGTGTGACCCATGTTAGATTCCTTAAGGGTGAAGGCATGTATTATGTCTGATAATGAAATATTTAACACTTGATAATTCATGAATACTATATAAAATCTAAAATCAAAGATGGTGATTTTTAGACTTTGATAAGAAATGTATGAGAGACTTATGAATAGGTGCTCAAATTAGAGGCTTGTATAGACTGGTGGAGTATGTGTTAAGAGTGTAATAGATACTTGTTGGATTAGAGTGAAGAAAATACATGTGTGAGTAGAGCATGTGTTGAAGAGTGTATAAGATAGAGGAAAGACATAGGTTAGAGTGAGGATTATGTGTATGACCATTTGGTCATGTTACTAGTATTATGATAGAACTATTATAGGTTGATGAGAATGAAAAGTGTGAAGTGATCTAGAATATGGTTTTTGGATGAATTATGAGTGTGAGAATAAGTGAAAGAGGTTGTGTTATCAAAGGTACATCATCAGGTGTTGAAGACATCAATTCAAAAGTGAAGGTGTTTATTTCATAGGATGTTAGAAGGACTTGATCTTCCTTAGGGGTAGGTTCTCCTTGTGAAATAGGGGTTTCACTAAAGGCCTTAGATTAGAAGTATTAACCAAGGTTTATATTCAAAAGGACTTGACCAAAAGGTGGTTCTAAGGACTTGATCATGTTAGGAGCATATGTTCTTTATGAAATTGATGTTTCACCAAATCTTGGTCAGAAGGACTTAATCAGTCTCTTGTTTATAATCTCTTATAGGATATGTAGTCCATGTATTATAAGATTGAGAGTGGGTTTCATTCCCCATGAGGGTTTCCCATGGGAAATATGTGTTGTGTGTTTGATCTTGTATATACATTGAATGAATGAGCTCTCTTGTTAATGTTTCTTGATCAAGTTGATATATGATAATTGTTTAATAGTTTGAAAGGATTGGAATTGAAATTAAAAATCTAAGTTCACTGATTCACCCCCCATCTCAGTGATTAAACCTCTAACAACATATTCATAATTATTCTTTTCAAAAAAGTTTTTCTTGCATGATTTCTTATGTCATATCAACATGGTGACATTGTGTCACCCTTCTCACTTGGGAGAAATCATAATTCATACCTTTCATTGGAAAAAAACATTTTTACTTTTTGAGATGACCTTTTTATGGCATATTTTCATTTTGGAAAAATATGTTTTTAAAAAATGGATAGATGTGACATTTTAATAACTTAATTTTAATCTTATACATAAAAAAGTAAATTACAAAATACCTTAACTAAGTTGTGATGTTAACTTTGTCTACTTAGGCTTCCCCCTATCCTATGAAAATACCACATCAATTAACTAAAAAAAATATGCAACATACATAATCATGAATTTTATTGTTTATTCCTTAAAAGTTGTAATTTTATGTTTTTGATTTTTAATTTTTTTCTATTTTTTTGGGAGGATGATTGTCATTTGTTGGTTTTTAATCCTCTTTATTTATTAATATATTTAAATTTCACCATTTGGTTAGAATGGAAGAAAAAGGTTATTTCATGTTGTCAAACTCATTTTGAGGCTGAATTTTTTTGAAGAATTCCTCTATGTTTGGAGGTTTATGATAAATTATTAACCTATGTCTATTGATCAAGAGTGTTCTTTTATTTTCATCAATTGGTAGAAGCTGACTCAATCTATTGTCAAATAATTTTTTTATCTGATAAGGCCCCAACCATTCAGAATTAATCTTCTCTTTAAAATGTTGGCACTTTAAATGAAATAACCAAGCGCAATCTCTTTGAATTTCCTCTCTTCAACGTAAGTGTCATGCCATTATTTTATATAATGTTGTATAAAATTTTATTTATTATAAAGTTTCCAATCCCATCTCATTAAATGCATTGAGGTGATGATTCATATCTCTTTTTGCTTCATCAAAATCTACACCCACTTATACTGTTGTCCTCAAGGTCTATAATTCAAACTAAATTAAGAGCAAAGGATTCTTACCAAACACAAGACCATATAGTGAGAAACCTATGGTGGTTTTTCATGTAGTATTATAATCACATGCTACTTTAAATATTTTTATTTCCTAATATTTTCTAATGATATTGACTATCTTGGTCAAGATGTTCTCTAACTCTCTATTAGTGATCCCAACTTGACCATTAACTTGTGGGTAGAATGGTGATGATTTTTTTTGTATAATCTGATAGTAATTTATGAAATCTTTAATCATATTAGATATGAATTGAGGCCCTTAATCAGATACTATGGACCTTAAGTGATCCAAATAATTGCATGATCTTGTAGTATAAGAAGTTAGTAACTAGTTCTTATTTTACAAAGGGTAGAGCTTAGACTTTTACCCATTTAGTGAGCTAGTCTATGCATACAAGGAATTATTACTTTACCTAGGATGTTGGATCAAAAGGACTAAAAAATCAAGTCCCCATTTCTCAAAATACCCTATAAACATTTGAGGATGGAGAGACATAATTAGAAAAGGTAGGTTCATCCATCCTTTGCAAAGGATCACTTTTCCATATATATTTTTTCATATTTATGTGAAGTGATGGTCAGTAGTATCTAGCTCCAAGTATCTTATGAATAGTCCTCTTAGCTAAACATTGGCCTCCTCTCAATTCATCATGACAAGCTCTTATAATGTCATATATATCATCCTCTCTTACACACCTATGAATTACTTAATCCAGTCCACATTTAAACAAAACACCATTAATCGATTTAAAATGATCACTATTCCTAACTAATTGTTTTTTCTTTTATTAGTGAAATCATAAGGAAACTTTCTTATGGTTAGGTATTTTTTCATATCAAAAAACCATGGTGAATGTGTTGAAAATATGAATATTTTCTCATTAAAAAATTGTCTTCAACTAATTCATCTTCACCTAAAACATTAAAACTTGACATAAGATTAGCAACCACATTAAATTTTCCTAGTTTATCAATAATTATAATGTCAAATTCCTATAAGAGGAGTATCCACCTGATGAACCTATCTCATACCACTAGTTTATTCATTAAATATATTATAGTTAAATGGTTTGTGTAATATATATATATATATATATATATATATATATATATATATATATATATATATATATATATATATATATATATATATATATATATATCCACTGATATAGTGACATAACTTGTTCATGGTATATATGGTAGCTAAGAATTTTTTTTAGTAGTGGCATAATTTATTTCATTAGGATTTAGATTCTTGTTAATATAGTAAATGACATACATCTTTATTTACTCATATTTTTTTCCAAGTAATGACCTCATAGCATTTTTAGAGGTATATTTATGTATTTATAAGGGTTTCTCCTAATTAAGATCTCTCAGAATTGGAGTAAAGATCAGTTTCTTTTTTATTGACTCAAAATCTTGTTGACACTTTATAGTCCACAAAAATTCATTATCCTTAATATGCAAAGAAGATATAGGTTCAAAAATTTACTAAAGTATTTTATAAAACATCTATCATACCCTGCATGTCTCAAAAAACTTTTGATATTAAATTGATTTGTAGGTACAAGCAGGTTAGAAATGACTTCAATATTTTTGTGATCAAATTGTATGCCTTGTAATGAGATGTGATGGCCTAAGAAAATCCCTTGATCAACCATCATCAGACATTTCTCATGTCTTAAGGATAATTTATGTTTCTCACACCTAATTAGTACTCTATCTAAATTATTTAAATCTTCATCAAAATAATCACCATGTATCATAGAATCATCAATATAAACTTCTACACAATCATTGGTTAAATCAACAAAAATAACTAAAATTACTTTTTGAAAAGTAGTTGGTGCATTATATAGACCAAAGGGTAACACTCTATATTTAAATATTACCTAATGTTATGTAAAATTTGTTTTATCTTGGTCTTATATGGCTACTCTTATTTGATTATAACCACTAAACCCATGTAAGAAAGAGAAGTACTTCTTTCTAGCCAAGTTATATAGAACTTAGTATATGAATGACAAAGAGAAATAGCCTTTCATGGTGGCATTATTAAGTTCTTTGTAATCTATGCATATTCTTCACTTGTCATTTTTATTTAGTACTATCACAAGTGATGAGACCCATTGACTATTTGATATTGGGTAAATCAATCCCACTTGTAATAGATTTTATGTCTTTTTTACCATGTCTCTTAATATTAGCTTGATTCTCCTTTGTGGTTATCTAACAGGTTTGGTTTTATCTATGTATATAAGGTGGGTGCATATAATTGTATGAATTCCCTTCATGTCATTTTATTCCCATGCAAAGAATATTATATGGTACTTTAATATATAAAAGACCTTCCTTTCTTATTCATTATATAACCATTTATACTTAATATTTTTCCTAACTAGACAACTATTTAATTAGTTTTAGGATAAATAGAACTGACCTGCCTATATTAATTCATCAAAGAGTTCAAAGGGTGGGGATGTGGTAGGATCATATGGAAAATGTTTATGTCTTTGAAAAAATACTTCCATTTTGAAATCATCCATGTTAATGGGCACTAGAAGGCTATTAAAAAGTATCATGACTATCTTGTGTCCACTTAACATTACTTTGTTAGAAGGGTGTGTGATCATAAATCTCCCCAAGAATGGCTTTTAATTTAATTAGATGACCTTCACAAGATGGTACATTATACTCTATAGATAGACTGGTGGACTATAAAGTCAAAATAATATACTCCAAAGCCAAAATGATAGATTTTGAAGCTAGGTTGGTGGATTCTCAACCCACACTATGCTCCTTAATACCTCTTGTTATTTTTTCTTCTATGTCATTTATGTGGTTTCTAACTACTACCATGGATAATGAGGGCATGGTATTACTATTTTGATCTAGTTCATCTACCCATATATGATCTACAAAATCTAGATATAATTTTGTGTGTGGGTAAAATGAAATTCATTTTACTTTTACCCCATCCAAAGTGGTTGTATCCTAACCTACAATCTATAAGGGTTGTTGTTATAGCTAGCCATTGTCTTCCTAGGATCAATATATATGATATTTGTTTACTATTAAGTTTAAATATAATGAAAGGTATAAGGTGTTCCCATGATCTCATAATTATAGATACATCCTCTATGGTTCCTTTTAGTGTGGCAATAGAAACGGTTTCCATCTGTAGGACTATAGAAGTAGGTTATATACCCATAAGGGACAAGGATTTTATGTTTTTTTTTGTCATTACATTTATCGAATTTCCAGGGTCCACTAAAAAAATGGATATTTATTTCCTTCTTATATCCATAGTGATGGCTACACTTCCAAGGTCTCCATACTTAGGTAAAAGTAATTTTCTTTCTAATAAATCAACAAGTTTACCAACCACCTATATAGTTTTATGATATTGTCTTATTTTCTTTGAAGTTTTTATATACAATCCTTCGATGAATTTGTTTAGTTATATAATTTTTATTATAGATTGTATCAATAATATTTCAATATTTAGTTTTATAAAATCTTGGACTAACTTAAATTCACTTTTATTTATAGCCTCTTAGAGCCATTATAAGCAGTGAATGGTTGGAGTAAATTTACTAGTTTCTTAAGGCCTTTTCTTTTTCTCATTAGGTTTTTAATTTTATTCAATATATTTTTATTTGATTGACTCGATATATATATATATATATATATATTGGACCTTAGTTATGGTAATTGGGGGACCTTTCAATGTCTTTATTGATTTCAACTAGACATTTTTACAATCAATAGAACCAACCCCTAAGGTTCTTTCTCACCTAGTCCCATAGATAAGATCTAATTATATTTTTTAGGATTTTTTATTGGTTATGTAGATAATTAAGGCTGAATTATTTATTTTATAGATGTTTAAGGGTAGGGGGAGGCATAAACACTTGTTTTAAAAACCTCCTCTAGTGATTAAAGGTTTATTGGAGTACCCATTGTTGGTTTATTCATGGTTGTTGATTAGAGTGAGATATTCATGATTGTTGATGAGGTTGGGGCATCCATGATAATGGTGTCTACTCTATTGGACCCCATGTTAGTGGTCCCCATGTATGTGGATGTGATTATCCAAACTATGGCATCATCCATGGGTTAGAAGGAGCTCTTGGAATGAAATGATTCTAGTTTTGATTATGGAAAAACTTATTTCCTTATCTTTGTATATAGTTGAGCTCTTTTATTTTTTGATAGCCTATTTTAGATAGTTTTTTATAAAAGTTAGGACAGCATATGTTTTGGTATCATGATCATTTTTATCATAGATATCACACATTTTTATCATGTCAAGAGGGCAATATCTGAATGCATGTTTCAATTTACATTTTGGATAATATATACCTAGTCATTCAATAGCGGCATTAGCTTTTACTTGTAAGACATATAATGTGGTATTTAATTGTATCAAGATATTTTTTTTTATATTTAAAAATTCTTCCATGAGTTTTCTTATATCATTTCTTCCCTTCTTTTTTTTCATTTTCCTAACACTAGCCCTTGTTCTTGAATAGTTCCTACATAGTTCAACTATATCAGTGAGACCAAGTTTGTTTATGTTTCCTCTTCCCACTAAGTTAAAATATTTGCTATCATCATTATCTAATATTTTAAGAAAAAAAATTTATCAAATCTTCCTCTAACTCATATCGACATCTTCTATGTGTAAAGAGGAAGTAGTCAAGATAGCCTTCCATGTTCTCATCTTCCTTTTGTTTTATGCAAAGAATTATTATTTATTATCCCTTACTATAAAATAATCCTAATATTTATCCAAGAATTAATTTTTAATTCCATCCCATGTGAGAATGGAACTTATTTTTAAACCCATAAATTATCTCATGGTTGAATCCTTGAGCACAAAATAAAAATAAATTCAATTTATGATTGTTAGTTTTGTAGTCATAAGTTTGACACATAACCTTAAATCAAAATAGAAATTGATAAGGCTATTGTGTAGATAATCCCATAAATGTTGGTAGTATGGATGTGGATATTTTATTCATTTCTATATTTTTATCTTGATTTAAGATAATAGGATAGGTGAACATTTTATCTGGTGCTTGAGCTCTAGCTTTTGTAGACCTATTTTATAGATTTTTTCATAGATTGTCTCCCATAGTTTTCAAAAGATATTGTAAAGAGATTTCCTAGGGGTTTTTGAATCATTAGAAGTGGTTGTAAGGATGTTTTATTGATATTAAAAACTCTAACTATATTTTAGCCTTAATTACTTAATTTGAAAGGATGTGTTGCCTTTAGGGAATGGTCCCAAAATTCAAGTGATTTTTGAAATGGTTACTCCTCAATAGTATGAATTTATCTTCCTAGAAGGTATTTTAGGGCACTTTCTTATTGTGCCTTATTAATTCTTGTGCTTTGTTAAGGTATATTTATAATTTATCTTCTTTTTGAATCTCTTTGTCTATCCATATATTTATTTATTTTTTGGAATTTTTTTCTTAATTAATTATTAATATTAAGATTTACACCCTATTAACACCTAAAAACTATTTGACGATGGAACCAAAAATGATGACTGACCTCAATCTCTTCATTTAGATCAACTCAATTTAGTTTACGTCATGTCAAACTAGGACTGATGTCCAATTATAGTCAATAATAAGGTGTCAAAGATAATAACTAATAATTGTATTTTTGGGAGGAGTTGTAGATATTTTATCCCTAAGGATCTATTCTAATTTATTGAATTGAAATCTATCTAATTAATCGCAAAGAAAATACTCTGATATAGAATTTAAATGCTAACTAGAGAATAAAATACACATATTTTGCAAAGAAACACGCTTTATTTATAAAGGAAATTGTGTAGAAATGAACATAATTTTTTATAAAGGAAAACACATATTAATCTATTTGTTGAATTGAAAGAGTGTTTTGAAAATAAATATTTTTAAAAAATATTGAAATTATCTTAAAATAGAAACACACACATACTTGTATGTTAGATTAAATCACACTTTTAATTATAAAATGTAGAAGATTAACTAATAGTAATATTAAATATAAAATACCATAAAAGAATTCAAGTTCCTCAGTTGAGTAGACCCTTGCTCTTCCTTAATAATATGGAGATCAAACTTAATCTTTCAATAACATCAAATGTTCATTAACTCAAAAAATATTAAAAAGTATAAAAAATTCTTCAATAGCTCTATTTAATCTTAATGTATCTCCCTTAATGAATACTATCTACTAACCAGTTAGGATATAATTATATTTCCCAATGCAATTACAATAGTTAATCAAAAAGTGATTCCATAACAAGATTACTAACTACATCTAATTTATTTACAAAATAGAATAGAAAATAGTTAATAAAAAAGTGATTTACAACCTCCTTCCACATTACTAGATAAAATGGTGGAAGAGATGCATAGGTTTAAATTTAGAGGTATTTTATTTATTTATAGTTAAAATACCTTTAGTTGTAGTCATGCATGATTTGGTAACTAATTTCTATTATATTCATAGTGATTCCTTTATAAAACATTACTATAAATACAATGTCTATAAATAATAATGTTATATTTTGTAAGTATCCTCATGAATCTGGAATTGACTCAAAATGGTTTAGAATGTTTTTATTAAGCATGCATGATGTCAAAACATCCTTCAACAAGATTTGTGTCTAGCCTGAGTGACTTTGGAGCTAGATTGGCACACTTTGAAGCTAGATTGGTGAATTCTAGAGCTAGATTGTCAGACTTCAAAGCTATACTGATGGAATCTAGAGCTAGATTGGTAGACTCTAGAGCCAGATTGATAGACTTCAAAGCCAGTTTGAATTTATCCATAGTGTTATTCAATGGTCTTCAAATGGTATGTTTGTTTTCCAAAATCATAGTATTTGATCATCGTATATTTATGCAACATGTACATATAAAATTGATGGGTTTTTTGTACAAAAGGTTAAAACATAATGGTAAAACAAAAAACATTAACTCACATATACTAACCAAGCTAAACCTATTCATTTTATACTTTAAATTAAAATCAAGTTATAAATTCACATTTAAATCCATTAAGAGGGAGATTAATAGGAGATAAATAAGGTCATGACTTGTATATAATAAGCTTTTACATCACTAGTAGAATTTGGAAAATAAATGACTACATGACTAAAACATTTAGTCACAACAACTAAACATGTCTAAATTATACGATTTTTTTACAACTCAACTATAAGTGAGTAAATAAATGACTAATTTGGTCATCTACTAAAAAACTATTTAATCATAAAAATAAAAATGACTAAATAGTTACTCACGTAAATACAAATTAGATGAAACTTTAAAAAAATATTTCTGATGGGAGTGAATTCATTGAATATTTCCTCATTTTGTTAGTTGGTAATTAGCTTGGCACTAAGGTGTTTTTTTATAGATGTTACTTGCATGGATGATAAATCTTATTTGGAGAGGACCTAGAGACTTCTGAAAAGGTGGGAAAGGAATACAGAGTTTGTTGCAAAGAATTTGAAGTTGGTGAGGCCCTCCATAGTGAATTCAAGTTTGGGGATGCCCTTTATAGTGAATTCAGAGGTAATTCAAAACCCTCGTTACATTAAACACAAAATCTATGGATTTTTTATTGGCAACTTACAGTAGTTACATAGGCAACTATGTACAAGAACCATACAAGTAATTTAGGTTTTAGGGAACTATTTTTTCATTAGTATTGATTCAAAAAAATATTATAGATGATGATTTTATATTCATTCCATTCTATTATAAAAATTCTTAGTATTGATTAAAAGGTCATTTTATTACAAAAAAACTTTATAGATTTTATATTCATTCTAAAACATTGTCCCTAGGGAAGCTACAAATTCCTAGAGAGCTTTCCCAAGGTCTTGGTTTCTTTCTTATAAGGTTGAAAGAAGCTACAAGCTTCAGACCTTTCACATTCCAAAAAATTACTTTTCATATACCCACCCCTTAATATGACCTATTGCAACATATACTTTTTGACAAGTCTTAAAAAGATCATCAAATACATTTTGAATACATATTGAAAATCATAAAAACAAGAAAAAGACAAAATAAAAGGACATCCAAGATCTATTGGTGCCATGTTGATGCCATCTTGATGCTCATTACTCCTCTACATACTTCGCCTGCTTATTCTTCAATTATCAAATATTGATTCTCCCATTTGTACATTGTGAAATCACTATGCCACTTATATTCTTGGATCTGGAGTAGGTTGGTGTTGTGATCTTTCCATCTTTGGTCCATAACACTTTGACATCAATGATGAACTTTTCATATCCAACATCTAGAATAATTACTCTATCCAAAATGACATTAAAATTGAGAATTTTTATGTTTTGATATTATTTAAAGAAATCAATGACTTGAGAAACCGTTAGACCACATTCACTTTTTCATGCATCCAAACTTTTGATCTTTTTATCCTCTATCATAATAGAATGAATAAACTAGTGTTTGAAGGTATCAAAAGAATCAATCTTTGTCTGCATTTTCTGCCTCTCACCATTCACATACTAAAATTCATCCAAGATCATTTTCACTATCTTCTCTATTGGCTTGAGTGAGGTTGGAGCACCTGGATCTCTTTGTAGAACTTTTCACAAGGTTAGCAATGTATGGTGTGCAAGGTTCCATTTATTTTATATTGGATCCAAAATAGAAAGATTGACCTTCAACTGATTAATGGCCTAAGACAAGCAAGAATATCATTCATACACATCTCCCCACTTATCAAAAATTAATTTTACTCTATATTCCAAAATCTTCTCAAACACCTCAAGGATTTTCAATTTGGCCTCATCCTTTGTCTTCTCATTTTGATTTTTCAAATCTTTAATTTCTTTCTCTAACTTCAACTTCAATGCATTCAACTGATCAAGTGGGACTATATTGTCACTAGTTATTTGTGGTATAGGGTCTTGGTATGGCACAACTACTTGGCTTTGAGAATCACCACCCTTCAACTTATACTTTAGTTTGACATTTTCCAAATATAGCCTATTCACTTCATCATTCATATCAATTTGAGTTTATTCATAGTTGAGAAATATTTGCTCCATTTTCTTGACAGTAGCTTGTGTGAACATTACAGAGTGCATAGTAAGGGTGGTAGCTTCAAGCACTAATTTATCTTGAAATGTTTACACCATAGTTATTCCCCTCAACTCCTAGACTACATCAAGTAATATTGGCTTGTTGGTGTTCTTCTATCTAGCTCGTATTGCTAGAGTCTCTATTTTTAGGTTAAACCGACAACTACTGACAACATATTCATAATCAAACTCAAAAACCATCATGGGGTCATCTTGATTTCTCACATGGTCTAATAAAAACATTTTCTTAAATTCAAGGCCAAGGATGATCAGCATATTACTCTTCAAAACCATTTGTTTATCCTCATCAAGGTTGACATTTATTTCATAAATTTTCAAATCCTTGAAATTTTGTGTCATAATTTGATCATGTTGAGATTCATCAGCACCAATTTTATTTATTTCCACGTTTTCTTCAAATTCTTTCATCTTGATTTTGAGCCAAAAATATTTTAATTATAGGGTATTAATGAAATCATCATCCTCAATGAACCTCATAGAATCCATAAACCTTTCATCTTCTTATAGTTCAGGCTCACTTTGTGCCTATTCATCCATTCTTGATTTTGGTTTGTGTGCTTCTATTTCTTGACCAACAAGGGGTTGATAAACTTCCTTTTCCTCTCCCATATGCCTCAAAATACTATCCACCTTTTCAAAGTCACCAAATCCTTTACTCATTTCATATGGAACCAGTGGAGAAACATCATTAGTCTTTTACCTTTTGGCAAGTGATGAACTAGGAATAGTTGGATCTTGCATTGACATTGCATCTAGACTAGGTTCTTGAATCGCAAATCCTATTGGCTTTTTGGTAGGGAGGTTGGCAGCCTTTGTAGGTTGCTTCTTAGACTTGCCATATATTTTTTTGAAATTATCAATTATCAAATATTTTATTTTCAAAAGATCCTTCTCTTCAACAAAAAATCCTTAAAATTAGGGTTTTGTTTTCTTTTATCATCTTCAATCTTCTTCAAAATTTCTCATTTTCTTTTCCTATTATATACCTATTGAAGAGTGACACAATTTTTGATCACATCCTGATCAAAATTAATTTGATGGGATATCCCCATCCTAGTAAGGATGACTTGTCTAAAAAATTTCATGTGACCATCTAGATCACAAGCCCTTTTTGTCCCTAATTTCAAAGAATATTTAGCCTTCAAATGGGCTTGTAACTCCTCCAAGGTATCTACACCAATGTACCATTCACCAAACACAATGCAATCTAGAAGAAATGTGCCCTTATTTTGTTTTTTCATCACATCTTTCTCCATCCAAAGCATCTGCCACATGAATTCAAGAAAATCAATTATGTTTGGCACAAATTTTGGCAACACATGGGGTGGTTGAGTACACGCATATACACTGATTATATTATGGTTAGGCAAGAAATAAAAATCAAAAAATTTATGTTTGTGACCCTATTTTGGCCTATGAGAAATAAGCCTCAACATTTCTCTAACCTCTTTTGTCAATCTAGGTAAAAAGCTACCAAGGGAATTCATTATTATGACTAAGAAACCATCATGGAACACAACATAGTTATTGTTCTGAAAATGAGTCTCCCATTTGTAGCACCAACACTGTGTAAGCAATATCTATCCCTTTTGATCAATCATGCTCAAGTCCATCCTTCTAGGCCAATTCCTTCTATTCTGATACAAAATTAAATGACACAATAAAGAATAATATTTTAACTCCATAGGTGTCTTGTTCTCCCTTATTTGCAAAAATCTATCATGTATTCTTTGCTCAATAAATGATGCAAAATCATACTCAATATTAGCCTCTAGGTTTTATATTTTCATGGTCATCATTATCATGCTAACTGGAATTATATCTTGGGCATCAATTCCTAGCACTTGACACAAAGCAAAATGTGTCCTTTTGAAATACACAACAAAGTCATCAACTGGAAAAGGCTCAACTACAGTGGTTGGGATTGAAATCCTTCTAATGTTGGCCCCTTTCCTTATGTACATGGGAAACTCATCACTCTTATGTGTATTTCTCAGACTAGTATATTCTTGTTTACTCTTCTTCAAGTCAACTTTTGTGAGGACTTACTTATTGAGCATGAAGCAATCAATGATTGTATTTCTATCCACAGCCACTAATGGTGACCCATTTGGCAACCTAATAGTTATGGTGGCTAGATGATAGTGATATGCCAATATCTTGATCAAATCCACATCAATGAATACATTTGGCACCACAAGCTTACCCAAATTCAAAATCTATGGGTTTACAACCAGTCCATGTCCATCTTTCTTTTCACAAAAATCCAAAAAAGGTTCCATCCTAATATATAAACTCTAGCATCCTGACACCCCTCTGATACATCAATGAATAGTTTCTTATACCCTTTGTAAACTAAATTTGACAAAATTTCTAATATTGACTATTGAAGAGGCTGCTTCTTGGAAACAGGGGGTTCAGTGATCTTATTTGTAGACTCATATTTCTTAGGTGCCATAGTTTGAGATAGGGTTTTGATAGTCACTTGTTCTACCAAACTAGTTGAAAATAAAACAAAAACTAAACACCAACTTTTATGAAGAGAGTGATGAGGCATACTTACCTGATTAGAAGATGGTTAAAGTGTACACACAAATCTTGAATTCATTATCTATAATCACCATTAAATTTGCTTAAATGATGAAATATATAAAATTTCCAAATTTTATTCTACTATGTAGCCAATCATTTTACCATTACTCTAGTTCATGCCACAAAATCAACAAATCTCATCATTCAAGTCTTTCAAACATAGACCATTGATTTGGTCCAATCCAATGGTTGGGTGGGTACTTCAATCATGGATATCAATGATAAACATTGTAGGGTAATGATATAGTCATTTTAGTATTTAATATTTTACCACATCACTACAAGACCTATTTACATCTATCATGGGACCATGGGAGGTTCTAGATAGTTATACCACATCTTTCACTACTTATCACCACCATATAAGCCTTGATACACATCATAATGGGATGGAAGGATACATGTTACCCCTTATACCTCATATCATGTTACTTTCAACCTTTGATCTGACCATCATGGGACTATGGGATCCTTTGGCATCCCTTCACTATTTATCATATCACCATAAGCATTGGATTTAACTATGGTAGGTGTGTAGAACATACTTTATATAACTATTACCACTTATCACTAGCCCAAAAGACATTTGAACTATCACAGGGCTATGTTATGTGTTAAAATTCTCCTAATAATTTTCTCGAGTAGAGAATTCATTCATTGTGATTCACATGTACCTTTTATAGTTAAATTTTTGACCTAGAGTGTCAAAAAAAATATATGAAAATATAGAGTACAGATTCTAGAGAGTTAGTATTTCTAACTATGTATATTAGGGTTTAGGTGGCTAATGTCATGTCCATTGACTGACCCTTTAACAGTGAGACATTATGTGATAGAATAATAAAATTGATGAGAATATTTAAATAACAAAATATGTGTCTCATCTATTATGAATGGTGGGATGATAGTCTATATGTTACCCCTTATACCTCATACTACATTACTGCCAACCTCTGATCTAACCATTATGGGATCATGGGATCCTTTGGCATCCCTTCACTATTTATTGTATCACTACAAACATTGAATTTAACTATGGTGGGAGTGCAGGACATACTTTATATAACTATTACCACTTACTGTTAGCTCATAAGACATTCTCTGAACTATCATGGGACCACAATAACCCATCTTTGTATACCACAACACTACAAGTGAAGTTCCTACATGGTGCAAGGAAGTGATAACTATCTTTTCACTTCTTTTAGTTCATGCACACCCACTAAAGCTATTTGAATGTACTACAGGGCTATGGTAAAAAATAAAAAACACATCAATGATAAAAATATAAATGTCTTTCACATGAACATGATATGGGATGCTTATGAATGACTCCTGGAATAATTGTAAAAGGAATATGGACTCCTAGGATGAATTTTATGAATTTTAGAAAAACTACCTCAAAGAAATGTGGTCTCATAGTGATGGAATGCCATGACAAGTGAATCATTATAGATTGTCATGGAGTTCCATCACCATGAGACCACATTTCTTTGAGGCATTTTTTCAACCAGTTCACTACCTTATCTATGTTATTGCTTATTATTATGCTTTGATAGATTTTTTCCAAGCATCCATAGCTTATTCGAAAGCACTTGTTTTAGTATTTTAGCCATAGCAACAAGGTAATGAACTATTTGATAAAATATTGTGGTAGGAATGTATGAAAAATATGGCAGCATAGACAAGGTAGTGAACTATTTGAAAAAATGTCTCAAAGAAATGTGGTCTCATGGAATGCCATGATAAGCAAATACAATTGGCAGCTGCTCTTAGTTATTAGTTATGCAATGTGAAGTAATTGCATAACTTCTTAGATTGACTTTGTAAAAACTATATTATAATTTAAATTTTGTCATCTATCAGCATCTAGTTATTAGTTATGCAATGTGTAGTAATGTGTTAAATTTGAAAGATGTGCAATGCAATGTAATCAGTAATTTGAATATAAAGTAAAAAAATCTATTTTTTACAATTCATTAGTTAAACTCTCTATTTTATTTTCTCTCTATAACTCTATTTCTATGAAAATGTTTTTTCAATTTTTAAAAAATAAAAGTTTTTGTCTCTTAGTCTAGAAATTTTTACATTTTTTTAAAAATCAGATTTTTTCTTCATATTTTTAAAAAATATTGACCTTTTGGTTTGTCAATTTTTTCCCAAAATATTTTTTTTGCGATGTGTAGAATATTACAGATGGATCAATGTCAAAGGCTGACTATGAATCAATACCATGTAGTTGATGATAGAGTAGCTGATGAGAGGGACATGGATGAATATCCATGTCCATCTAATGACTGTCTTGGTGGAAAGGTGAAAAAAAAATGATTTATTGGCATATGATAAGATATGGGCATAGTGGTATAAGCCCTTGAGATTACAATTATTATGAAGATATGATATAATTACAGAGTGTGAGAGATGAAGAGGCAACAAACATAGATGAAGTGGCACAAAACATAGATGAAGAGGTATCAATGTTAGATGAAGGGTTTAAAGTTGATAGAATGTTGAATGAGGGTCTAAACAATGATTGGGCCAAGTTGATGGATGATTATTTAAAGCTTATGTACACTAATTTTAAGTTAAATCATTAACAATAATCTTTCAAATTCTTAACTTGTAAGTGGTGTTTGGTTGGACAAATGAGAGTGTAGATCAATTATTTGCATTATTAAGTTTGTTATTACCACTTGACTCCACATTTCCAACAAAATAAAGTCAATGTAAAAATCAAATCACTAAGCTATGCTTAGGGTATGAAAATATCCACACATGTGTGAATGGTTGTGTATTATTTCATAATAATCTTGCAAGTGAGAGTGAATATTTGAAATGTCATGAAGTGAGGTATAGACAAGGATTGAAATCAATTGTGGTTCCTAGAAAGGTTCTTCACCACTTTTCAATAATCTCACAATTATTATGATGTATACGTGTAAAGATATTGCTAAACTTATGCAATGGCATGCCCAAAATAAGAGCAATAATGGAAAATAATGACATGTGCCTGATTCTAAGATGTGGATGGAATTTGATAATAGATGGGTTGATTTTCCTCAAGATCCTCATAATATAAGGTTGGGTTTGGCTCTAGATGGGATGAACCCATTCTAAGATCAAAGTATTAAATGGTCAACTTGGCCAGTGTTTTTAATAAATTATAACCTATCTCCATGGTCAGTAACTAAACCTTTTTTTTTAATGCTATCATTGATTATATCAAGAAAGAAAAGTGTGGCTTCAGATACAATTGATGCTTATTTAGAGCCATTATATGATGAGATAATGGAATTATGGAAAGTAATTGAAGCAATTCAATATTTAAGGGATGGTGATTCAATCAAATTCACTTTAAGAGCTTCCTTATTGTTTACAATTCATGATCTTCCTACATATATAACATTATCTAGTCTCAGTGTTCATAGATACCATGGATGTCATGATTGAAACTTTAAGTATTTTGTGAGGCACTCAAGAAGTTTGCATAAGTATATTTATTTTGGACATGATAGTTACCTTAAAATGGATCATCCATATAATCGATAAAAAACATGTTTCAATGGTCAAGAAGAGAATCATGAAGCACCATTGGTAATAATGAGTGATTACATTATTGAGAATGGATAAAAATAATGTCATTTATTAAAAATTATGGGATTGATGGTAGTAGATATGATCCATGTAATGAAATTGATGTAAAATGGTTGTGCATATTCTATAAGTTGCCATACTTTAAGGATATATCCATTAGGCATACTATTGACTTTCTACATTCTGAGAAAAATATAGCATGTCCTATTATAGAAATTTTTTTTGGTGATTTTGATATTATTTCATCATGTGAAGACATTCAACAACTAAATATTCATTTAAATCTTTGGGTTGAAAAATATGATGATGAAAAATATAGAAAACCTAGTGGTCCTTATGTTTGGACAAAGGAACAATGTGCATAATTCTTACAGTTTATGTCTCAGACTCACTTTCTCACTGGATATTTAAGTAGTAGTATTAGAATCCAAACTAACATTAATGGATTAAGAGGCCTTAAGACCCATGACTATCATGTCATAATCAATAATATTTTATCTATTGTGGTAAATATATCAAGTTTGGTAAAGGGGCTAAGATTGGCAATTATAAAGTTGGGCCTAATTTTAAAGAGAATGAGTTTACATGTATTAGATCCTTCTAACTTTTATATTTTGAGAGAGGAGGTTGTTGAAGTATTTTTTCAATTAGAATGAGAATTTATACCAATAATCTTTAACATTTCTATGCATATTTTGATACATCTACAATAAGAACTAGAGCATTGTGACCCAATAAGAATGAGATGGATGTATCCTATAGAACGATATATGAAGGTTTTGAAAAAAATTGTTTGTACTAGGGAAAAACTGGAAGGTAGCATGTCTAAAGGATATTCAATGCAAGAGGCCATGGGATTTTGCATAGAATATATGAATTATTTTAAAAAGTTCAATCAACATGTATGGGATGATGACAAAGATGAGAAAGTTGTTGGTGAAGTATTAAAAGGCAATAGATGTCACTTCAAGCTATCACATCAAGAAATAAGTGTAATACATGCCCACATTCTTCAAAACACATGTTTGTTCAATAAGTGCCATAGGTAAAAACAATTTACATAATAATTTATTTACTCAATTTCATTTACACATTTATATTATTAATCTTACTATTTGTAAATTAATATTATATGTATAAAATATGAATAAGAGAATCAAGCTTGGATGAAACATCGACCTCAAAAGCATAGACATCATGATTTGATTGGAGGTGATTCTTTTCTAAAATTTGAATAATGGATTACTAATAGAGTGTGCGATGCAAAAGAAGAAGGTCAAGATATAACAATAGAAGAAAGTGAGCTTTCACAATCTCCACATTTATGGCTATGTGTTTTAGTGGAATGTGGGCCTATGGTAGTCATTTAAGAGTGGAATAAAAAGACAAAGGAAAAACAAATTATGATTGTGTTGTTAGTTCTAAATTTCTTCACAAAACTGAGAAATTTTTTTATGTTGGATTCATCCAAAAAAATATTCAAGTGGATTTTGGTGAAAATAGTCCTATATTATTAAAATGTAAGTGGATCTGACCATCCATAGTATAATTTGATGAGTATGGATTTGTACATGCAAATACAGGATAATTTTTATCAAAGATAGATGAGCTATATATATTCTCTCTTGAAATGAACCAATCATTTCTAATTGATAATGTAAGAAGCCCAGGATGGTCATATGTCATTCAAATAGAGTCTCATTCCAAACAAAAATTCATGGAAGCTATCAATATAATGTCCGATGGGCAATATGTTAATTTACAAGAGACATTCAAAGAAGTGGATGAAGATGGTGATGGAGTGTTTTAAGAAGATATTTTGATTACCAATGAAGAGATTGGGAGAGAGAATGTATTGCATGTCACAAATGAGGATGAAGAAGAAAATTAAGTAGATGCAGACAAGAGTGATCAAGATTCTTAAGTGTCAATATCCAGTTGAAACAAGGAATAGTTATATTGATAGTCTGATACCTATAATTGTAAATATATTCTTGGTTTTTGAATACAAATTATTTTTAATTTGTAAACTAAATTCTTGCTTAAGTTTTCATTTTTAGTTATCAATAGATTGGAAAGTCAATAGTTATCAACTTATGAACTCAATAAAGTTTTACTGATTCAAGTTATTGATTTATACATTATTATTTATTTAGACTTTAGGAAATGAGGAAAAGGACTGTAAGGCACAAATTAGTCAATGATAGTGATCATGATACTAAAATTTTATTGACAGATTATGAGTGTTTTTGTAGAGAAAAAGTGGCCAAGAATAATGAATTTTTATCATGTCTTGGTTTGAAAAATAGGCAAGTTGTAAATCCACTAAGTAGTATATTATTTGCTTAATAGTGTTTAATGAAATTTTATAGGCAAGAGATTTTTGTATATAATACATAATATGATATTTTTTTGTTTTATAGGCAAGAAAAAGAGTGCAAAAAAAATGCAAAGAAAAAACAAAAGGAAAGAAAAGATATAGTGCCACCATATTATAGAAGCCAAGGCATTTGCGATTCAACAAATGTAGTTAGTGAAAATAATAATTATGATGATGTGCAACTTGATATAGCATATGGTGATGCACATCATGATATAGCATATGGTGATGTGTAGCTTGATATAACACATGGTGATGTGTAGCCTGATATAGCACATGGTGATGTGCAACATCATGATGATCTCTTAGCATAAAGTCTATGAGAGATTATTGAAAAAAAATAGAGTAAAGGAACAATAGATCTATAAATTATTTATTCAACATTAAAAGATGTGTTTGAAGTGAAATCTATGGAGACTGGTACTAATCTACCTACTCATGCCACACTTGATGTGGCCAATGAGCATGAATTTTTTGTTAATGATAGTCATGAAGAGAGACTGCTTGCATCTATTGTGCCTCAGAGTGCACATGTTGCATCTATAAATTTTGATGGAACTAGTGGATAAGCTAGAAATATTAGTAGTGGTTTAATAGAGGATGTGTCTATGTTTGTGAAAATACAAATATTGAGTTAATATTTGTACAGATCTACAAAGAGGAATATAAAAGAAAGCAAAATAGAATTCAAGAAGCCATTCTTGGTTGAGGTATCAAGAGATGGTGAGCCCATTGGGCCAAATGCTATAAAGTGGGCCTCCAAGTTGGGTGTAAGATGTAGGGCATATTTGGATAGTTGCAAATAAATTTTTTTAGAGCAAGATCCATGAATTGTGAAAAATTTTATATAAAAAATGGAAAATGCTTTTGACACTACTGGTGGACAAATCTCTAGAAAATATTACAAGTAAAAGATGAGAATTTTGATGAATAATTTTAAATATAATTGTAGAAAAATAATCGTGGAGGGAAAAGAGAGGTTAGAATCCACTCTACCTCCTAAATAGTGGGAGGAATTAAAAGAAATTATGCATTATAAAGAATATTTGGCAGTGTAATAGAGACAAGAGAGCAAGAGATAATGTGAGGGCTAGATATACATTTGATTGAGGTGGGTTGCAGGCCAAAATGGACAAATTTGAAGTAAGTGTATCATTTTTTGGTTCAATTTACATTATGTTATTTATTTCAATTTTTTATTAAACTGACTACATATTGATATTGGCATTATATTTTAGGTGGAAAATAGTAATAGAGAAGTAGGTGCAGAAGATATTGTCAATTATATGGTAGCACTAGATTGACCTAGTAGATCTAAGACTGGGATAAAGTAGAAATCTAGTTCATTGACAGAGATTTCATAGCCATCTATTAAATGCCCAACAGGAGCATCTCTAGATCATGTCAACATAGATGAAAGGTAACAATAGGTAATGAGTTGTGTATTCAGTCTTACTCAGCAAGTTTCGTAGTTGGTTGCCTCTATTAACCCTATAATTTTTGCATGGAATGAGCATAAATCCATGGATTCAGCTGAGATAAGAGGCTCTATTGATATCATTTCTTCTTGTTTGAAAATTTTGTATATAAATTCCTCTTAATATGTATATTATTGAAATATGAGCATAGGAGAATCCAGCCTAGTTTCTTTAATGTTGGAGTGATCTAGAAAAAAAAAATTAGACAAATTTATAGCTTGCATTCTTTACTTGACTATTGAATGCTTTGTATATTTTTTTGCATGATGGTTAAACCACATGAAAATCAATTTTATCAAAGCAACATGAAAACAAAAATTCATTTATGATGTCAATAGAACTATAGATATTGATAGTGATCATGATGAATTGGACAAGAATGTGCAACACAATCTTCATAGTTGTGCTAAATTAGTTAAAGTAATATAATAGTTATCAGTTATCTATCTCAAAGTTTTATCATTTTTCATGCTTAAAATGTTTTATATCTCAATATAATATGTATTTTTTTTGTTTTTTTAGACATTTATTAATAAACTCCAAGAAGGGAATAATTTATAGGTTTTGGATCCATTTGATGGTGTTGTTGTGGACATTAAACAAATTAACTCACTATCTATTGTACATGGAGTCAAATTGACAGGAACAAGAGATGCAAATGTAAATATTGTAAAGTTAACAAGTAACATACCCCTTGATTATGAAGATAAAATAGATGGAGCTGTCCATCTGAAAGAGAAAGAAGGGACCTTCACATGGTGGCCACTAAAATATTTGAAAAAAATGACATAGTTAATGTTTATCATGTACCAATTATTAGACAGTTTGGCCCACTACTTTATGCAATACTTTTAATGTGTTCATGTTCATATATATTATTAGTGTTTTATATTTTTTTTGGAGTTTTATAAGTATATAAAATTATTGTAACTTAGTTTTATCAGTCACAGCACTGAGAAACACACTTTATATTAACACATTTTCCAAAGCAAAGACACATATTTTTGTCTTGTATCTTCTATAAGAACACCTTTTCTCAATAAAATTTTAGTATTCTACATTCTTATTTCATTATGTTTAAATTAATGATTGATTATAGTTTTCTATATTTTATTTCATATGTTTCAAAGTCTCATCATTATGTCATATGTTTCATGGCACTTGTATCTAATACCCAAACATTTATTAATTCATCCTAAGTTTAAAATTAGAGTAAGTTATATTCCCTAATGATGTAAATGTTGATTCATGAGAAATATTCATGGATTCATCATAGTCATGCTCTACATATTGAGCAAAATTATATTTATACATTTTATGTGGTTTGTGAATAAAATTAAGGATCACTACCATAGAGCATGGACCATTTAAAAGTCTCATGGCCACATGAATCTAGGACTATTGTTAGTGTTGTAATTAGAGGTGACATAATTAGTTTCCAGCCTAATTAGAGATACTTATCTTATGCCTTATATTAAGGTACTCTTATTACTTAATTAGAGGTGGCTTAAGCAATATGCAGCCTAATTAGAATTACCTTTCTTGTACTTAATATTATGACTTAATTGCCAACTATAAATTAATGAAGAAGTTAATGAAGTCTTAATTAGTATGGTATGTGACAAATATAAAATAGGAGTCTAAAATTTGACATCTATTTGCATTTTTTAGATAGATATATTTAAAATACCTATACTACTACTACTTATGCATACAATGGAAGCTAAAAAGACACCCATAGTTGTAGAATGTAACAATTAAAATAGTGTAATGGGTTTCTGTAATCATAATTTGTAATACATATTAAAGTTTTTCTAAATTATTCTTTCAAGAAGTGAGCATTTAAAATTACATCAATTATATGTTTTTGATAATTTAAGTCTACAAAGAGGGTGTAGATCCCAAGTACAAAAATATTAAGGGGTAGTAAAATAGGCCAAAGGCCACTAATAGTCAAAAAATAGTGGATAGACAAAAGTAAAATAGGAAACAACAAATAGACTAGGGATTAACCATTACAAAAACACTAGTTTTTGATCAAATCTTTCCAATCTTCTTTGTTGAACTTGAGAAAGTACTCCTTATTAGAAATTATTCTTTATATATATTTATCTTCTTCTAGAAGGTTTTGTAGAATCATCAGGGAAGAATCCATACAATGGACAACTTTCAAGAAAATAGTGGTTAGCACCTTCATTTTATTTTGAAGGGAGCACAAACCCTTCTTCACTTCATTCAACTCCCTTTCAATCTAGATTGCCTCTTCACTGGTATCCATATAATCCTCCTTATTAAAATAATAATTGGAGTCATTTAGCTCTTCAAAATAACTGGTTCCCTCCTTCTCCAATTGCGTATCAGGATTGGGTTTATTTTTTAATATCCATATTTCCTCCCCTGATTTGAGGTAGAGGGATCATCCATAGTATTTACAAATGAAATTTTTTGTCCTAAAAGTATGTTGGATCTCCTGATATTCATCAACTTTCTTTTCATACAAATCTAAAATTTAAAACCAGACCCTTCCTCCATAGCCTCATCACTTGCACCTAGGCCTCCAAGTGCTCTTTGTCACTGGCCAAATTATAAGGCTCTACCCCCATCACTTTCTTATTCTTTCTCTTTCCTTGATTGATCTTCTAAGAATTGATCTGAATAATCAATTTCCTCTTTTTATTTCCAAAAAAAGAAGGGTTATTTTTTAGCTGTAACAGCCCTTTGACAGCTAGAGAGTTAGAAGTGGCAGGGGAGCTAGAAGTCATAGTTATCAAGGAGGGACAACCAAATCCCATCTTGAGAGGGGAAAATATTTCAAACTTAGGTGATAAGTTTGAAGAGGGGGGAACAAGGTTATTGGAAAATGGTAGGGAACCATGGGGACCCATAGAACAAAATCTAACACTTAGGGAAATGTGATCATCTAAGTCACTATCATGGGAACTATCTAACACCTATGCTTTTAAATTCTTAGAGTGACATAACTCAAGATGAAAGTGATAAAGCCTTAAAATAAGACCTTGATGGAGAGGAATGGTAGAGGTAGTTGGGTTTTTTTCCAAGGAATTTTTGACAGACTTAACAAATGTCTCCAAGGATGACGAGAAGAAGAAGGGGAAGTTAACCAATATATTATGATGAAAGTGATTTAAAAGATTGAAATGGTAGTGATAAAATCACTTAAAATAACATTCAAGGATAAAATATTTCATGATGGTGAAGCATACTTTATCTCAAGGGTTAAATAAGCTCTCTCTATCAAAACCTCCTTGACACTTCACCCACGCTTCTCTTTCAATGAATAATTTTTTTCAACCCTTCTAGGTCTTGAACTTTGGTGAGTCTTTTCAATCTTCTACCCTCACATCATAAACTTGAGGCCTTAGCAATCGAATCCTCACTAATAACAAACTCTATACCTCCAACCTAAACTTTATGGTCACCATTCCAGCTCAAAGTAAATTGAATGGAGATGTTCTCATCATATCCATTCAAACATTCAAAAAAATGAGAAAATCCACCTTCATAACATATACTCTAGAGCATGGCATCCACTTTGTTTCTATCACATGATAACAGCTCAATTCTAACTATTTCACCTCCCGTGACTGTTAAAGCTTCACTAAATTATTACATAGCTAAAAAGGAACTCAGACCAAAGTGAATTACCACCACCAAGGATTAAAATTAAAAATTGAATCAAAAAATCTAGAAGCTTTCAAAGCCCACACCCAATCTTTAGTAAAATGTAGGATGATTAATGATTACACATGTGATAGAGCTTGTTAGGATTTGTCATGCAAGAACATGCCTTAAACAATTGAGGTTGCCACATGTGATATTGATTTTATTTGAGTCAAAATACTTAAAATAAATGTGAGGGGGATTACACAATGATGGTGAAAGAAATCAGCATGAATAAAAATGACTAAATATACTACCAAATTGATCAAAATGATGTTTAAAATGAATGCATAAATAAACTATCAATGGACAAAAATAAGTGAATAAAAATGTCTAAATAAGTGACCAGTTAATACTAATCAATGACTAAATATATTAGTGAAGAAAAATGACTAAATAAGTGACCAGATTACAATAATTAATGACTAAATCAATAACTAAATAAACTACCAAATTGATCAATCAAAACAACCAATAAATGACTAAAAATGGTTTAGTCATCAATTTGGTCACATTATAAATGATTGGCAATAAAATACTAATGGTCATGTGATCATGTTTGGTCATTTATATGTAGTTTTTAGTAGTTTTTAAATCATATATTGCTCTTTTTGTACTAGTTTATGGACTCATCAAGCAATATGCACAAGAGATAGTGGATGTGAGTCTTTCGATAATAGAAATGTCTTAGAACCAAAGGGTATAACCATGAGAGGTACTTGCCAAGTGTACAAGTTTGAGGTGATATATAATTTAGATTTAGTATCTATACCAACTTATATACCCAAAATAAATTTATATTATTTAATATTTATTTTAAATGTTGATTTTCAAGGCATGGATCATGCAAGGAATCCAAAAATGATTTTTGTCCATGTTGTAGCGTGCAAACTCAAGTTCCCTCATCAATTTACCTTATGTACTCCATGATATATTAAAACCCTAGGTGCCAAGGCTAGAAATATCCAAGGAACTTACAAAACATATATGAATAATTTATCAAGTTAAACCCATTATAAACCTTGTACTATAATTTCCTTCATCAATATTTTTAAAAAGGTTATTGCTAATGCCATGTCAAAATGCTAAGGGGTTTAGTGATTAAATGCATAGATGATTAATAACAAATTCAACCATGATAATTCATGCTCTAATCCAATTTGAGTAATTTATTTAAATTAGTATAAGTCATCATAAGGGTGTGTCAAATGTTACTTCAACAATGTTTGGGTGTCTTTTTAATTCTTAAAATATTTGAAAATATTGACCGCATTTCCTATTATCATAAAATTCATGGTAGCATTTATAGATTAATATACTAAATAAGTAATTTTACTAAATTTCTTATCTCATCCAGTGGTAAAAAAATAACCATGCTACTAAGATCAAATTATCTAATGCATTTCACTAGTAGTGGTATCCACTAATCATACTATTGTAAGTGACTAACACCACTTAACATATTATAAGTAGCATTTATCACTACTAGTACCTCATAATGCCAAGACTTAACATTTTAAATATTTATTAATAAACACATGATAATAACTAAGACAAACAAATCATTAACTACAAAAATTATAAAAACTACCATAATACTCAATAAATAACAACACATATGATAATAATGAGAGTTAACTAGTTATGTGGCTATGAGGTTATGCATTTGTGTTGTTCACCATGATTCTATTTTATAAATGTCTACCTTGGTCTGTATTCATCTCCCCTATCATTCTCTTCCTCTAGATACAACCACTTTGAGGGGTGAAATTTTGTCTTGCATTCACCTCAATCCAACAAATAGTAGTTAGTTTGAGACAATTATATATAAATATCCAAAGTGATAGGAATTAAATACATGTCACTACATAAAGATAACTAATAATAAATGTTACCTTATTTACCTAAATAATATTAATTACATTTATTATCATGATAGTGTAGTATTAATTACATGTCATCATATATTAAAATAAGATTAAATATTTTCATAATATGATAGTTATTTATAAAATTATGAAGGATGATGAAACAGTTTACAGGGAGGACACTGAAATATAGAAACATATCATCAGGTTCTTAAAAAATATCCTCTTTCATGGATCCCCATCTGATCATAACAAGGAAGACTAGTTATTGGAGCTTTTCTTGAGGGTCATTACCCAAGTTAAAAATTCCAACAACATTAAACCTTCATCTTTAGAAGAAGTTGAGATGGTTGTTTTCTCTATGGAAGGCGACAAAGCCTTGGACCTGAATGGTTTCCCCCCACTCTTTTTTTAGCATTTTTGGGACATAATTCAACTTGAATTAGTGGTATTGGTTGATGGATTCTTCCTATCATGCACGATCCTTAAGGAATTTAATAACACTATCTAAGTCTTAATCCTAAAAAAAGGAACCAATCAATTGAAGTATTTTAGGCCAATTAGTCTTTGCACCACATTCTATAATATCCACATAAAAAAATTGGTCATAAGATTCCAAATTCCCTTAGAAAATATTATTTCCAAACAACAGGGCACCTTTTTTTGGGGTGAAAACTCACTATCAGGATCATGATTGTCCATGAAACAATTCACTTAGTGATGAATTCAACAAGACAAAGTATGTTCCTCAAATTGGACATGAATAAATCCTATGATAGGGTCTCTTATAAGTTACTTGACAGAGTTCTAGACAAGTTCAGTTTCATCCCAACAGTTAGAGGGTTGATATATGCCTACATCTCTTCCCCTATGTACTCAATTATCATCAATGGAATCCCTAAAGTATTTATTCTTACAAGAAGATCACTTAGACAAGGAGATATTATCTCTCTTTATCTATTTATAATTATGGTATAAACTATGGTAAGAAGCCTAAAAAAGGCTAGATCCATAGGAAAAATCAAAGGAATCAAAGTGGCTCCAAGAAAAACCCCAATTACACACCAATAATTTTTGGATGATATGCTACTGATGGGTGAAGCTTTAATTATTCAAGATAAGTCTTTCAATACTATTATTAAGAACTATGAGGTGGTTTTTGGTTAAAGTTTCAAATTCACAAATAGATCCCTTTTCTTTATTAACACACCAAAAGGCATTTAAAAGAAATTATCTTTAATTAAGTGATGTCAGTAAAAAAATATCCCTTATTCCTACTTAGGAATAACTCTATTTAGTGTTAAAATGACATCATAATTATGGAACCCACTCCTTGATAGAATATAGAAGAATCTAGTAAGATGGAAGGGCAAAATTCTCTCTAAGGTGGGTAAGCTCCAAATCCTCAAAAGTTTGATTCATAGTATACATTTATATTTATTATCCTTCTTTAGAATTCCCATAAACATTTCTACTAAGGTGGAATAATTCCATAAAAGTTTCCTTTAGAAGGGTGTTGAAGACAAATTTAGATTCCCACTTGTAGCTTGGGACAAAGACTACCTACCTAAAGGAAAATGAGGTTTAGGTTTGCAAAGGGTTAATAAGATGAATCACTTTAATAAAAAAATAATAATAGAAAGTCCTTAAATTAGATAACTAATAGACTAGGATCATATAATTAAAATACCTTGTGTATAAGGAAGAAAATGGTTTCCTGATGCAAGAACACCCAAATAATGGTTTAGTGTTCTAAAAAGCCCTCACAAGCAACAAATGTCTTCTAAAAAAGGTAACAAGTGGAATGTTTTGGATGGAAATAAAGTCAATTTTTTGGATGATCCTTAGTTATTTCAGTTTCCTCTATCCTCTAAATCTCCTTGGACAAATCTTAATCATGAATTTAAGGAGGATTTTGGACCTAAGGTGAAAGATTATTGGGAAGAGACCAATGGCAAAATGAGATGGAAACTATTGTATAAGGAAAAAGTTAGTGAAGTTACTTCTGAGATCATCATAGCCCTCAAATAAAATTTTCAACATACTCACATTAGTCTCTTACCAAAAAAGGATGAGTTTATCTAGTTTATGGACACTAATGGAGAATTATTGAACAAGTCAAGGTACCTAGTTATCCTATACTGGAAGATAATGAATTTACTTGGAAAGACCTATGGGTCAATAACCTCACCCTCAAGGTTAATATTTTCATCTAGTTAGTTTCTCATAATAAGGTTCTCATGATTGACAATCTAGTCAAGAGGGGACTTCCCATTCCCAACATGTTTTTTTTAATCAAATGTAATGAAGAATCTATTTATTATTTATTATTGGAGTGATCTTTTGTATCAAAAAATCTAGACTTTATCTTGCATAATTTCAAATTTTATTGGGCTAGGCCAAACTCTATCCTCAATCTCATTGAACAATGGTAACACCCTTGGGAAATTCTCTCTTTTGAATTCCTTTGGCACTTATCAATTCCATGCCTTTTCTAGGGCATATGGAAGTGTAGGAAGAATTGTATATTTTAAAATAAACTTTCTTATCAGACAACCACCTTTCAAAATATTTTTAAAGCCATCAAAGAAAATTGAGAGATGTTCACATCCAAAATCAATCTTCCCCTTCTTGATCCGTCACCCCCATTTTCAAAAATTATAAGATTTCCTCTTCGGTGATTGACAACCCATGAAGGTGTACATATCATAGGTTAAGTGGACTAAATTGATTAGACGTTGTTTGAAATTGAACTTTTATGAGTAGCCAAATTAAACCCAAGTTCTGCTAGTGGAGGAGGGATCATCAGGAAATCTTAAGGTACAATGCTGATGAACTATGTTGATCCCCTAGGAGTCTGAGTAAATCATATTATCAAAGCCATAATGGCCCTCTAAAGTATCCAACTATAAGATAGGATGCAAACTAAATATCTCTCTATCAAAGGGGACTCTTTAATCATCCTCAATTTTTTATCAAGTAATATTAAACCCACTTAGTCTATCTAAAGATAAATTGAGGATGACAAAATAATCCTACAATAATTCAAGAAAGATATAATATCATATATGTATAGCACTAGTAGAAAACTAGCAATAAATGACTAAAAAAACTACTAAAAATTGCATATAAATGACTAAGCTTGGTCACATGACCATTAGTAGTTTATTTCCAGTTATTTATAATGTGACCAAATTTATGACTAAACTATTTTTAGTAATTTATTGGTTGTTTTGATTGATCAATTTGGTAGTATATTTAGTCATTAATTTAGTCATTGATTATTGTTAACTGGTCATTTATTTAGTCATGGTAGTCATTTATTTAATCATTATAATCATTAATTATCATTAATTGGTAGTATATTTAATCATTTTTATTCACTGATTTTCATCTATTGATAGTATATTTAGTCATTTGTATTAACTAATTCCTATCCATCGATAGTATATTTAGTCATTTTAATTATTATTTTGTCATCAACTGGTCATATATTTAATCATATTTATTCACTAATTTTTGTCAATTGGTAGTATATTTATTCAATTTAATTATTAATTGATGTCAATTAGTAGTATATTTAATCATTTTAATTGACTAATTTTTATTAATTAGTAGTAAATTTAGTCATTTTAATTTGTATTGCCATCATTTAGTAGTTTATTAAAAAAAATCGTTCACTAATTTTTGTCAACTGGTAGTATACTGATACATTTGTTTATTAATTGCATAAACATTATATTTACTACTAATTTAGTAGTAAATTTTTATTTATATGATATGAATAATTTATGAAATACCATAAATTATATAATGAAAAAATAAACATATTATTAAACTTGAATTACAACATAAAAGCAAATAAAAATATAGAAATAAACATATTATTAATATGAATTAAAACATTAAAAAAATAAAAATATTACATATACGAACAAGAAACAACATGCTAAAAGTTAAAAGATTGATTCAACATCATGATAAAAAAAGGTAATCTACAATAAAAAAATATAATGCAATTTTGATGAACTGTAAGATTATATATATATATATATATATATATATATATATATATATATATATATATATATATATATATATATATATATATATATCAAAGTTTAAGATTTTACAACTCTTGCAAATACACCATTATAAAGATTCATGAACAACACATTCAAATCACTACATAAAGCAATAGGCCAAGCTATCTAATAGCGAGTACATGATAAACATCAATTATATCAATTTTTGTAAATATTTTAGTGGCCACATACCATGTGAAGGTTCTTTCTTTCTCTTTCAGATGGATAGTTTCATCTATTTTATCTTCATAAGCAAGGGGTATTTGTGACTTTTAAAATATTTATATTTTCATCTATTTTTCCTTTCAATTTGACTCCATGTATAATAAATAGTGAGTGAATCCATCCAATGCCCATAGCAACACCATCAAATGGATCCACCACCCCATCTTTTATCCCTTTCTTAGAGTTTATCAATACATTTATGTAAAAACAAAAAAAATACACATTATATTAATATATAAAACATTTGATAACACGCAAATAAATATTTATAATAAACTAAAAAATGATGATAGGAAACCTAAAATCATGCATCTAACATATTAAACAAAAATTAACTTCCTACTATTTGATACAGAATGGATGTTAGATACAGAAAGTGTCAATATGTTAGTAGTCATATGCCATGAAGATGTGGATACTACAATGACAACAAGTGTCATTCCTCTAGTTGATACGGGCTATTCTATAGTTACTATGAACACCTTCCTTACCATTGAGCATAACTTTACAGTGGCTATGGGCTCAACCTATAGTTGTTGAAGGTACATCTTAACCCCTATATACACCTTTTTAATAATTATAAGTTGATTTCTCACAAATGATGAGCTATGAATTTGGCTATGGGTTATTAAGAAATTCATGGAAGACACCAAAAATGCTAGAGGAGTGAAGGAAGCTTAGAGTAGAAACTTCAAACATTACTAAAGAATGACCATAGCCTTGAATAACAAAGTAAGTGATATAATAAAGGCATACACTTCCAATCTCTATTTGGAGTATTGTAAACTAGAATTCATGCCTACAGAGATACAAAAGGACCATTCTCAACTTCTGGTCACTTCATAAAAAATAATTTCACTCTGCCAATAAAAGAAATCTAGAAACTTTTTTGGAGCATAGGTCCCAAGTTTGATAAAATAGATGATTATCAAATTAAAAGTTCAGTAAACAAAGAATCTATCAGCAAACATTTTTATTTACTAAAAGTAAGATAAAAGAGAAACAAGCCATCAACAAGCTCATATAAAGGATATCAAGAGCAATAAATGCCATCACCCACCCTCTTCCATGATTATAAAGGATTTGAATTAGATAAAAAAACAAAAATTTGTAGTAACCACCTTGTGGAATGATGGCAATAGTCTCTCATTCCACTACAAGACCATTGCTCTAGTACTTTGTAGGTTATCATAATTGCATGCAGATTGATGAGGGAATAATTAAAAGATAGGACACTATGATCACATAATTACCCTAAAGTAACAATATAGTAAAATCCTGACTACCAAGGTAATAATTGCATGACAAAATAAGTTAAGCTTCCATTTCAATAAATACTCACATACAGATTTTTTATGCCACAACCCTAAAAACAAATGCTTATAAAAGTACAGTGTATCTTTTAGTTATAGAAAAGCACTTTATTTTTTTAATATAGCATGCATCATACTAAAAATCATATTTAATCATTAAAACATCATTCATCAAGTCTTATTATGAGCTATGCCAACTCACCACTAAAAAACCCTTATTATGACCCTATCCTATCTTTTTGCATCCTATATGTACCATGTCACTTGGGGACAAGTGACACTTTACATGGGGGAGAATAATGTTGGGGGTAAGAAATTAGAAGATAATATATGCATGCAGATTGAAAGCCCATGATTATGTCATAACTACACCCATATTTGATTAGAGAAAATAATCAATTTTATTATTTTTCACTTTGAGATCAAAGTTTATTTATAAAAAGATTTTAAACAAGACATTATTATAGGTTGCAACTAAAACTACCATTATTGAAGAAACTTGCTTCACTACAAATAACACTTTGAAGGTAAAATTAGGTGTTTTGAAGAGATGTCTATTTTAAAATTTTGATAAGAAGATAAATTAGCCAGAGTGGGAGGTTTAGTAGTGAGAAGCGAACCCTCAGACCACAAGGAGTTGCAAGGAGATCCAGACAGTTGGGCCATCTTCAATAGGGTTGGATGGGCTACCTATTTTGAGGAAATACACCATTTTTTAGAACCTCTCTTTAGATAATTTTTAATATCTTTTATAGGAGAATAGATAATAGTATTTGGCATAATATTTCTAGTTACAAAAAAAAAGGTAAGCCAAGTTACTGGGTTACCAAGAACTAGGAAAAACTAGGAAGAAAAACCTAATGGCCAACTAGCTAGACAATAGTTTTGTCATGATAATGAAAAGATAGTGATTTAAAAAGTAAGTGTAGAGAAACTAAGTCTACCCCTAACCTAGAGATAAGTGACCTCGTATATCATCAAATATCTAACATGTGAAGGTAGGTACTCTTTGATCTATACTCTCTAATTCAAATTTTTAAATCATTTAAGGCATGGTATGACAATTAATATCATAAACCACTTGTATAATATCTTAAAGAAAATGTATATAGAATATTAAAGGAGGTAGAGAAAGCCTTATCTCATCATTGTCTAATTTGGTTGCTATTCAAATAAGGAATAAGAGATACTAGACCTAACCTTAACTGGGAATAGTTTCTAACCTTAAGGACTAGTGAACCTCCACAAGAAGAGAGAAATAATGAGGGAGAATCTCCCAAGGGATAGGTCTAGAAAATAACACAAGAAGATATTGCAAGTAATAGTGTAACTAGTAAGCCCTTAGCTACTACAGTCTCACCTATAGTTGCTACGAGTAAGAGAAGACAAAAAAAAATAGTGCTACCTCCTAAGGATACAGAGGAGAAAAGTCCATTAAAATAAACTAGGTAGGATATTCTTTCTCCTATTATTCCAACTATTTCAACACAAGAAGTAAATTCTTCTACCATGGATCATTCAAAAGGAAAAGAAGCTCTTCCATCACTAATTCCATAGGAAGAAGGGGATGCCACAAAACTTGATCCTTAATATGAAGTTCTTCCATCACCAGCTACATAGAAGAATCGGGTTTCAATAGCTCCCCTTCATAAAAAAAAAGACTAAAAAGAATAAGCCCTCTGCATCAAAGAGAAGAAGACCTCCTTCTAAGAGGTCTCAAATAATTAAAAGACAAAGTTCAACCCTAACATCCTTACCTATAGACATCAGTGAGGATGAAGAGGAGTCCAGAATTTGTAAGACCTCTGATGGGTTTGAGATAGCAGAATGACATATTGAAAAAGAGTCTAAAAAGGAAGAAGAAATGCAGCCATCTAAGTAGCCTAGATTGGGATAATAAGACATGAAACTACTCAAAAAAATAGGGTATAAAAAAAATAATAAGAATGCCATATCAGCCTATAAAAGAGGAAGAATTGCTTGAATAAAAGACCATGGAAGAAGTAGTAGAGCAAGACATAGTTCCTCATGACCAGGAGTTCCAAACTTGGGAATAAGCCATGAAAGAGATATATAGGTTAAGGAATAAAATAGTAGAGTTAAAAAGAAAAAGAGGCATGGAAACACTTCTAGGAGCAAATTTTTTTATAAAGCCATCTATGGAAGAAGAGTCAAGCAAGAAAAGGACATTGAATGAGACTACAACTCCCTTAAAAGTGCTTATAGCAGCTTCATCCACCTTACCTACAGATGGGATTAGTGTACTCCAAGAAGAAATTACAATAGATAATTCTCTAGATTTAGTACCATTCTATAATAGGTTTTATGTTGTAGAGACCATTGCAAACGTCCCTGCAATAAAAGAAGTAATTGATGTAGACCTCTTAGCTTTTAGGCCAATAGAAATTGATGATGTTTTAAGATTTCTTGAAAAAAAAATTAGTGATGATGAAACTTATCATAAGTAGTTTATACAAAGGTTTAAAGTATATTTTGAAGCAAGGGAATAGCATAAAGATTTAAAAGATAGCCTAGAAAGGGCTGAGACTATGATCATTTATTTGAAAGAGAAGATCACTAACATGCATGAGACCACTGAGATGTTAATGGAATGTAGATCATCCTCTAGAGTATATGTTTTATACTTATAAGAAAAGTGTCTCAGATTCAAATATGATAGGATATACAGTGACCAGTCCTACATAATATATGATTCTAAGTCTTTTTTTGAGGTCTATAGGCATGCTAACCTTGATATTTAGGCACAATTGAGTGAGTTTTACATGTATCAGTATGTTGTGCTACATGACATAAAGTGGAATTCCAATATATACCTAGAAGAAGTTCAATTAAATGCTTTTACCTCATATGTCCTCAATGAAATAAGAAGAAATAAATAGGTTGAGGAATATCAAGAGAAAGACAAAGAGGCTACCCTAATGATTAAGGATGAATCTATTGATTTAGAATCTATAATAGAGGAATGGATTTATTTTATGAATGCAGATGCTCTATGAGTATGATTCACAAACAAACAAGTAGAGGTCTAGAACCACTACTTGAACCTTATGGAGGGAGATAGAAAATAAATTTGTATTTCCTATTTGCACAAATAGGTAGAGATTTTAGATACCCTAAAATGAAAATAACTTTATTCTCTTCATAACCTTAGAGAGGCAACACATAGAGTATATATGTACATTGAGCTTGTCATAAAAAAAAGATAAGTTGGTTGGGGTTGATGTTTCATCCACCCATGTTTTGGTTCCCAATTATTGATTGGAAAGGGAATGTGCTAGCTAACAAAGAGGTAGAAAAGAAAAGGTGGAAAAGCATAGATGATGCTAAAGGTTTTCATAGATTTGAAGGGATGGATTGTACGAAGCCCTTAGATTTCAAAAAATATTATGGATTCAAAATGCAAAGAAAGCTTGCTCGAGGACAAGCAAGAGGTTAAGTAGAGGGTGTGATGAGGGCACTAATTATTATATTTATAGCCTCATCCATACCCAGTTGTATATCTTTTTCCTATATCAATCCCTAAAACTATTCATGAGTCATGTAAATGAATGAATGAGTTAATGATTATATGTGTGCATTAATATATACATGTTGTGTCATAGATTAATGATGTTTTTTATTTGATTAGATTATAATTGTGTAATTTTATTTAATAGACATTTGAAGGGTATAATAAGATTGCAAGAATCTTACTTGGTCACAACACTTTTAGAGAAGCCTATAGTAAAAAGTACTTCTAACCCATAGTATCTACCAACCTACAAATTTACATCTACAAGTTGCCTATAACAACTGTAAGCTTTCACATATAGGTTGTCTATAGCAACTGCTAAGCTACATGCTTTCCACCTATAGGTTTTCCATATTAACTACAAGTTTTTACTTATAGGTTGCCCATAGCAACTGTAGACTTTCACCTACAAGAACTTGTAGCCACTACATAGAACCAATTATTGTTGTGGTAATAAGTAATTAGTTTTTAAGGACACATCTAGCTATCTTAGAAACAAAGTAAATGATTGAAAAGGATCCTCCATGTCAGCTATATAGATCCCTCACATGCATGGAAACTTGGATGTGCTACCAAAATATGAATAAAATAAAGATAATAGAAACGAGAGAAAGAAGAAAAATAGTAAAATAGAATATATTGTCCTTTACCCAGTCAAGGTTTAAAACAAGTAACTCTAAATTACTAACCACTTTAAGGTTGATTGAGTTAGATGCAAAGTATTTGTACCTTTCCTAGTTTAGTGTCTACTTGTAAAATTGAGCAAATTCAATTCCTATACACTAGCGACAGAGGGTTTTTATGAACTTACATTGTAAAATAATAGCTACATAGTCTTTCTCATTTAACCCTCTTACCTCTGGTACACCTAGTTGTGTGAATGATTGCAAAAATGGCATCGAATCCCAAGTATATTGGTTGTTAATCTCAATCCTCTCAATACTAATTTCAATTCTTATAAAATATTTCATAATATATCCATATTTTGAGTTTAAATACATGTCTTTGATCTTGAGAAATCAAATGATCATGTTTAGAGGTGTAATCATTACCACTAATGATTTAAATGCTTTAACAACTTATATTCTAGTACCACTCTATCATATCAAGACCACTGTAGGGTAGTGGTATGGTAGAGTTAGCATTTTACTTTTTCTGCTATACTACACACCTTCACTTTGCTTGCTATAGGATAATGGGTCAGATAGTCTCATACTGACACCCCATGTACACCCCTTTGGACTCTCGTAAGACAATAGATTAATTTTAGTGGTTGAGTGATTTCTCACCACCAAACTGCAGTGTCATTATTTACCCCTTGTGTGGTTACAATATTAATTTTTTTATGTATTTTAAGTGGGAATATAGGGGTATATTATGAATGTAGTATTTTAGATATCATTTTATTAAAAAGATTAAATATATTTATAATTTTTCAGTCTCTTAATTTTATTTTTCAATATCAGTCAGACCTAATAGATCATTTTTTTATTTTTAATGAGGAGGCTTAGTCAGGTAGAGAGACTTTTAGCATAGGAATCAGGGTTTTAGTCATTGGGCTCAAGGGTAGTTATGATAATGAAACTAGGCAAATTTTGGAGGTTCTAACATAAGGGTTGTCATTTTTTAAAATTTTGCCTAAGTATGAAAACCTTATACCTTGAGTATTTTGGTCTTATAATTCATCATTGACCTCTTGTTCTAGTTCCAGTCTTTTAAAAAAAATTCAATATAGGTTGATGAGGAGATTTAAGTCATGAGGTTAATTGACTAGCACCTTTGCCATTGATGTCAAAGGGAGAGAATTAAAGTAGTAAAACATAGCATGATCCAGAATAACATGATGGTACTAAATTAGGTGAAGCATAACAGTAAGGGGGAGAATGACAGGGAATTTTACTTGTCTTTTCACACAAATTATTTAATAATATAGATTAAATATTTTATTCACCTAATGTTAATATATCTATATGTATTATTAAATCACTAATGTTCATTATTATTATTTTCACACAAACATTTCAATACATGTAGAGACTATAAGTTGTATTACAAGCTAAAGCTATCCAAATATTAGAGAAATGACTACAATTTATTATAAAAATTTTAAATAATTGTATACTTTCATAGGTATCTTTTTTCATTAGTTGATATCTTTAGACCTTGCTTGCTTCTTTTCATATCTAGCAGTTCTAGAGAAGTTAGAAAAGTATAGAATATAGAAAACATATAATACATGAAATAAATTATATTCTAAATAAACAAAATTAATTTCAACCAAAGTAAAAAAATTAAGAAGAATGATTTAATCTAACTTTAATTGCACTTCAAATCAATAATGAACATCTCAAGTTTTGTATACAATGTACGAGCAGAATAATGATGATTACATTCAAAAATGTATCAGTAAAATAATAGTGAATAAGCACACCTATACTCATATTTTTATTATATTAAATAATAAATTACACCATACATATAACCAAATTTAGGTGACAATCTAAAAAGTTAAGATGATAACATCATCATAATCATTTGCATTGATAGTAAGATCAGAATCCTGATCACTCATGTCAGAATCTACTTGATTTTTATTCCTCATCCTCATCTATGACATGAAATACATTCTCTCTCCCAATCTCTTCATTTTTAACAAAAATCTCTTACTCAAGCACTCTATCATTGTCTTCATCTACTTCTTTGATTGTTTCTTGTAAATTAACATATTACCCATCAGGTATTATATCGACAACTTTCCTAAATTTTCATTTTGAATGAGACTTTGTTTGAATGACATACGACCATCTTGAGATTATTACATCATAAATTAGAAATGTTTCATTAATTTTAATATGGGAAACATATGGCTCATCCATCTCTGATAAAAATTATTGTGTATTTGCACATACAAATCCATACTCATCAAATTGTATTGTGGATGGTCAGATCAACTTACATTTTAATAATATAGGATTATTTCACCAAAATACACTTAAATAATTTCTTGGATGAATTCAACATATAATTTATTCTTAGTTTCATGAAGAAATTTAGCATTAAGAACATAATCACAATTTTTTTTCTTTGTCTTTCTCTTCCACTCTTAAATGACTACCATAGGCCCACATTCCACTAAAATGCATAGCCCATAAATGTGGAGATTTTGAAAGCTCACTTTCCTCAATTGTTATATATTGACCTTCTTCTTTTGCATCACTAACTGCATTAGCCATCCATTCTTCAAATTTTGGAAAAGAATCACCTCCAATCAATCATGATGTCTACGCTTTTGCGGTCAATGTTGCATTTAAGTTTGATTCTCTTATTCATATTTTCTACATAGAATATTAACATATAAATAGTAATATTAACAATATAAATGTGTAAATGCAATTGAGTAAATAAATTATTGTGTAATTTTTTTTACCTATGTCACTTATCAAATGATGTGTTTTGAAGAATATAGGCATGTATTGAAATTTTTTCTTGATGTGATAGCTTGAAGAGACATCTATTACCTTCTAATACTTCACCTACAAATCTCTCATCTTCATCATCATCCCATACACATTGATTGACATTTTTAAAATCCTTCATATATTTTGTGCAAAATCCCATGGCCTCTTACATTGAATATCCCTCAGACATTATGCCTTCTAGTTTTGCCCTAGTATGAACAATTTTTTTCAAACCCTTCATATATCATTCTATAGGATACATCCATCTCATTTATATTAGGCCACAATTCTCTATTTCATATTCTAGATGTATCAAAAGATGCATAGAAATGTTAAAGATTGTTAGTGGAAATTCTCATTCCAATAGACAAAGGACTTCAATAACCTCCTCCCTCAAACTATCAAAGTTTGAAGGATATAGTACATGTAAACTCATTCTCTTTAATATTAGGCCCAACCTTATAATTTTCAATCTTGGCCCCTTTTCCAAACTAGATATATTTACCACAATAGGTAAAATATTCTATATTATGACATGATAGTCATGGGTTTTGAGGCCTCTTAAGCTATTAATGTCATTTTGGCTTCTAATACTGCTACTTACACATCTAATGGGAAAGCAAGTCTGAGACATCAACTGTAATAATTGTGCATGGTGTTCCTTTGTCCAGACATAAGAAGCACTAGGTTTCTTATATTTTTCATCGTCATATTTTTCAACCCAAATATTTTGATGAATCTTTAGTTATCAAAAGTCTTCATGTGATGAAATAGTATCAAAAGCACAAAAAAGAGTTTTTATAATAGCATAGGCTATATTTTTCTCAGTATGCATAAAGTCAACAGTATGCCTAATGGCTATATCTTTAAAGTATGGCAACTTATAGAATATGCATAACCATTTTACACCACTTTCATTACATGGATCATATCTACTACTAGCAATCCCATCATTTTTAATTCTAAATGACATTATTTTTTTTCCATTTTCAAAAACGTAATCACCCGTTACTAGCAATGTTTCTTTACGATTCTCTTCTTGACCATTGAAACATGTTTTTTGTTAATGATATGGATGATCCATTTTAAGGTAAGCATGATATCCATAATAAATACACTTAAAAAAACTTCTTGAGTGCCTCACAAAATCCTTAAAGTTGCAAGCAAGAAATCTATGGTATCCATGAATAGTGAGACTAGACAATGTGCCATATGTAGGAAGATAATGAATCATAAACAATAAATAATCTCTTAAAGTGAATTTGATTGAATGACCATCCCTTAAATATTGAATTGTTTCAATTCTTTTCCATAATTCCATTAGCTCATCATATAATGGTTCTAGATAAGCATCGATTGTATCTGAAGTCACACTCTTCTTTCTTGGTATAAGCAATGATAACATTAAGAAAAATGGTTTAGTTACTAACCATGGAGGCAAGTTATAATTTATTAAAAACACTGGCCAAGTTGACCATTTAGTACTTTGATCTAAGAATGGGTTCACTCCATCTAGAGCCAAACCCAACCTTATATTATGAAGATATTGAGAAAATCAAGCCATCTATTATCAAATTCCATCCACATTTTAGAATCAAGTACATGTCATTGTTTTCCATCGATGCTCTTATTTTAGGCATGCCATTGCATAAGTTCAACAATGTCTCTATGCCTATACATTTGGAGTAATCATGAGATTATCAAAAAGTGGTGAAGAACATTTCTAGGAACCATAGCTAATTTCAACCCTTGTCTATACCTCACTTCATGACATTTCAAACATTCTCTCTCACTTACAATATTATTACAAAATAATACACAACCATTCACACATGTGTGGATGTTTTCATACCCTAAGCCTAGCTTAGTGATTTGATTTTTACATTGACTTAGTTTTATTGGCAATGTGGATTCAAGTGGTAACAACAAACTTAATAATGCCCATAACTAATCTACACTCTCATTTGTCCAACCAAGCACCACTTGTAAATTAAGAATTTGAAGGATTATTGTCAAATGACTTAACTTGCAATTAACATACATATGATTTAAATCATCCTCCATCAAATTGGCCCAATCATCATTTATACCCTTATTCAACATTATATCAACTTCAAACCCTTTGTCTAACATTATTTTCTCTTCATCTATGTTTGGTGCCACTTCATCTATGTTTGTTGCCTCTTCATCTCTCATACTCTAAAATTCTATCATATCTTCATAATAATTGTAATCCCAAGGACTTATACCATTATGCCCATATCTTATCATATTTCGATAAATGACATTTCTTTTTTCCCCCTTTTTACCAAGATAGTCATTACATGAACATGAATATTTGTCCATGTCCCTCTCATCGGCTTCTCTCTCATCATATGCATGGTATTGATCCATAGTCAACCTTCAACATTGATCCATATGTAATGTTATACATTCCAATATTAATTAAGTTTCTTATTTTAATAAAAAAAACAAAAATTTAGAAAACTCAACTTACTCAAGATCTAATACATGTAAACTCATTCTTTTTAGCACTTACCCAGAATTCATAGCACTTCACAGAATTAAGATACAAATCACTATATAGAATTAGAATTAGAGCACTCTATAGGATACATATCACTCTACAACAATTCAAATTCAAGAAATTCAATTGGGCATCACTCTATAGAATCAGATGTTTTTTATGATTGAAAATAAACAAATATTATTTTTATCCATTTTTTATTGAAGGCCTTCCTTATCTAGATGATAATTTAAAAAATGTTTTAGCAATAAAACATAGAATTTATGCTTATTATATTTATGAGCCACAAGAATTTAAAAATATGGCAATCTTATCAATATTAATGAATATATAAACACTAACAAATAGGCTAATTAATTTTTTATTGTAACTTTGAGCATTAACTAACATAAATTATTAACATGTTGAGATAAGATGACTTATTCTAACAATTAATATGCTCCCATGTGTGGAAATATAGTATCAATTAAAATATATTGGTGACCACATTGATTTGATGAAGTAGCATAACTTTCAACTATGTCATATGAGCCCATCTTCTAGGATTCCATGTAATTAATAGATTAGGCTTGCACATAATGTTACCCAAGCATTGAGGTCTAGACTAGGGACATGAGCCCATGGTTTAATGGAAAAGTGATTAAAGGAATTAAAATTTGGATGCATGTTACAAGTTCAATTCCCATATGCTCCAAAATGCAGAGAGGAAACTAATGAAAAATAGTTTGTTAAAATTAGAATTGTCTTTATGGTATTGATACTTAATTGCCTATGTAACTAATGTAAGTTACACCAACCAATAATAAACTAATCATGATGTACATGCATTACCCATGCCATGAAGACTTAGTAAAAATGAGCCTCAAATATTAAGTTGGTGAATTGGTTATGAAATTAGAAATTAATACCATACCCATGCATGATAACATGGAACACAAATAGACAACTTCAAGATATGGTCACTACATTGTATTGATTATATAATGAATAAAAGCATCCAATTCTTTCAAAATCTCAAGAACTCTAAATTCTTACATAGTAGTCAATGTCTTATGACAAGATACCTTCTTATTTATGTAACTCATCTCTTATAATACACTAATTTTGTTCTCCTAGCTAGATACAATGGCCAATTAAAAAGCTATAGATTTTATGTTTAATGTAATGAAGGTTTTGAATTACCTCTAAATTCATTGTAGAGGGCATCCCCAAATTTGACTTCATTGCAGAGGGTCTCACCGACTTCAAATTTGTTGAAACAAACTCCAAATTATTTTCTTGCCTTTTCAAAAGTCTCCAAGTCCTCTCCAAACAAGCTTTATCACCCATGCAAGTAGCTATTATAATTATACGCTAAAACCTAAAATGCCTCATGCCATCAAATTGGCACACAAACCCTCTTTGGTTGGCTATAGCTCCATTAATAATTAACAAACCCTCCTATTTGTAGAGGTGTATTTCACAAATAATACCAATTGTACTCCCCACTCTTTCATCGAATTACCTCTACCAAATTTTGCACTCTACTATACTCCCCACTACTGTCAACAATTTCTCAATTCATTATTAACCCTACACGTGCAATACAACCCACTCTCACCACTAATTTCTCAATTCAAAATATTTTTTTAACTACCCACTGTAATATCATATTGTGTAATTTTTATTTATGTGACTAATTATTTAGTCATTTTTATTTATGTGACTAATTATTTAGTTGTGTTTTTTATCTAATGATTAAACTAATCATTTATTTAGTCACTTATAGCTATTTTGTAAAAAATTAGTAGAATTTAGTCATTTTTAGTTGTCGTGACTAAAAGTTTTAGTCATGTAATCATTTTTTTTCCAAATTCTACTAGTGTAGAAAAGGAAATAAAGGCACAGATATCATGGCTAATATTAGTGTTATCATCCCCTATTTTAACCAATGGTTGAAGTTAAAGGAACTACCAAACCATGTAATCATAATCATTTAGAATTAGGTGTAAATATTCACAACCCTTATGAGGGAGGTAAATCTAATGGATGATAATAAATGAAAAGTTTCAAATCCCTTGGAACCTCATGCAATGATATCAATACTTATTTCAAGGCAAGGAAATAAAGCTCAAAGTATTGGAGAAAAGGACTAAGTGTCACCACCCTTAATACATTGATCATGTTGGATATTTAATGATTAAAGTTCAAGTTGATTCTAAATTACAGCAAGTCCTTGAGGAATAAAAAATGTTTAGCCATGGGAGGTGATCGAGAAAGAATCAAACCTATTTCATACACCAAAGTAAATAAGACCTAGTTGTGTGGCATAAAATCTCAAAGGGAGGCCTTACCAATTTAATGCTCAAAATTATTATCTCTAAACCTATTATATCCAAGGATTTTGTAAGGGGATGGGAGGAAGGAGTCCTCAGAATTAGAGGCCTGTAAATAACCATTACTGAGGAAATAATTGTTGAGGTAATGGGCATCGATTATGAGGTAAAAATGGCATTTAAAGATTTAAAAAATGTAAGGAGGAACCAATGAATACTTTCTTCCAAAATGATAATCAAATTGTCCCTAAGTCGAAAGGTTTTCCTAAAGTAGAGATACCAAGGAAATGGCTAGAAATTTGCCTCCAAATCATTAAATACATCATGATGGAGGGTAAGTACATGATTAGTTTATTCCACCATTTAATACTTATAAATCACTTTAAAGGTCACAAAATTATTTTTCCCTTTTTATTTTCAAAATCTGTAGAGACCACTATGACTTCTTCAAAGTCAAAACTTACCACTAATTTATTACATCAAGGCCTCATATTTTTAATTATCAAGAGGGGTGTGCCCTTGTGGGTAAAATATGTGGTTGAATCCATTAAAGTAAATATCAATGAGGAAGAGTTAGAATATATTTCCAAGGAGTAAAATGGAACTTAGGGGGATGAGGATTCTATAGAATCCTAGGAGGTTGATTCCTCTAACAATTTTACCACCCTTGTCAAGAAAGATGATAAGATTAAAGGAAAAGCTAAGGTGAAGGAGCCACTGAAAAAGATAGATTAGACCCCTGTAACCACCCCATGATGTAAAGGGAGGGTCATTAAGGAATGGAAAATATTAGAGACCCCTACCCATAGGATCAAAAAAACCTTAGAATTTGTAGTGATCATGGAGAAGTTGGAGACAAAACTTTCCATGCAAAATTATTTGTGTACTAAGAAGACAGAGGAAATGAATAAGTTGAGGTCCCAACTAACATTAATCCAATATAAAGGGAAAAAAATCATGTTAGATAAGAAGAGAAATTGAAATATATTTTTAGTAAGGGGGAAGTGGGGGAGGTTACCCCAAGTAAGAAAAGGAAACAGGATAAGATCCCTACTGACCTACATAAACTAGCTAAGAAAAAATATGGTAAAGCAATTAGTAAAACTTCATCTTGGATGAAGATGAGTGAATTAAAAGACTCTACTCAAGGTCCCATCAAGAGAACTCAGGGCCATATCCAAAAATATGGAAGTAAGAAGATGAAATCCACAGGGCTAGTTGAATACTTAAAATTAGAGGAGTCTTACCCTTAATCCTTTGCCTTACTAATACATTTGACCTTAGTTTTTTGTTATGGAGTCTTGTTGCTGAAATTTGGTCGATAATTTCTAATGGTTTACTATCTTTTTGGCTGAATTCAACCTTGTAATTTTGTAGACCATGGAAATTTTGCATTATGTATATTTTGTTAACTTTTTTATTGAATATATGTCAATTTTATATTGGGTATGGGACCCTTTAAAACCTGTATTTTAACCTTATCAAATAAAAAATAGTTATTTAATTAAAAATATATGGCATGAATTAAATATACTATTAATTTAACTTTTTAGGGTTATGGAGTGTAAGCCCTAGGTTGTTAAAGGTCTGAGTATAGTAAATTAGAGTATAAATATGTAATAAATATATCCACTAATTTGCAATAGAATTTAGCTTAGTTTGACATTTCTAAAAATAGCAATAAATAATATAAATAAGTACTTAGATGTAAATTGACTAAAATGGAAGATTTAGAGGTTATAAACTAGGATAGAGGCTGATATAAGTGTCACAACTAAGATCTAAGTGAAAAAACCCTTCCTAGATAGTAGAAACCTAATTGGATAATCACACTATATAGCACCAGTGTCCTTGTTTTGGCACTAGTGTCCTCTGTGTATAATTGTTTCAAGCTTTTAGGTGTACCTATGTCTAGGTCTGCCAAGCCTATTATTGTACACATGAGTTTTAGTTCCTAGTAGGTGACCTATTTTTAATGATTTTATTTACAAACCTTAAACCTTTATGTTTCTAGGGAATCATATTGGTACATGTAGTAAAAATGTTTTTAGTGGGGTAGGTTTGACATCCTCGACACTCCACAATGATGAGAATTACCTAAAGACTAATACTTTAAGGAGGGATCAAGCCTAATGTAGTTCTTCCCACCTAAGTGATGGTGCAAGTGCAAGTGAAGCTAGTATGAATATTAGATTGAGTGGTTTTAGTGTGTTTTAGACTAAAAATTTGAGTAATATGAGCTTATGAATCTTATCTATGGTTGTATGTATAAGTAGAGTAGAATAAAGATTGATAACCTTGATTGTGTACAACTTGTTTAGAGTTTATTTGTGTAATTTGCATATGATTTCTATCTAGTAGATAAAGGGATAAAATTCATGTAGATATATTGTTCTAGTGTTTGTATGAGTCTTAAAATAGGTCTAGACAAACCCTAAGTGGTTGTTCATTTGAAAAGATAATTATTGGAGACAAAAGGGGAAAAGGACAATAGTGTCCAAACTAAGACACTAACACCATAGGGTGCTACTGTCCAAATTATGGTGTTAGTGTTCAAGTGGTAAAACCTGAGGCACTAAGGTCCAAGATGATAAAATAAATGTTTGAGACTACTTTAGGGATGTTTAAGGATGTGTGTAGCCCACTTGAATGTTGGATAAGTGTCTAATTATGTCCTAAAGTAGGTATAGGGTTAAGCTAGGGATGAATGGTCTCAAGTAACACTCTTAACACTCAAGTGTTATTTTTAGACAATTAAATTTGCCCCTTTGTATACTAAAAATGTAGCAAAATAAAAATGACTAAGATAAAGGAAAAATAAGCATACTTAGACTTACTTTAGAGGCAAACCCTATGACTCTAGATCTGAGTATGTGAAGCATGATCTGTTATGTATCTTACAAATGAAATATGCATAGATTAGTCTTTACTTAAGAGATATCACAAGGAAAGACAAAATTAATTAAAAATATAAGAGAGAGGAGAGGAATGAATACACCTCACTAGGTACATGAACTAATACATAAACTTGGTGACAACTTATGTGTGTGCATGTAGATAGTGATCAATTAGTAAAAAACTTAGATTGAGTTGATGGCTTACTCAACCCCCATCTATGGGTAGCTCAAGAAAACCTAGTTTTTACTCCATCATTTCCCACCCCTTATTTTTGGATCATGATCTATGAATATATATTGGATTAAACTCATGTGTGTCCAACTCTCTGATATAGATGGCTCAAGAACTCAAGTAGATTATGACTCTATCATTTCTTACCCATTTATAGTATATACATCTAGAACTAAAAATGAATAATGTAATTGAATATGTGTAACTATGATTAAAACTGTATATGTCAACTCTACAACCACTCAAGAATATTAGGTAGCTCTAGGCCACTTGGGAATATTAAGTAGCTCTGGACCACTCAGGAATGTTAACCACTATAGATGGAGTAAAGTATGAATCTGGCATGTAATCTAGAATATGATGTTTTATGTGTAAAATGTAGAGAATGACATGTAGTTTTTTATTCTATCTAATCAGCTAGTATATAAGTGATCATATGGAAACAATGTGCCACACACATACCCCAAAATATGATATCTGTGTATATAGATTCTAGATTGAGTTATAATAATTTATATTTAAACATCTAAATTAAAATAGGAATGATCATGTAATGCATTATGCCCCTAATATGAGTAAATTGTTATGAATCTAAGTTAAATTGAGCTAAAATTGGTAATTTATAATTGAACTTGTTCAAATATAGATTGTACCTATTATGCATTTTTGGCCAATCTAAAATTTCCTAAAACTGAGGCTACTAAATAGTAGCACCATATCTTGAATAGTGTCATCATGAAATGTTAGTGTCCCAATTTGGATGCTAATGCCCAATTATTTTGATTTTTGTGTAATTAAAACTAATATATGTGTCATTGTTTCTCCCTATATTTTTATAAAATTAATTTTTTTATTATGTGCCTATGTGTTAAAAATTATACTCTTAGTGCATTTAAATAGTTTGATCTTTGTGGTAAACCTATATAAATATGCCCTCTTTGAGGGGTTTGTTGTACCTATGCAAGAATTATCTATTAAAAAAACTTTACAAAATGTGTGTTAGCCAGAGCATATATGATTATTATGTAATAAACCAATATAATGCTCATATATAACATTAAAACGTAAACTAATCTAAGCATAAGTTTGTACTATATGATGTATGTTAGATAAATAATGTTGTCAAGATATATACAATAATGCATATAAATAACAAATCTGAGTAATAACTAAGTAAATACCTAAGGGGATGGGGCATGATGTCCATCACAACACCCACATAGGTAGGAGATATGCATGAGGTCCCTCATGAAATCTAAAACTAAAGTGTGTAACAAGTAGTAAATAAGTGTCATGGATATGATGCATATAAAAAAGCATACATACAACACACATGAAGCATGCAAATTAGTTCAAGGAGCCACAATACAAGAGACATAGGCACACGTCACTAAATCTAAAAAATCAAGAGATATAAGAAAATGTTCAAATGTCCACATATGTATCTAACAAGAAATTTGGATTAAATCCACATTCGCATACATAATCAAGAAGGCACACACAAGGACATGGGCACATATCCAAAATATACATATAATAAAAAAAAGTGGTGTATATCTATAGCAAAATGACAAATTTAAATTCCCTTGAATAAAATAAGCATAGAGACACAATCAAGTCTAAAATAGGAAAGATAGGAATAAAAGTATGCATGAACATGTGGTATAAATACGTATAAGAGCTAAGATGTACATACGCTGAGTCTAGACTAGTATTAGTTAGAAATGAACTGAAGTAGGTATATGATGATCAATATCAAGATATAACAATGTTAAAATTGTGATGTAAAGTTTAGAAATATGTAACATGGAAATTGAAACTATGTATAGGATGCCTCCAAATGGGTGAATGTATCAAATAAGAAATTTGTGTATTTGTGTATATGCCCCTAGTGGATATATAGTAGAAAATTTGGATTTGTATAGTGGACCTAGGTCCTATAAGTATCTATAAACACTTGAAAATAATAAGTGAAGCATGTATGTATCATAAAAATTGAATATACTAAGATAGATAGCATATGTAGTATCTAGAAAATATAAGAAGTGTAAACATAGCAATGCATGCAATCTATAATTTATATTTTTTGAGTAAATATTTGAATATTTTTGTGTTTTGACATATTATATTATTTTTTTATTTTTTGGAGATAATCTATGTACAAGCAACATGATAAAATGAAACTACATACAAGGAGCAAGAGTGAATGAAACTATGTACAAGTAGGGAGGAACATATTAATCAATGAGTCTCACGGGAGACTCACTATCAATGAGGCCTGTGATAAATATATGAATGGTGACCTCTTGTGTAGTGTGATTGATATGTTGTAGTTGATTTGAATTGTAGTATGAATTTGAGTAGTGTTTATTGTTAGTATCATGATAATCATAATAACCTGGAATGCTAGTGTTGACTTATGTTGTTTCTAGATGAACATAGGGAATTGCCTTATATTGTGGAGATGACCTTTCTAAATTATGCTTTGTGATATTAATTATTATGATACCCTTTTAAACTATTCTTATTGTCTGCATGTGGTGCTTTGGAGGTTCTTTTGCTAGAAAATATTTTTTGAGAATGTTTTTTGGCTTAACATGATTTGACTTTACAACTTAAATCTTTGATCTTTTTATAATATTTCCTGTGTATTTAGATATTTCAATTTGATAAACTATATCTATGAATGATTTTCCTTAGTATGTTCCATATATCCCAAACATTGTTGACCAACATTATCAACTGCTAGAATATGAGTAATGATGCCTCAGGGATGTTTACCCAACCCTTGACCTTGGTAATCAATTTTTTGTAATACTTTTGACCAAACCCATATTGCTTTGAAAGTGAGACCTCATTTTAGAGATGTATATTTTCATCTTTTACTTGGTGTACATATGCTTGTTGTTCTATTTTTTTCTCTAATCGTGCTTTGTGAAGTTTTTGTTATTCTCAATTATGCTTTAGTAACCACTTTTATACCATTTCTAAATTTGACATTTTTTTAATATGTTCTTGTATCACTGTTAATTATTTAACTGATTTATCTTGTATAGGCTCATCATTATAAATGGTGTGTTTTTTATGTTTTTTCAATACTATACATAAATTTGTGTGATTATCGTGCATTCTATGTTATGCACAATAATATTTGGATCTCCTCACTAAATGTAAAGAAGGTAGGTTGAACAACTTAACTTTAATAATTTACCTTAAAATTTCACTTGAACTTTTATTTTATCTTTGAATAATTTTTTCATCACTAGTTATAGATGCACTTTGTTGTGATTTCTTATTTTGATTTGTAACATTGTTCACTACAAATTGACTAGGTGAAGATGCATATACATGATTGACACTAGTGTGCCCTGGAGGCTTTTGTCTTGTAAAATTATTTTTTAAAGTTATAATATTTTCATGTAATAGTTGATTCTAAGTTTATGATTTTGAAATTAACCTTATAATATTGATAATTTGATCCCTTATATTCTCACAAGTGCAAACCCTAGTTGCTTTTGATTGAACATGTAGGCACATGCCCGGTAGAGAAGAGGTGGAGGTGTAGATAAGCTGAGTATAGGCACTAGTAGTAATAGTATAGGTTGTGTCATCTCATAGAGGAGTGATAACATGGACCTAGTTAGAGGGAAAGTAGATATCTCCCTCATGGATATGAGGAGGAGGAGATTTTTTCTTGTGCATAAGATATGATATTAAAACTTGAAACCTAGTTGTTAGCTTATGTAATAGATCCTCTATGTATGTAAGAGTATGTTTCTTATTTGAATTTTGTATAAGAAAACAATAACATGCTAGAGATAGAATGAAATATGACATACATTCTAAATGATATATAGTATCATGTACATATGTGTTTATATCATCTTTGAAATCATTCCAAATGAAAAGAAATAAGCATGCAAAATAAGCTATAAACTTTGTATTAAAAAGTGATCAACTTCATCTATCATTATTATCGTGATTATATGAAATAAAAATCATAAAAGGCAAGGATCTATAATTTGAGTGTGGGTTTTATAAGGCTGGAAACATAAACCCTAGAGTTATCTAAGGTTAGGGTTTGTGTAATATTCAAAATAAGTTAGGTTCACCAAATGATTTAAATTTTTAGGGTTATAGAGTGTGAGCCCTAGGTTGTTAAAGGTTTGAGTATAGTAAATTAGATTATAACTATGCACTACATACAACCATTGATTTGTAATAAAATTTGATATAGTTTGATCTTTCTAAAAATAGCAATAAATAATATAAACAAGTACTTAGTTGTAAATTGACTAAAATAAGAGATTTGGAGGCTACAAACTAGGATATAAGCTGATATGAGTGTTGTAGATAGGATCCAAGTGTCAAAACCCTTACTAGATAGTATATCCCTAATTGGATAGTAACACCATTTGGTGTTTGTGTCTGTATTTTAAAACTAGTGTCCTTTGTTCATAACTATTCTAAGCATCTAGGTGCACCTATGTATGAGTATACCGAGCCTATTCCTATGTGCATCAGTTATGGTTCCTTATAGGTGACCTATTTTGACTATTTTTTAATTTAAACCCTAAACCTTCATGTTTCTAGGGAATTCATTTGGCACAAGTAGAAAATTGTGTTGTTAGTGGGGTAAGCTAGACATCCTCAGCACCACATTGTGATAAGATTTTCTTACATACCAATAATTTGAGGAGGGATCAAGCCTGATGTAGTTCTCTCCAACTAAGTGTTGGTAAAAGTACAAGTGAATCTATTATGAATGTTGGTTTGAGTTCTTTGAGTGTGCTTAAAACTAAAAATCTGAGTAATATAAGCTTAGAAAAGTTGTAGATGGTTGTATTCAGAAGTAGGGAAGAATAGGGATTGATTACCTTGATTGTGCACAATTTGTTCTAAGTTTGTTTGTGTAATTTATATATGATTTTCATTTAGTGGATAAGGGGCTAAATGTCATATATATATATATATATATATATATATATATATATATATATATATATATATATATATATATATATATATATATATATATATATATATATATTCTAGTGCTTGTGTAAGTCTTAAGAGAGGTCTAGGTTGAGCCTAGGTGGTTTATCATTTGAAAAGATATCCATTGAAGATAAAGGGAGGGAAAATGACAGTAATGCCCAAACTAAAACACTAGCACCATGGGGCATTATTGTCTATATTATGGAACTAGTGTCGAGGTGGTATAACCTAAGGCACTAGGGACTAGAATGGTGAAGTGAAGGTCTGGGACTACTTTATGGATGTTAGGGATGTGTGTGGTCCCTTTAAAGACTAGATAAGTGTCTAAATATGCCCTATGATAGGTCTAGGGCTAAGCTAGGGATGAGTGGTCTCAAGTAACACTCTTAGCACTCAAATGCCCTTTTTAGATTATTAAAATTATAAATTAAGCCTTTTATTTAGATACTAGTATTTTTTAAGATAAGATATAAATAGGGCATAACAATGATGTTACTATTTGAAAATACAATTCATGATTTTTATTTATGTTAGTTACTACTTATTAAGTTTGTAAATTTGTGTTTGCATTAAATATATATTATAGATTAAGATATTCAACTAACATCTTGACCTTTCTGGTGGGTTTCAAACTCCTAGTGACATGTCTTGTACACTCCTAGTGAGTGATAGTTATGTGTCTACCTCCTAGTTATGTGTCTCATACACTCCTAGTGAGTGATAGTTAAATATCATATTCTTTCTAGTTAGACTTAGTTATCTAGAGGAATATTCTTATTTTTTAATCTAATTAGGTTGTCACTCTTCAGTTACTAATCAATCTCTTTGTCCTTATAAAAGGACTTAAATACTCAACTTTGAATAACAAGAATTGAAGTAATATTGTGTCAATGTAATCCACATATGCATCATATTTTTTCTTGTAATTATGTTACCAAAATTATTATAAGGTGAGCTTTGATTTTTCACATTTTATATATTTTTATATTATTTCATCGGCACCATCATGTTTCCTCAAGACTATACAACCATTCTTATAAATATTATAAACATGTCACTATGAGACTTAGTGAATGTGTTCACATGGTTTTGGTCATCAAGAACCCCACTCAAATTTATGTTCTTTCACTCCAATCCCCTACCAAAAACATTACCCCAAATGGGAAAAAAATAAATTAAACCATATGGAAAACAATATTTTTTTTGGAGCCTATAGTAAACCAAATAATAGTGAAATTATCTTGATATTTTTATGCCCTTAGAAATTAAAATTATTGAAAAAATAAACTTCAATGATCAACAACATGCAAACCAAAGAATATTGGACTTATGTTGATATTTTTAGGCCCTTAAAAGTAACATTATTGGAAAAATTAAACCTCAATTATCAAAAACATGTAAACCAATGTAATGTGATGTGACAAAACATGAAATTATGTTCTTCAATGATTGCTCAAGATCTTCTCTAAACTACATCATTTTGATTGTTTAAAGTTAGATTTAAAATTTCCTTTACACTACCTTAAATGTGCCTTTAAGTTAGAAAACAATAAATTTTAAAATCCATATTTTGTCCTTAAAATCACACTTAAAGTCAGACATGTAACTTTGGATAGTCACTAAGTCCATCTGTATATTACACTAATTAAAACAATACCTTAAAGTCACCCTAGGGATGACCCTAACATCACCTCAAGGATGGATGCTAGATGATGTTAGCATTTATCACTCGAGTAATGTTAGGGTCATCTTTAGGGTGACATTAGGTAACATCACATAGGTGACTTTAACATGTGTTGTTCATATGGAATTTCATAAAGGAGTTTTAAGATAATGGTTTCAATAAATGGTTTCATTTTGAAAGGCAATTTCATGGACCTTTTCATATTATCATAGCCTAGTGTACTTGAGTCTTTTTTCTTTTCCATGTGACAAAGGATTCATATGACTTGCCTCCAAGATTAAAAGTGAAACCATGACATGCCAAAAAAAAAGTAAATTATGAAATTAACATTTTCCCAAACATAAACCTTTTATTTGTAAATGAAGTGTCAAAATAAATGAATGTGCACAAATATGCACTATGCAATACAATGCATTCAAACTTAATGATCATAGTAAATATAACCATGGATAATGTATCATGGGTACCATAATCCAATCAATAAAGATTTAATATTATAGATTCTACATACAAACAGTAATCACCTAAAAGTGGTATTTGAGTGCTAAGAGTGGTACTTGAGACTACCTATCCCTATCTTATACATAGACCTATCTTAGAGCCTTTTATCACACTTATCTAGTCTTTGTGCAGGCCACAAGCATCCCTAATCAACCCTAAAGCAGTCCCATACCCTCATTTCCTAATCTTGGCTCTTTCTTCCTAGTGTTCTTCTAGCTAGACACTAATGCTATAATAAGGACACTAGCACCACATGGCATTAGTGTCTCAAAAATGGCATTAATGTCTTTTACCTTTATTTTTCCCAAACATATATCTTTTCAAAACTAAAACCTCCTAGGGTTGACCTAGACCTATTTTATCACCCACACAAGCAACAAAATAGTATAAATGCATGACTTCTAACCCTCTAAACACTAGATGGAAATCAGATACAAAGTACACATTCAAACTCAAAATAAGTTTAGCATAATTAAGGTTATAAATCCCTATTCTACCCTACTTATATATACTACCATTTATAGCAATCCTAAGCTCGAATTACCTAGACTTCCAGTCTCAAGCACATTCAAGGCACTCAAGGCCATTATCATACTAGATTCACTTGCAATTGCACCAATACTTAGGTGGGGAAAACTACATCAGGTTTGATCCCTCCTCATAGTATTGGTATGTAGGAAACTCTCTTCACAGTGGTGTATCAAGGATGTCTAGCCTACCCTAATAATAAACACACCTTTCAACTCATGACAACTAGATGCACTAGCTACATGGATGATTAAGGTTTGATCACTAAATCAATCATTATAGACAAAATACAAGGTTTTAAAAATTATGTGCATAGGAATAGACCTCAGAGATATAGACACCAAGTGCACCCAAAAGTTCAAGATATTATTGCACAAAGGACACTACCATCAATATGAGGACACCACCGCCACATTTCTAATAATGATGCTACTGTCTAATTGTGGTGCCACTATCTAGTAGAGGTTTTAACATTGGGATTCAATTTATGATACTTATACCATCTTCCACCTTTGTTTCCAGCACCTAGATCATCTATCTTAGTTGTTTTCCAGTTAATTTATTACTTGCACTATTTATTACCATTTAAAAAAAAGACAAATCTAGTCAATTCTGTAAAAAATCAATGGTTATATTTATTGTATATTATTTCCCTATTTTATTCTACTTAACTCTTTAACAAACATAGAATTTACACTTTTTAAGTCCTAAAAGGTTAAAATAGAAATAATGTGGTAAAGGCATTGATTCTAGATAAAATAAACATGAATGGAGAAAGAGCGCAATGCACTACAAATGAAACCTAAATTTGTTGAAGAATCTATGAATGATGGATATATTTGTGGATACAACATGTAGTTAATTAGCAACATATGAAAACTATAACTACAGATTGAGATATTTTCATAGAAACAAATATTTAATTTTAAATATAAATTTGGAGGTAGAAACATGCTTCAAGATGCACCATGGTATTAAGAATAGTTCTACACTTGGAACACTTGATCTTATTCCTATCAATAAAGATAAACAATTTGAAATTTTGATATAATGAGAAAACCTTTGTCAATATGGAAATGCATTCATTTTGTGTCGCTATCTCCAAAAGGGACATGTCATCTCTAATTTTAGAGTGAACAATATTAGTAGATTAACCATGAAAATATTGTGTTCAATCCTTAGAGATCACTATCTATGATATCATTTTTATATCAATGAGATAGCATAATCTAATGTTGTGTTACCTTCATTAGATCCAATTATAGGGTAAGCTATATTGGAAACTTGGAATCCAACAAGCCTCTGACCATGTCATTGTATGGGGCAATCACCCACCACCTAAATACAATTCTAAAGCCTTGAAACTCTATTAAATTTGTATTATATATAAAGTAATGTATTGTTTTCATTTGATCATTACGCATATCAAGAAAAATGTGCAATCTTACCATTTGATTAATTACAATATGTAATATCACATTCAAGATGATAATTATAGAGTGATATCAATTTAAAACAATAAATTTAAAGTTAATAAAAATAATAAAATGACCAATAACACTTAAAATCAAAACAAATAACATTAATCCTAAAAGTTATGTGTGCAAAATTTAAGCAATAAGATTAAAAAAATATATAGTTGAAATTAAATCACAAACTATCATAATGATTTGGTGGTCATACATCAATTTTAGGTGTACACAAAAGACAAAACTTTATTGAATAAAATTGTCTTGCAAAACAATTTCTACTACAAGCTTTGCTTGAACCTTCATCATAAAAAGCTAATCTAAAAACATGTGTATATAAAATCTACATAGTATATGCATTCACCATTGTTTTCTCAAATCTCTAGAAAATCCTAATTTTAGACAGCTGTAAAGCTTATTACAAACTTTTTTAATAAACAAATATATTTTACTATAAGATTTATCTTATAGTAAAATATATTTGTTTATTAAAAAAGTTTGTAATAAGCTTTACAGCTGTCTAAAATTAGGATTTTCTAGAGATTTGAGAAAACAATGGTGAATGCATATACTATGTAGATTTTATATACACATGTTTTTAGAATAGGTTTTTATGATATATATATATATATATATATATATATATATATATATATATATATATATATGAATGTGTGTGTGTGTGTGTGTGTGTGTGTGTGTGTGTGAGAGAGAGAGAGAGAGAGAGAGAGAGAGAGAGAGAGAGAGAGAGAGAGAGAGAATTTCATCTCTTTGAATATAAATTAAAAGAATTAAATCTTGTAACATTAAAATATATATATATATATATATATATATATATATATATATATATATCTTTTAATGTTACAAGATTTAATTCTTTTAATTTATATTCAAAGAGATGAAATTCTCTCTCTCTCTCTCTCTCTCTCTCTCTCTCTCTCTCTCTCTCTCTCTCTCTCTCTCTCTCACACACACACACACACACACACACACACACACACTCACACACACACACACACACACACACACACACACACACACAAATACTACAAGATTTTATTCTTTTAATTTATATTTAAAGAGATGAAATTTTGGCTTTCCAACACATTCCCTTAGACTTGACTCTATTAGAGATATTACACACAAATTTTCTCTAAATTTTGTGTGTAATCTTTTCCTAGTGTTTTTGTAAATATCTTTGTAAACTACTTCTTTGACCTAAAAAATGTCAGACTTATCCATCCATTTTTGACAAGTTACCTTATAGAAGGATACCTTATTCCAATATTTTTTCTCCTTCCATGAAATTCTATATTTTTTGGAAAAGCTAAGGTGGACGTATTATCACAAAAAGATATCATTTCTCTACTTTTTGTTGATTTAAATCTAATAAAATATTTCTTATCCAAATTGTCTGACAAGATACTAAAGTTGTAACCTCATACTTAGCCACAACTATAGAAAGAATATGAAATTGGTCATAAGCCAAAGGAAAAAATATGAGTAAAAGTATTCTTCCTAGCATCAATGTTACCTATCCAATCATTATCTGTGTAGCCAATTAAATCAAATTCATTATTTGGTGCATATAAAATACCATGATTTTTAGTCTCATTCAAATATCTTAAAATTATCTTCTTAGATTGCAAGTGAATGTTTTTTGAAGCTTACATGAAATTAGATATTAAGCTCACTGCATACATAATATCAGGGCTTATAGCTGTCAAATACATAATAACTTTTGACCAAACTTTTCTACAAAGTTGGATCTACATCAATGTTGCAATTATCTTTGTTTAATTTTTGACTACTTGTAATTGGTGTTGGTGTTGGTTTAATGTTTAACATTATAAACCTCTTCAAGGCATCATTTGCATATTTGAATTGGAATATAAAAATTCCATGTTTTTTTAATTCACATCAATACCAAAAAATATTTCATTAAACCCAAATCAGTCATTTCAAACTATTTTTACATCATGATCTAAACTTTTATATTGATAAATTTCTATTTATAGTATAAATTAAGTAATCTACATATATACAAACTATTAAAATATTACCTTGTTTATTTACATTGATGTAAATAGTTGGTTTCTTGCCACTCTTGCTGAAACCATTGCTTAAAAAATACAAATAAGTGTCATTATCCCAAGCCATGGGCACTTGTTTGATCCCATAAAATGCCTTCTTCATCTTATAAATTTTGTTTTCATTACCTAGAATCACATAACCAAGTGGTTTTTATACATACAACTTCCAAGAATCCATTCAGAAAATTTGATTTTACATCCATTAGATGTAACAAAATAGTTCTCATTGTATCCAAACTTGCTACCAGTGTAAAATTTTTGTTATAATTTATTCCAAGATTTTATGAATGCCCTTTGGCAACAAGTATTACCGTGTATTTCTCAATATCTCCATTTACATTGTATTTAGTTTTATAAACCCATTTAACACCAATTTCATCATTTCCTACTAGAATATTACTTATTCCCATGATTTATTTTTCTCGATCGCATCAATTTCAACATCCATTGCTTTCATCCAATTTTCATTTTTAATTGCATCCTATGATAATGAGATAAACCTCTATAAATAAATAAAAAATAAAAAATAAATTATTTTTTTTCATTTTGTGTTACCTCGTAAATATCCTACATGCTTCTCATCTTCTTAAGCATTGAAGTGGCATGTGTCCTTGCATTCAGAGATGTAAATGAATGCAGAATATGACTATCTATCTTGTTGGCACTTCTACTTAATATTGAAAGCTGATTTGAACCGTATTCATTTGAATTATCCGTGTCAATATGCTTGGGTTTTTGTTATGATTTTTCATTCCAATTACATTTCTCTTCTTCATTAAACATTATATCTTTATTGATTAAATTTTTCTTTTTAAGTTGATTATAAGTATTGTATGCTTTGAATTGCTCACTTTAACCTACAAAAATACACTTTTCCTCTTTGCCATCTATTTTTATTCTTCTTCTGACACATGCATATGCAATGCACCCAAACATTCTCAAATGTGACACACTATGTTTCTTCTTACTCCATGTTTCATGTAAAATTTGACCTTTTAAATTTTTAGTAGGACACTAGTTCAATATATACACAGAGCATGTTATTGCTTCAGCTTAAAACTCATCTAGTAAATGCTTTTCTTTCAACACGATTCTATCCGTTTCCATTATTTTTCTATTCTTTCATTAAACAACACCATTTTTTGTGGTGTATATCTAGTAGCAAAATTCTTCCTAATTTTATTTGCATCATAAAAAATTAAAATTTCATTGGAGACATACTCACATCCTCTATTTGTTCTCAAGACTTTCACATAATGCCCACTTTGTTTCTCCACCAATGCTTTGAACTATTTGAGAGTGTCAAAATTTTTGATTTTTTTTTCAACAAATAAACCCAAGTTTTTGTCCTATAATTATCAATGAAAGTAATACAATACTTGTTATTTCCAACTAAGAGCATCTGTGTTGGCTCACCCAAGTCTGAATGAACGTTATTAAGAGGATTTCTTGCTCTTCATGATTTACTAATAGGAAATACTTCCTTTTTCTATTTCTCAATAATTTACAACCTTCAAAAACTTTATTGGGATACTCTATCATAAGCGATCCTTTTACGATGTGCTTCTAGGACAACAAATTTAGCCCACTAAAGCTTAAATGACCAAATCTAAGATGCCACAACCATGATTGATCTTTTATACCAACTTTAAATAAAAGCATAAACTCATTTTAAATTTTGAAAGGAACCAAATGGTTCTTTATCATATGCACTCTTGCAACCAACCTATTGATTTCATTCTTATAAGGAATTACACATGTATCTTTCTCAAATTGAGTCTATGTCTTTTTTATACAAGCTTTTGAATGGTAATTAAATTATGATTTAGACCAAGAAATAGTAAGCATCGGGGATTTTTTTTCCCACCTTGCTTTGTTCGGACGAAAATTTTGTTTTTACCCATCATGCCACTTTTTTGTTGTCTGTGAGCTTTAATTATAATTTAACTAATTCATCAATTTTTTAAAATATATCCCTTTTTCCACTCATGTGATTGTTACACTCGTTGTCCAAATACCAACCCTCTTTGGTGCTTTCCTCGAGAACATTGCATGGGACAAACATAGATCCCCTGTTTTCATCTTCATCTTCATTTTTCTTAAATAAATTTCCATTCTACTTATCCATATTAAACTATTTATTTCCACACTCATTGGCATAATGAACAAATTTATTACAATAATGACATTGTACATTATATTTTTCATATCTTTGACCTATATATGCATGATTATGGGTACTTCTCCTATCTTTTCCACCTACTTCATGGAAGTTATAACTGGCTATTCCTCCATGAAAATTACTTGACCTTTCACCTCTTAAAAAACCTATTGATCTACCTCTGTTGCTCCTCTTGATGAATCTCCATGATGATAATTTTCTCTTTTCAAATTTTCTTTGAAGGACATATGTGATTTAAATGCATGCTCAAGAGAGATATTGATTGTTCATAGTAGGTGAGATTTATCATACCTTTGACCTCCATATGCATAATTATGGTTGTTTCCACTACCTCTTCCACCTACTCCATGGAAGTTACAAATGGTTTTTCCTCTATGAAAATTGGTTGATCTTCCAACTCCTAAAAAACATCTTGCTCTACTTGTTTGCTTCTTTTTTTTATGAATCTCCATGATGATATTCTACTCTTTTCCATTTTTATTTGGAGGAAATTTGTGATTTAAATGCATGCTCAAGAGAGGGACTAACTATTCTATTAAACATTTTCTCATGTATTTGTAAAGAACCCATAAGTTCTTTAATAGTCGGCATTGATATATCTTTAGGATCCTCAATAGCTACAACTATAGGATCAAATCTTGTTGGTAAACTTATAAATATCTTCTTAACAATTATTTGTCCTCCATGTTCTATCCATGAGACTTTGCTTAGTTCACTACACCCATTGCATAGGTAAAAAAAGCATTCATATTCTCTTATTCTTTCATATGAAAGTTCATAATCTTCTCTTTATGTGTTCCTTAGTAAGCATTTTTTAAGCTTTCCCAAGCTTGGTTGGTTTTAGCAGTTATTGATGCCCTCAAAAAGATGGGCTCCTCCATCATGTTTGTTGGATGAAGAATAAATCCTTTGTATTCTTTTTATTTTATTTTAATGTATCTTTTGCTCCTAACTCATAGCAATAAGAGCATTCTAATCAGTTCATTCTATATATCCATTCTCCGAAAGATCCCACAATTCTTGAGAGCAAAAATGTGTTTTCATTTTAATAATACAATATTCATAATTTTTCCTATTAATTTTGGGAATATGAGGATGTGAGACACTATTTTTCATGTTTGCCATTGATACTTGCTCTAAAAAACACTACAAACTCACCCCAACCTACTTTGATACCAATTTAAAAGCTATGTATGCAAAAATTAAGAAATACAAAATAAAAAAATATAGTTGATATTAAATCTCAAACTATCACAATAAATTGTTGTCCATAAATCATTGTTAAATGCACAAAGAAAACAAAACATAATTGAATAAAATTTTCTCTTACAAAACAATTACTATTCAATGGTTTTCTTGAATCTTCATGCTAAAAAAAAGGTATATTTAAAATATACGTACATACATACATACTCACCCTTGTTTTTTCAAATCTCTAAAAAATACAAACTTTTCTAATAACCAAATTTATTTTACTACAAGTTTTTTTTATTAAAAATAATTTTTTTTAATCTATTTTTATAGAGCGAATTTTGACTTTCCAACAAATCCATCTTTTACCTAAACATTTTTTAGATTTCAAAATATTGCATCCTTGAGAAAATGAGAGAAAGTTGTTACTAGACCTACATTTTAGAAGGGTATATATCAATGTTATCCCACTTTCATTATCACCCCTACATTTCCTTCATAAATAAATAGGTGTGCATTTCACGTTTTAAATTTTGAAATGTAAAAAAAGAGATAATGAATCTCCACCCTTAAATATTTGTGTTTATCAGTAGGTACCAATATTGAGCTTGGTCCTTGTCTATATATCAAATTATATATTTTTTCAATCTAGTGTACAGTTTGACATTTGAAGGTAATTTTGGTAACATCGCCTTAAAGTCATTTGTCTAATGTCACATTAAACTCATCCCTAACATTGTTTTAAATTTTTTTGGTAACGTCACCATAAATTGATTTTAAAGTATCCCCTCTAATGTCGCTTTAAAGTCACCCCTCTAACATAGCTTTAAATTTGATCCCAACATCGCCTTAAAGTTTCCCCTATATTGTTGCCTTAAAGTTAGCCCCTAACATTACCTTAAAATCACCCAAATTTAATGAGACTTTAAATCTGACTTTAATATTTAAAATTCAAAAAGAAAATTTAAGGTGACTTTAAATGATCAAAATGGTGTAATTCTAGATTGTGTATAATTGCTCAATAGAATCATGTGAGGAAAATGACTTTTCTAGCTTTCCTCTTTTAAGATTTTATGTCTAAATAAACTATGGTGTCTATGTATTTATAGACAACTTGAATTCAAATTAGAATTCTATTAGTACCCATATTGAGCTCCAATAGTAAAAAAGAATAAATGGCAGGAACTCTCAACAAACACACCTAAGCCAAAAGAAGCACAAAAACATATGCAAAGAGAGTAAGAATGTTTAAAACAAGCCTTTGAAGCATATAGATGCTTCAAACAAAAAGAAAAAAATAGGGAGTTGTCAAAGTAGATAGAAAAGGGGAGCTAGAGCAAGTTGAAATAATAGTCAAAAACCATAAAAATTTAATAAAATGTATTGATAATACTTAATTTGTACTAAAAGTACACAAACACATTAAAATTATGGAATTTAAAGAGTGATAAATACTTAGAAGCCTTTTCAAAGTGTTTGTAATTTTATTATAGTGTTATTTTCAAGAATGTTTTAAGAATTATTATTTTTAAGTAATCAACAATTTATTTATATTTTAATATAATATTGTTTTAAGAATTATTATATTAAATAATGGATAATGTTTTATATTTTGTTAAAAATACAATTATAACATAAATATATTTGTTTTTAGTGAGAATAATTATTTGAACTTGGATGAGGTGAAATACAATTAGTGGACTTAACCAACCCACAAATATATTAACAATCACAAAATTAAGATCATATTGGTTATATACAATTAAAAAACTCCTTAAATAATGAAATGTGGTGTGAAGGAAAAAAGCTTCTAATAAACATTATCTATTTAAATTTAAAAAATAAATTTGATTATAATTTTATAAATTATATAATATATAAACTTTACATATAATAAAAACCATTTAAAAATAATAATAATAATCTAAAAAAATTATTTACGATTTTGTAAACCAAAAAGAAATGAAGAAATTAAAGTATTATATGTAAAAATTATTGTGAGCGATGGTGTTTAATCATGTCACGGACCTCGTCAACGACTAACCACGCCTTGTGACCTCCAATTACTTGCGCTTCTATTTCTCCATTTTTCCACATCTACACAGTCACAATTACAATACATTTATTTATTTATTGAAATAGGAAACAGGAAACAGGAAATAGCATGGTTTTATGAAATAGGAAAGCACCACTTACTTGAATTGTTGGCATTTTCTAGAGAGATTCAAATCCATCAATGCAAAATAAAACTGTGATTAGCATTATTGCATTAAAATTATCATACATAATAATAAGAAGAATAAGAATAAGAAGAAAAAGAAGTTACAGAGATGGCCCCGCGCTTCACTAGAGCTTGTGGTACAGCATTTACATCTACATAATAGAACTTAATCCTGCCAATAATAATAGTAATAGTTAGTATTAACAAAAAAGCATCATAATTGAAACAAAGAAATTAGGAGAAGAGGATTGATTACTTTGGATAGAATTCGGCGGCTAATTTCTCCAATTTGGGCTTCAGATATATGCATTTCCTGCACCACGTTGCCATCCTAGAAATAGCAATAAAGAATTAGAAAAGAAAAAGAAAAATAAGAGATTAGGTGGGTTTGAAGAAGGGAAAATACCAGTCAATGATTATGGGTTGAGGTTGTGCAAGCAATTCATCCAGTTGTTCTTCACCAGAGATGGGCATCATCTCCACCCAGCTCGGCGGCGGCGGCCCTTCCTCCTTCCAAAATGCTCCCGCTTTCACCCATCTTCTTATTCTTCTTCTTTCCGATGAGTGGCAAATCCTGAAGGTGGATGCGCTGCCTGCGCGAGCGCATAATATAAGTTTAGAAGAAGAAGAAGAGGGTGAGGGTGAGGGTGAGGGTAAGGAGGGTGAAGAGGTGAAGGCAAACACCGCAGACGCCATCTCCGTCTCTTCTAAATAGAAATAGATATAGATATGGCCTTCTAATATGGATGGACACCAATACCCTATTACAATTAATTCACCTTCATTTATTTAATCCAAACCCACAACTACGTCTAATATGTAAGGGTTCTCTACCCCTACAAAAACTAAAAGATATTCAATTAAGAGCAATCAAAACAAATATAAAGCAAATAGTCCCGTGGACTAGAACACAACATGGTCTTATGCACTTAAAAGAATAGTAAACCATCAAGAAAAAGAAAAAAACACGAGTATTAATAAAAAAGAACATGATAATAAATAAACATAGTTTTAGTGGTCAGTTTGTGGAGACGACCAATTTTTAACCTTTTTTTTTTTCATGCTTTCTTTTCTTTTTTTTTTGGTGAGGGCTTTGGTTCTCTTGCTTGGATTTTGAGTGGGATCTTTAACTATATTTTTTTCAAAATGTTTTGGAATTTTATTGATCATTTTTTCTGGTTGCTTTTTCTCCTATTCTTATTTTTCTTTAGCTTTCTTTTCTTATTTCCTTTTTTGTTACAAATGGCTTCCCCTGTTTCTCCCACCACCACAATGTCCTTCACCTTTTCTTCAACTTCTCCTTCTTATCACCAGATCTTTTAGATTGGATGAGCATTTTCTTTAGCTTGTCAATTTCTTCAATCATCTTAATGCATAGATGTTACATGGTTAGTTTGATCTTCATATTTTCCAAGTTCAATTCATATTCCCTTATTTTCTTACTCCTTGGGGTATGGAGATCTAGGGTTTTCATTTTTTCGACCCCTTTCATTTTATCACCCGTGTTAGATGTTGCAGTGGGTCTGTCAAAGTCTTCTTCTCCTGGGGATTAATATGAGACTTTCTCCTCTTTTGTTTGGTAGTCTCCCTCGCTTCATTCCCTATATCTTCTTCTTCGCTATGTACATCTATGGATTCAATCACTTCTTTACCCCACATTGGCTCTCCCCTCTTAACTATTAGGAAAATGAGACCCTACTATAATAAATCAGAGGCAGGGTTCGAATTAAAATCCATGATGATGGCCTCCAAGGGTTTTAGCAAAAAGAACGGTATATAGATTTTTTGGCCTTTGAAATGATTCACTAGCAAGAAATGATGTGAGAAGATAAAAGTATACTTACCTTCCAAAGTTATATATCCCATGATTTGAAAACATATTTCAAGTCATTTTCTAGACAACTCTGCTCTAGGATACCCTTTTTGTTTTGGAATGATAGGGTCATCCATCTCGAAGAAAATCTTCATAAGCTCCTCCTTGCATTTTTTATCTTTGAAAGCCTTCACTCCCTCACAATCCATGCCTATAACTTCACCAATGATCTCCTATGTGAATGTAATCCTCAATCCTCTCATCCTAACCACTCTATCCTCCTAACCTCTTGTACAATCATTTGAAATGGTGAAATCAGAACCAACAATCTTTACCATGAAATTGGTGAACCCCCCTTTTGCAAATTTTTGTCATACATCTTGATCTTCCTTAGCATCGAATTAGGATATGGGATCAATCTTGTCATGGTCTCCCCCATGATTGGTTTGCTTTTGTTCCCTAGGAGCTTGCTATAGTTCAAAATCTTAACTAGCTTTGAATGGATAGAATACAATGTGATCAAGCCTTTAGTATCAAAGTTGATATCTTTTCTCCCATGCTTCAAACTTATTTCCTTCACTTTGTAATGATTGTTGACATCCTTGCTTATGATTTCACCTGTTGTGAGATGTGTCATTTATTGTTTGATTGTGATTAGAATAACCCCCATCATGAGGGTAGTGAAATTAGCCATGTATTTACCAATGATTGTGGTTACATGACTTGGTAGCTCTTAGATCTTCATCCAATATTGGAGAGAGGAGGTGTGGACTCTAATGTTTGCCATACTATCTACACCTCTATTTTCTTCCCTATAAATGTGGGAACTTGAAAAGTCCTTGAATTATTGAAGAATCTTTTTCGCATTCTCCATTTCTTTTAATATAGAACATGAAGGATTCATTTTTCCCAATAAGTACTTTATGATGTTTAAAGAGCCTCTTTCTACTACAAGGTTGTCAATTCTCATACTGGCCACCAATTTGATACCCCAAAGAGTTGATGAAGCTTCAGTGAGGTGGTTATATTGAATCCCCAAGGGGCATGTTGAGCATGTTCTTGGAATACATTGATTGTCATTGATGTTAAGGTGATCTGAGTACATAATGTATTAATGATAAAGTGATAGGTTCCAAGTTGATTTGAGAGTGCATATCATGTGTATAGGTATGTGGGATGATAGAGAATGTTATTATTGTTATGGTCTTATTGGTATAGTCATATGAGGTGTTATCAATGCTTGGAGCACTTATGGAATTAAAAGGAAATCAGCAGAGCATTCATATGAATGTCTAGGTTCTCCTGGTCATCTTGGTAAATCAGGCTGAATGAGTAGAATGATGACATCAAAATTTGCATGTATGGTAGTGTCAAAGGAGTTAGTTACATAGGTCTGATCAATTTGATGCCTAGTTTCTATGGTCCAAGTTTCAGGTCATGAGGTTGTGTATAGCAAAAGATATTGAGGTGCAAAGTCAGCATTACAGGAAAATTATAGTGTTTCCCATACTTAGCCAAATTTGCAATATCGAGTGACCTTTATATAGGGTTGCCAAGTGTCAAAATCTTGCTCAATCAATTCAATCATTTGGATCAAAGATCTAACGATGAGTACAAGGTCAATAAGTCAAAAGATCCTAAGATTGCATGTGGGACTGCAAAGTGGCATAAGCACATAGAGATGAACAACAAGGTACATAGAATTCATGTGGGGATACCAAGTGGCGTAAGTGCATTGAGCAAATGGAAACTGATAGTAGGGTCCATAGAAGGCATGTAAGGTTGCCAAGTGTCTCAATCTCAAAAGCACATATCGAAGATCAATGGTTAGTGTTTGAAATTAAAGACTAAGAGAGTCTTGAAGAAATTGATAGAGCTTATTTGATCAAATTATCAGGGGACACGAGATGAAGACACATATCTGAAGCTTTTGCATTACACAGTGACTGTTGGAATTTAAATTAACAAAGGAAAACTAGTTTATATTGTTTGAGATATAAATTTTGATGTGGGATGAATTTATTGGAGTAAAAATAAAAGTTTTAAAGAACTCTAAGGTACATCTAGTAAAATTGGTTAAAAGGTTTGACTATCCGTACAGTTGTAGTCATTGAGCTCCAAAGTTGATTGTGTGTTTGACCATCTTCTCCAAGTGATATAAGAAGGATGTTTATGTTTTTCTTGATGATGTTTGAATGTTTCAAGGTGAGTTAACTATTAGAGAATGTTTTATACTCCATGAGGATCATTTGTGTGGTTTTTGGAGGTTTGACCAATCCATCTTCAGTATGAACAAATGCCTAGAAATTGATTGTTTGTTCATTCATGGTATTATTATGTATAAGACTAATGTTTGAGTAGATTGTGCATATGTAGAAGAGTGTATTATTGGATGTAATCACATGAAAGTGTCTTAGGGGTCATGTAGAATTGACCTATTCATTTGGAAGTGGTCTTGTGTTCCTAATTTGCTCAATGAAGTGCTAAAGAGGTTAATAGGTCTCCATGAGACCTCTGAGGGATACTAAGGCCTATTTTAAAGGTGTAACTATTTAAGGGTGACCCATGGATGTTATGGCCAACCTATGAGGGTGGTATCAAGTTATTTCTTAGTGTGATAGAAGCCTTAATGTTTAAGGTAAGTCTAATGGTTGACCAAAAAGATGATATTCATGAAGGTTCTATAAAAAGTGAAATCAAAGGTGATGATTTTTATAAGTGTGGTGAATAAAATGGAGTGACATAGTTAAGGAAGAGGAGAGAGTGTGTGCCTAGTGGATGGATTGAAGATCATAGTAGGTTGAGTATTCTGTGTATGACCTGTAGGTCATAATTTTGATGTCATAATAGTGTACCTGTAGGATTGAAGATTAAGAATGAACAAAGAGGTCTAGAGTGATCCAAAAGGATGTTTTAGATGTATTGCTTGTGTGTGTAAGACTAAGAGAGTTAAGAGTTGAAAGAGAGGTGTTATACATTGTTTCTCCATTATATTGGAAGGCAATAAGTTTTTTAGAGTTATTGATTTCATAGGTGTTGTGTGGATGCTCAACATCTAAAACAAGTTGGTGATTGTTCATGCTTAGGGGTAGGATCTCCTTGTGAAGTGGGTGCTTCACTAAAAAGTCTCATGTTTGTGATCATCTTATAGGACACGTAGTCCATATTTTTGTATGCTTGAGAGTGAGTTTTATTCCCTATGAGGGTTTCCCACATAATTTATGTGTTGTGTTTAATTTTGCATCATCTTTCTTGTTCATTGTTGTGAATGACTTGTATGTTTTATGAATGCTTATGATGATTGATTAAGGGTTTTAAAGGATTGGCATTGAAGTTTGTATTATCTTGCATCACTAATTCATACCCTCACTCTTAGTGATTGTACCTCTAGCTAAGGAAGAAGAAAGTCACTCCTGAAGATAAGTATATGAACACTGTGAAATAAATGAAGCTACTACAAGGCAAGAATAGAAAAAACCTTCCTTAATAAAATACTATGAGGATTAAATTGGCCTTTTTGAATAAAGGTTTAGTAATGAAGTCAAGGAACATGATGATATCACTCAATAGCTTGAAACTCAAGTTTGTACTCTTGATGAAGAGATAAAGATTAAGGATGAAGAATGTATCATGTATTAATCAAATATGGAGTCTTTGAAGATTAAACTAAATGAAGCTATGAACAAGCTTGAAACATATCAGAAGTCAGAATCAAGTAGCTCTAAAAGATATTATCTCATGATAAACAAAGATGTAGTTGATGATTTAGATAATAAAGCAACTAAGGTAGACAATGAGGTTGAATTGACGAATGCTCTTGAAGATCTGAAGATTGAAAAGAAAAATAACAAGAAGATGATGTCACAAATCAATGACTATGAGAATAAATTTAGTGTGTTTGAATTAATAATAAATTATGACACCAATAAACATGAAGATACAGTCAAGCATCTCAATACTCAGTTGAAAATTGTGTCTACAAGCCTAAAAACTAAAGTAAATAAATGATCTAGGTATATAATTGAAATTTAATCCTTGAAGGTTTAGTTGGAGAAGACATCTAGAAAGGTAAGGTCTTTTGTGAAGTTTGAAAGAGTACTAATGATCTTGACAACATTGTAAGTAGTCATATATCTATAAGTGATAGATCTGGTCTAGGTTTCAAAGAAGAACAAAAGGTTGCAACTAAAGACAAAGAAAATGCTAACATGAACAAGAAGAATTAGACCTTAAAATTCAATGATCAATCAAGGAATGATGGTGTTATAAAATTGAAAACTAATCTTATCAAACAACCAAATTCTATGAAGTATGCAAATTTTAATGGTCCTTGTTACTCCTACAATCACTTTGGTCATAAATCAAGAGAGTATAAAAGACCCTCAAAGAATGAATTTTCTTGGAACTATGATATGAATTGTTGGTCAAGTGGTGTAATTGAAGTTGAATGTTATAGTTGCTATAGCATAGGGCACATTTCAAGATTATGTCCTAACAAGGTAAGAAACAATGAGTTTTTCTTAAGAAGTATGGTTTGTTACAAGTGTCAAGAGAGAGGTCACATAACAAGGTTCTGTAGGAATTATTAGTCTCTTTCTTTGAATAAAATCCATCCTAACATACATAAAAGAAGCTATAATGAATGGAGACCCAAGGAGGTGAATGGGTTATTTATCATGACAGAACAATAAACTAGTCAAAGAATCAAAGAGCAAGACTTATGTGCTGAAATGGAGAAGAAGATCAAGCAGGACTCTAAGTTAAAAATAAAAGGTGAAGTTAACGACTCATTCAAAGTTAATATAATGATGATACAAGACTACAAGTCAAGTAGGATCATGGAGATGTGGGAGTCTCTTGAGTTTTGGGACTATTAGTCTTTCATGTCTAATGATTGTCTTTATCTATGCTTCTTAAGAGACATCTATCATATGTATAAGTAATTGTGCATGGTCTAGGTGGTGAAACAAATGATACTTTTTTACAAGAGGAGGAGAAAAAATTTCATAAGCTTGATCTAGTGGTTGGTGATGAAAAGATTCAAGAAACCCATTTAGGGACATTGGTTCTACAAGCAAAATCTAGTCAAATTTTTGTTGCTTGGTTCAATAGGTAAAATCATAAAGTATGAAGGTAAGTTTGTTTTGAGAGTGGATTGAATACCTATTGGAGATCTTGGTGTTGCCTTATAAGAGGAAATTTGAAGGCAATCATGAAATTTTGTTATAATTGGAGATGCTTAGAAGGTGCTCAAGAGGAGCCTAAGGTTAGGAGACTTAGGGGGAGTCTCTCTCAGTATTCTAAAAGTGTGATCACTCTCATTTTATTGATATTTTATGATTCTTCTTCATATAGCATGGTATGGTTAAGATGGTGTGTTTTCAATGAGAAAGACTATGAATATATGGTAAGCAAAGGTATGTACAATGATAGGGGGAGTGTGTATCATCTCTCTAAGGTGGCCCTTTCTTGTTGCTGGTCCTTGAAGTCTTTTTAGGTCCTCAGGATTAGTTGGTTCCCACTTTGTCATTATGTCAAAGGGAGAGCATATGTGAGATGTTTCAATTCCAAAGAGCTTGTAAGGTTGAGTATGGTTTCAAAATAGGTTCTCTGAGATAAACATGATGTTAAGGGGAGATTTCTAAGCTCTGTGAGTAGTTTTATAGGTCCAAGGATCAAGTTGGAATGCTGAGGAAGAGACTCTTTTTCAATAATGTCAAAGGGGGATAAATTTCAGAATGAATGAGTTTTTGACTTTGGAAGAGAGCATTCTAAAAGGTGTTTGCCATCAATCACAAAGGGGGAGATTATTGAACATATTCTTGAAATACATTGATTATCATTGATGTCAAGGTGATCTGAGTACATAATGCATTAATGATAAAGTGATAGGTTCTAAGTGGATTTGAGAGTGTATATCATGTGTGCAGGTCTGTGGGATGATATAATTTTTTTTTTGTTATGTTCATGTTGGTATGGTTATATGATGTGTTATGAGTGCTTGGAGTGCTTTTGGAAGTAAAATTAAATCATCAGAGTAGTCATATGAATGTCTAGGTTCTCTTAGTCATCTTGGGAAATCATGCTGAGTGAGTAGATTGATGATGTCAAAATTCACACTTGTGGCAGTGTCAGAAGGAGTTGGTTATATGGGTCTGATTAGTTTTGTGCCTAGTTTATATGGTCCAAGTTTTAGGTCATGATAATGTGTATAACAAAATATATCAAGGTGAAAAGTTGGCATTACAAGAAGATTGAAATGTTTCCCATACTTAGCCAAATTTACAATATTGAGTGACCTTTATACAAGGCTACCAAGTGTCAAAACCTCACTCAATTAGTTAAATCATTCAGATCAAAGATCTAATGGTGAGCATGAGGTCAATAAGTCAAATGATCTTGATATTTCACATGAGACTTCCAAGTGGTGTAAGAACATAGAGACTAACAATAGGGTACATAGAATGTATGTGAGGCTACCAAGTGGCGTAAGTGCATTGAGCAAATGGAAACTGATAATAGGGTCCACAGAAGGCATGAAAGGCTACCAAGTGTCTCAATCTCAAAAGCACAGATCAAATTTCAATGATAAAAACTTGAAATTAAATACTAGGAGACTCCTAAGGAAATATATGAAGCACATTTGATCAAATTTTAAGGGGGCATGAGATGAAGACACGTGTCTAATGCTTTTGCATTACACAGTGACCGTTGGAATTTAAATTAACAAAGGAAAACCAATCTCTATTGTTTAAGCTATAAATTTTGATGTGGAATGAATTAATTGATGGAGTAAAAATAAAAGTTGTAAAGGACTCCAAGGTGTATCCATAAAAATTAGTTATAAGGTTTGAATGTCTATATAGTTGTAGTTATTATGATCCAAAGTTTATTATGTATTTGACCATCTTCTACAGGGGATCCAAGAAGGATGTTTGTGTTTGTATTAATGATGTTTGGATGTTTCAAGGTGAATTAACTATTTTATAATGTTTTAAAATCAATTAAGATAATCTTTGAGGTTTTTAGAGGTTTTACCAATCCATCTTCAGTATGAACAAAAGCCTAGAAATTGACTATTTTTTTGTTCATAGTATTCTTGTGTATAAAACTAATGTTTGAGTAGATTGTGCATATGTATAAGAGTTTAGTGTTAGATGTAATCACTTGAAGGTGTTTTAGGGGTGTTGTGGAATTGACCTATGTATTTGGAAGTGGTTTTATCTTTCTAATTTTCTCAGTGAAGTGCTAAAGAGGTGAATATGTTCCCCATGAAACCTCTAAGGGCTACTAAGGCCTATTTGAAAGGTGTATCTACTTAAGGGTGACCCATAGATGATATGAAAAACCTACGAGGGTGGTATCTAGATATTTATTAGTTTTATAAAATACTTAAGGGTTAAGGCAAGTCTTATGATTGACCAAAAAGATGATATTCATGAAGGCTCTATAAAAAGTGAAATCAAAGGTGATGGTTTCTAAAAGTGTGGTGAATAAAAAGGAGTGAAGAAGTAAAGGAAGAGGAGAGTGAATATGCCTAGTGGATGGATTGAAGAGAAGAGTAGGTTGAGGATTGTTTGTATGACCTATAGGTCATAATTCTAATGTCATAATAGTGTACCTATAGGATTGAAGATTGAAAATGAGTGAAGAGGTCCGGAGTGATCCAAAAGGATGTTTTGAATGCATTGCTTGTTTGTGTAATATTGAGAGAGTGAAGGGTTGAAATATATATGTTATAAATTATTTTTCCATTATATTTTAAGGTAATAAGAATTCTAGAGTTGTTCATTTCATAGGTGTTATATGGGCTCAACATCTAGAATAAGTTGGTGCTTGTTCATGCATAATGGTAAGAGTTCCTTGTGAAGTGGGTGCTTCACAAAAAGGTCTCATGTTTGTGATCACCTTATAGGACACATATTCCATGTATTTTTAGGCTTGGGAGTGGGTTTTATTACCCATGAGGTTTTCCCACATAATTCATGTGTTGTGTGCTAGATCTCACATCTTCTTTCTTGTTCATTGTTATGAATGGCTTGTATGCTTTATGAATGATTATGATGATTGATTAAGGGTTTTAAAGGACTAGAATTGAATTTTGTATTATATTACATCACTAATTCACCCCCCCCACCCTCAATCATTGAACCTCTAACATGGCCTGCATAAGTAGTAGAGATATAACCTTTTACATCCCTAATAACACATCCTCCTATAGTTAGGCCTAGGTTTTCTTTGGAAAATCCATAAAAATTTAACTTAATCCATGGTATAGGTGGTTTGGTCCATTTTAAATATTATTTATCCACCTTTTGGAATTGGACATAATCTAGGGTTGAAAGATTCTAGTTGGAGAAGGAGGCTACAGGTAAAGGAAGAGGATCCTTGATCTTAAGAGAAAACATTACCCAATTTTATTTAATGGAAACATAATATTTTGTGTAATACTATGTATAAAATGTGTCTTATTATCAATAATACAAGAATTCCTACACCTCTTGATGTCCCAAAACATATGTGGTAGGGTTAAGTGCCAAAGGAAAGCCAATGGGAAAGCCTAGGGGGTTTTCATTGAAAAATGATGTCAAATATATAATTGGGCCTAGCCCAAGAAAAGTTAAATTTTTTCAAGAACAAGTCAATAATTTCATATTAAAAAGGGCATTTGAGCAACAATTGAGAGACTGATTCATCATTTCACTTAAAAAGGACACACTTACTGGGTAAGAGAAGACCCCTGTTGACCAGGTTATCCATAGTAAGGATCTTGTTTAGGGAAACTAGCCAAAATAATGTTGATATTGGGAGTGAGATTATTTATCCATAGTTTTTTCCAATCTATAACATCCCCCACCTGATGTAAACTAGCCAAGTCACCTAACTTGATCAATAAAACTCTGTTAGGATCCACTATTTAAATGAGTTCATCTTCTTTGGGGAAGAGGTCGATATGAGTGTGTTAGAGCTTTAGGTTGAGGTTTAATATGAATTGAGAGTTCATATCACTTTTACCCTCCTTGTGTAGTGGTTTCAAACTACTTTTTCCATTTGTATACTCCCAATTATCTCTCACTTTGGTGCCAATATCCTTAAAATTAAGGTTGAGATCAGTCTAAGTGGCTTTAAAGGCTAGAGTGTACTTAAGTAGCCATGGGTCATCCCAAAAATTAACTTTATTACCATCTCCAACATTCCACTTGATACCTTTTTTAAGGAGGCTTCTATTGTTTGAGAGAGCTTTCCAAAACATTGATCCATTATTTGGGCCTTCTTTTTTTAGGAAATATTATCCTTCTCTAGTCTTAAGATATTTGGATTTTACAATCCTAGTCCATTGATTATTATCTATTATAATTTCCCATCCTTTTTTTATATTAGAGGTTGGTTCATCTTTTTCACCCTTCTTAGGCACATGCCTCCTTTTCCTTTATGAAGGTAGATTATGCCCCAAGTAATGAGTGAAAATCTAAAATTTTATTTTGCTCAATTTTAGAGAATTTTTTTAGGTTTGTTCCACTTTGTTGGCTATTTTTCCTAAAATGGTAAAGAGGGACATGAAGTATCCCGATATGATTTGAAGTGATCTTTTGAAAAGCTAAAGTTTGTTTGTCAGAGAAAAGAGTCTACCTTTCCATCTCGCTAGCTTCTTATAGATTCTATCAATGAGAGGATTAATTTATCTTTAGTTTTTCCATTAAATAGGGGTAGTCCCAGGTAGGATAATGGGACGTTCTTTATTTTTTAGCCCAGGATTTTAGACACTTTATTTTGGAGGCTTTCTGGGTTGTTGATGAAGAAAAGGGAGCTCTTTAAAAATTAACACATTGACCTAAAATCACCTCATAATTCTTGAGTATTTTTTTGAAAATATTAGCTTCCACCATAGAGGATTCACCCATCATAAAATTATAATTTGCAAATTATTGATGCTTAAATGGGGTAGTATTAGGGGCCACTTTGATTCCTTTTATTTTTCTAGAGATTATAGGTTTTTTTAGAATTCTACTAAGGTTGTTGCCATTATTATGAAGAGGTATGGGGGAAAAGGATCTCTTTGGAAAATACCTCTACCTATAGGGAATAAACCTTTCAAGATGTCATTGATGATAATAGAGAATATGGGATTCAAGATGCAAGTAGATATCATATCTCTAATCACTTGGTCGAATCTAAACTTGTCAAGAACCTTGTTGAGGAATTCCCAAGAGACCCTATCATATGATTTGTTCATGTCAATCTTGAGAAACATGCCTTGTATTATTTAATTTTTCATTGAGTGGATAAATTCATGAGCAATGATAATTCTATCTATGATTTGTATACTAAAGATAAAAGATCCATGTTATTCAGCTATGATATTATCCAAGAGAATTTAAAGCTTAAACACCAATAATGTAGTGTAGATTTTGTATAATGTGGATTAGATGATAATGGTTTTGAAGTCCTTCAATTGATTTGCTCCCATTTTTTGGGGGATTAGGACCAAGAAAGTATTTTTATTTTCCTTGAGAATGGTACACGATTGAAAGAATTCAAAAACTGATGTAGTCACCTCCTATTGGATTATATCCCAGTACTACTAGAAAAAGGGGGAGGAAAGCCATTTCCCCCCTATGATTTATCCCATTCCATTAATAAAATAGTCACTCATATTTATTCAAAGGATGGGGGTTTAAGGATATTGAAGTTGTTGACCTAGTTGATGACTTTTGGCAGGAGTTCCAAAACATGTTCTTCTAATTCTAGATATAGGGAAGAGCTATATGATAGGAGATCCTTGAATTACTTGATAATATCTTCCTATATTTCCATTTCTTCTCTGTAAATCATTCCATCTTCCATCAGGACTTCATAAATTTTGTTGGAGTTTTAATTTCTAAAAGCTGATTGATAAAAAAACTTAGTATTCATGTCTCCTTATTTTAGCTAAGGCATCTCAACTTTGGATACCAAAATGCTTCTTATTTGGATTCCAAGTTATGGAAGGTATGAAAAAAATCCTTTTATTTTGATTAAAGATGGATATTTGAGATAAATTTGGTTGTTTCTTCTTCAAGAATTCTTCTAGGTGAATATTTTCCCAAATACCTCTTTATTCCAAACCTTGAGTTTTTGTTTAATAAATTTTAATTTCATGACTAGGATATACATGTATGATGCTATGATGCTATAATGGGATCTTGCCACTAGTATTTTAGCGAGTCAACCAAATTAGAGTAGAAGGTCCACATTTTTTCAAATATAAAGGGAGTATTTTTAATTTTCATAATTCTCTCCCCTCTGAATACTATCAGGTTGTGATTAGACCTAATGATGTGAAGGTAAGTCAGTATATTGTTGTATTGAATGTCCCAATTCATTAAAACTAATTATATATCTAGTTTAACTTGGATTAATTTGTCTCCTAATATTTTTTTAGACCAGGTATAAGGATTACCTTTTAATTCCACATCCATAAACTCTGCTTCTGATATGAATTCATTTAGATCAGTCATATCATCTTTGAAGATTTTAAATCCACCTTTTTTCTCCATGGGAGATAAAGGTAAGTTGAAATCTCCAAATACTATCCATTTCCATTCTTAAATATTTTTAAATAACTCTTATAGTTTGCTCCATAGATTTTGTCTCTCTTGTCTAGAGTTGGGAGCATAGATGTTGGAGAGGATCCATTCCATATTATTTGTAACATCCTTGAGATGAATATTTATGTGGATTTAATTCTTGATCAATTTTTTTCCCTCAATGTATTGAGGGTTCCAAAAAACTTATAGGCCCCTTAAAACTCCTTTAGAACTACTACCAATACTCCTATATTTATTCCACACCTTGTTAGTACTAAGTACGATTTTATCTTCCAACATCTTAGTTTATGGAAGTAGAAAAATTTGAAGATTATGCTTAGAGACTAAATTCTTAATCAATCTCTTTTTTTAGATGTTTTTAATCCCCTTGATGTTTTGTGAGATAATCTTTATTTTGTCATATTAGGGAAGAGTCTAAGGGTCTTTTGAGTACCCTTTGCCACTTTTTTTTTTTTGCTTTCTTTATAATTTTCAAGTTAGGGTACCTATATAGATTTTGGTTCTTCTCCCACCTCTGATTTATTCTTACCTTTCCTTGTGGTGACTTGGGTCCATTGTCCTTATTCATTTACTTTGTTATTTTCCTATTGTTTGGCTAATGAACATTGTCCCTGATCTAGGGATGTGATATTTGGCCTCGTCTCAACTTAAGGAAGGTTGGGTGACTTCACTAGTATAAGAGAGATATGCTTTGTGGATTCTACCCCTATTAATATTTTAGATAAGCTATATGAGGCAAAGGGGTCTAAAGAGGGACCACATTTAAAAACTCTAAGTTATTCTAGTGGGTGTCTTGAGTACATCCAATGATTTCTTGTCGATCGATCCTTCCACTTCATTGTGCAAGGCAACTCATTTTTTGGTGAGCCAAACCCATGATCCATAACTTTTTTATCTTTATCCACTTTTTTCCTTGGGGTTTTAGTTAAAGGGTTTGGAATTGATGTACTAGGATTGCTATTTATGGGATCCTTTGCTTGGGTTGGTTCCTCATCATGTATGCTCTAAACTTCCTTTTTAACCAATAGGGGTTTGGTAGGCTGTTGATCCCTTTTATTTATTTGGTATTATTTAGTCGTATGGATTATAAAATTATAGGTTTTATAGATTTACATGTATCTTTCATATATTATTTTTCAATCTAGTCCCTATATTTTGATTTGATTTTGATGGAGTGAAGGAGGGATTTATCTAACAAAATAAACATGATAAATATAACATCCACCATTCTCCTTCTCAATCTTGTTATTGGGTCAAGGGTGATTTATTGATTGAGGAATTTAACTATGCCCATGATAAACTTTGGTTCCCAAAATTCCAAAGGGAGTTATGGTAAATTCAACTACAGGGGAGACATTCCATTTCAGTGCTACTTAGATTGGTTTCTTCTTTCCATTTTATAACGTAGGGGTTTGACTTAAACATGAACCATGGCCTCCTATAGGATTATAAAACATCTTTTAGGTTTATGAAGTTCACAATAAAAACATTTTTAGCCAGGGCTATGATTTTTAGTTGGCCTTTTGTCTTTCATTTTTGGTTAGCCCATTTTATAAATGTGTAAATTTTGGGTCTAATCTCGTTAAATTTAGAACATAAAGAATCTATTAGTTTAAAATCTACCTTTTCAACTAGTGTATTTTGAAAAATAATACATACCTCATCATTATCCAAAGTGGGATCTAGAGGTTATTTGTCAGTGTCAAGATTCATCTAACACTTTCCAAAAACCCTATCAACCCACGAGATTACCTTTTGGGTTGATTTCTATCCCTTCTCCCATGGATCCTTTAATCTACATGTCTTGGATTTTAAAATACATCTAATACATGTGAACTTATCTCGTTTGGTCTTTCCTCGATCTATGTTGATCTAGATGTTAGATCTTTAGTTGGTTCCTCCATCGATTTGAGAATTCCATTTTCCCACCCATCACTTGGTTTCAAAATTTCTTCTACTTCTGTTGTTCCAACCATAGTAATCTATTAAGAACACAATAATATATATGAATCATGAAACAACCCTAAAAGTGTTTTTGTTATAATGATTTAAATGAAATGTGTGCCTAAAATTAGAGTGAGGGGTACTTAGCCTAGAAATTTGACAATAAACAAATTAATCTCTTAAAAACACCCTTTTCACTTTAAACTAATTATAAAGTATTATCACTTTGGATGAAATTACAAACTTATCAAAATTTATTTAATGATTACTTGTACTTATCTCTAAAAACTCACTCAATTTTTTGTGCTTTGACTCAAATCACCTATAAAACATCTTTATTATGAATCTCATCCTAGTTGGGCAAGCATATCTAAAAACTTATAAATAAAAAAATATATTTTGACCCTACAATAAACCAAAGAATAATACCACTAATATTTACATTTTTCAACCTCCTAAATAATAACATTATTAAAAAACAAAAAACTCAAGGACAAGAATAGTTATAATAGCATGCAAACCAATTCCATATGGTGTGTGTCTAACATAAACATATATGATTGAATTAATATTATAATAATTATTTGATTTTGTTTAGAATGTTTGTACATGGTCCATATATTCATGTGAATAATAAATATTAATTATATAGATTTAATTCAATGTAAATGACCTACAACTCTTGTATATTTATAGATAATTGAATTTAAATTAGGACCCTTATTGGCACACTAAATGTCAAAAGAATAACCAAAATAAGAAAGATGACACCACATAAGATAGGGGCGCCTTTACCAAATGGGTACACTAAAAACTTTAAGAGTATATTTAATGCTTCAAACTTTCTAGAGTGTCTTGAATGCAATGCTCTAGACACATTTCCCAAGCCACTTGAAATAAGAGAGAGAAAAAGAGTAAAAGAGAAGTAGGGATACACAACAACAATCTAAAAAGTAAATTAATAATTCCTAATTTAGACTTTTATGTGTACATTTTTATGCACTTTTATGTGTGTGTAAATACATATCAAATTAAAAAATAATTCATGGGGTGGATACAATGTTTTTTGTACCTAAAGCTCCAAAGCAAAATCTAATGTCTCGAAAACATGTAAAAACATTATTTATACACATGCACATGTTAGGTCCCAATGATAATAATAAATGATCAGAAATTTAAAGTGCTAAAATCAAGATACCATTTAGACCCCATATAAATATTAGAAGAGAATGTCCTAGAGTCAAGTCATTCAAACTACATCTCAACTATATGTCCCAAATCATTGGGAATTGAAGTTATGCACCTACTAAAAATTATTAGAGTATAAATATATATTAATATAGAACATGATTTCCCTCAATATTTGAGAAGAGTATGTGAAAAAATAACAAACATGTTTTGAGAAAAGTAATGAAATTGACCCAACAATAAAACATCATACATCATTAATGAATATATGATACCACTAAATATACAAAATAACATGATTAATGTTGTTAAAATTATATATAAGTTTATACTTATGGTAAAATTAGTCATTACATCATCATAATTTTATTACATCTAGTACAACTGATAAACATATAAAATGGTGCTAAGATAATGATAACATGAAATTAGGGTTTTTACCCATACATATAAAGAGTGGAAGAAAAAGTGAAAATAAAAACCAGCCTCATTATTTCCTTTTATCTTTATTAATAAAGTTGTGTGAGAGATATACCATGGTTGATGATGAGAATTTATAACACATTGGTTGGATCAAGTTTGAGTGGCTACCACAATGGTTGACCAAGAGCATTTAGTGAGCAAATATGAACCTAATTTTTATATTTTTAGACATTTTTAAAAATTTTGGCTATGATTGAAAATGGAAGGGGAGTATTTCCCCATTTTATAAACTGTACAATCTATAAATCATGTGTATTATCTAATAATATTTTTATGATCCTGAAAAATATTGTATGATCTTGGGAAATTCTTTGTAGTTTGGAAAAAATTGCCCATTTTTTTTATTTTTTGCATCTATAAGTGTAAAGGACTTCATCCTCTATCTCTTGTGCCTATTGATTATCTCTTAATTAGACTATATGTTATTTTGATGACCAATATTTTTATACTATGCAAAATGTTATTAAATTGATTATTATCATCCTTTGTAAGTTTTGGACCTATAAATATTTTACAACTTCCATGACACTTGTGTTCTAACCAAAATCCTATTTCAACACAAGTGTCATGTGCTAAACTAAGTGCCTAGTGCACTAAAGTCATAAAAATTTCAATTGTATCATGTACTTATAGTTAGCCTAAGTGCTTTAATGTGAGATATTTATTGAAAAGATTGGTTTATATGTATGATCAATCATCATTCATTCCTCACCTACAAAATACCTAGAAACTCATAATGCACCTTACCAAAAGTAATCAATCAAGCATTTAAGTGAGTAAATATACTTATTCACCACTTTTTCCATATCAAACATATGAGTATTATTCTCGTAGGTCTAAATTACCGAAGGATCATCCCATGAGCCATATTTTCCAATTAACAATCTAGGTCACTCTATGTACTTATTTACCACACATTGCATCATTATGCACACACAAACAAATTCATAGGGGAGAAATACATAACTCTAAGGCCATTTTTAGAGTATTGATTATATAGGTAGTGACCATTTATATAGGTGTCCTTGGGTAAGCTCGACACCATGTGCGCATTAGCCCATTTTCCCAACAATCAATCAAAGGGTGAGGAATATAGGTTTTGATCATTTGATAAAGAGAGACAATCTATGCACATGATTTAAACACACTAGAAGAAAGGTGAAATAAAAATTAAAAGGTTCTAGGTGGTTTCATCTAAAGCTAATTATTATTTCATATTGTATTCCTGTATCTTAGACACCAGCATTAACACAACTATTCACATTTAATGAAAACATTTGAGGCCATATAATGTATTTTTTAGAATCTAATGATTGATTCATAATCCAAATATAGTCTACCTCTATCCTATTTCAACATAGATCTACATGTACATAATAAACCAACTAAGTACTCTTGGTTTCAATTCATTGCAATATCAATCAATATCTATACTTTTTATTATTAACATATGTCAACATATAAATTCAAGATATTGTTTATCTATATTTGTAAATAAATTGCATGTTATAGATCTATTTATCCCCCTTGTGCTTATTAATTTATATATATTTTAACCCTATACTATATTAACCCATATAAATTTAGGGTTAAACATTTGGTGAACCTAATATCCATGTCATTCCATGCAACTCCTAGTGTGCTATAAGGTTTTTCTGATCTGTAAATTGTTACAATTTATTTTAAAAAAATCAAATTTATTTTCCTAAAATAATGTTTAATATGGATAAATAATAACTTTTACCTCCTAAACCTAAAGAGGGTTATATCTACCATATCTCTAACCAGGTCTATGATATCACTCCTTCAATGGGTAAGTTAGATAGTACATGTATGCATATTCAATTTAAAGCATCTAGGGTTTGTGTTTATGAATACATAAAATATCAAATCACCAATATGATAAATTTAATAAGAGTTACAAAACATATTAACAACATGCATAATCTAAAATATGTTAGTGTTAATTATGTGTTTGCATCTTCATGTTACAATGTTATACCCAAAAAGGTTTCTTATTTAAGTGAAAATCTAAAATAGAATACATCCAAAATAAGTGATTCAAAAAGTGAACAAAAGGCTACCAAAAGTCCAAGTGAAATCTTATAAAAAATGATTCAAAACAAAGTGATTCAACTACCTCCTCTACATAATATAATTAAATCAAAATACTATTGTGCATATCATAGAATGCATGGGCATCATACAAATAGTTGTTTTACATTAAAGAAAAAAATACAAAGTCACAAAGGTAGTGGTGATATTATCATTGATATATCAACCAAGAAACCACTCACATTATAAGTACCTCTCCTAAAACATATATGCCAAAACAACAAATCTGGTTACCAAAAGACAATTTAAATCTAGAGAAGGGTCAAAATAACAAATAAATATAGAGTCTGGAGGAAGAAGGAAACAGAGTGGGAAAGTTCAAACTCCCAAGCTTAAATAACCAGACTGCTGATGAGGAAACAGAGTGGGAAAGTTTTGAAAACACTCGGTTGGAGAGTTTGGAGGAAGAAGGAGGAACAGAAAGTGGGCATTCAAGTTCCAGTGAGGAAGAAGAAGTGCAAGATAAGAATGAGAAAGGAGTCACTATAGAGGAAAAGTCTGAAAATAGCAACCATGAGTCTGAGGAAAACCAGCAAGTGTTTGAGGAAATTGATAAAGATCTAGATGATCCTATTGTGGACCCGATCCGATTAATGAAAAGGAAAATCTAGTTTAGGTCGCTAACCAAATATTGGAAATGGGAGCTCAAGTAAAGGAAGTAAGTAACAAAAATGTAAGCCCTGCTGAAACAAAGGAACATAAACAAATGGAAATGGAGGACTATATTGAATAAGTTGGAAGCAGTCCTAAAAAGAACACAAAAGATTGGAGTGACAAAAGGCAGAATGACGAAAGGTACCCACCTACTAGATTGGCCAATTGCAAAGCTGATGCTACTCTTCAATTCGATTTATGGACGTATAAGGAGATAATGGAAATCAATAGGAAAATGGAAATAATGGAGGGTAAACAGGAGGCAGTTTGGAACAAAATCAATAACATGGAAAAGTAGATGAGGGATATTCCCATAAAACTCAAAGATTATGAGAACAACCTAAGGGAAATCATAAAGGAAAGTAGAACAAAGATGGAGGAGGTAACCTCTAGCATTTGTGCTACTACTGTAAACATTGGAAAAAGAGCAAATGAGGAAATCAAAACTTTGGAGGGGCCTAGCAAGAGAACTAGACAAAGTTCAAGAAAGAAAGCAATGCAAGAGGGCTCTACACAGGCGACTGCTGCCATCTAGGACACTGTTGTGAAAGGTAAGGAAGCAGTGAAGATGATATTGGAACTAGAAGAATAGTTCCTAGTTCTTTTAGTTGGTTCTGCTAGTTGGTTGTGATTTTTGGTCTTGGTACCTAGTTTTTTGAACTCTTACTAAGGAGTTTCCAGGTCTCTGTAAAACCTAGGGTCTATCTTCAGTTTTTCGTTTGTTAGCTTCAGGTCTTTGTATCTTGGTTTTGTTACTTCGGTGAAGTAGGCTTTAGGCTTGCCTGTGGACGTTATTGTTTTATCTTTCTCCTTTTGTTCAGGGTTTTGGGGTCCCTTCAAAACCTGTTTTTACCTTAATCTAAAACAAATAAATAGAGAAAATATTATTACCAAAGGTTCCAAAAATTTCAAATGATTATGACAATGATGAACTATTCCTAATATCAATATGATAGATGAATAGTTGAACATAATTCATTTATATCCACTTCATAATTTAATACATATTCTATTCATACCTATAGGTCTTGGTACATATAAATTAAATCTATCTCTAGAATGTATAAAACAAAATATAGATAAAGGTAAGGTAAACCATATAGCTCAAGGTATTCAGAAGGTATTAACATTTGAGGTGCACACAAATACACATAATGGCATACCAAAAAAGACAAAATTTAAATATAGGGTAGTTATTTATTCATATACAAATGATCAAACACACATATCATATGTTGAAAAATAACCCAAGAAGTTACATCTTTCATATACTAATAACACAAAAGATTGGTATGAACCTAATACCACATAGGTTTGGTATGATCTGAATGATATTGATTATGCAACATATAAATATGACACACATGATACTAGACCTTACCAGAGGCACATCCTTGATGATTAACTTTGATTCTAATAACACCTTTATTTGTACATAGCAACTAAAATTTCAATATTCCCAAACTACCCAAAAAATTAAAAAAATACAAAATACAAAAATAATTTTGACATTTACATGTATTATTAGCTCATTGGAATTTATGTTGTTGGTTCCATATTGGTAGATAACATATCATTTTTTTTATATATACAAGCATATGTTTCATACATATTTTGAGTTTGATACATGCATACCTAAGAAGATGGTATATGCACATATAAATGTTGGGTCTTCCCTTTATTTATGTCCTTAGTATGTTGGGGGCATCCACTTGTTTGATCACATTACCCTAGTTTACATTATTATATGATCATTTCAGTTATCATGTTTTGATATTATATACTTATACATGCCTTTATACATGCTTAGATATTTCACAATGTACTAGATATGCTATGTCCTTAACATTTTTTGATAACACATATATCCAAAGATTAGTGTGATATGCTTATTATGGTTACTTATGATGGTTTCTTATGATTCCATGATTTTTTTTGTGCATTCTTTGAGTGTGTTCCTTTATTGATATTATCTTGCAGTGTATTGCTTTTTAGATCATTTGAAAATGCTTCATTGATTTTGGCCCCCATGCCTATATTTTTCTAGATATTTGCATATGTCATTATCTGTTATATGTGGACATTTTAACATGAATTTATGTAAATTTGACTCAGTCATGTCCTTTAGATTATATGGCATTTAAATTTGCCCCTTGTTTGAGGTCTCCTTAGACCATTTCCTTTTATCTTTATTTTTCATGTTCTTATGTGTGTGTTTGATTACTTACCGATCTTGTATTATTATTATTATTATTATTATTATATTATTATTATTATTATTATTATCTATGTGTTGCCATGATTTAAATAATGAATATTAGGACTTTATGTGTCTTAGCATAAATTTGATAAGATTTATTGAGCTTACATAACTTAAATTATAGAGATGTATATAAATCCATACATATACTCATAATAGTCCTACAAAATAGGATGGACATATAACTAAATAATAATCTGTAATCTTCCAAATTATGAAATAAGACCATAATAGATTTATTAAACTAACTTAGATTAAAAACTAATAAAATAACTAAAAGCTAGATGAGTTATTTTATAGATTAACAACCTTAATTTTACATAATAAAGTTACGATGGTAAATTTATTCTAACACCCCCCCCGCTTAATTTATCATAGCTTGGAGAGTATAAGAGAGAGAAATTTTGAATGCCTCAAACTTATCAGGTGCAAATGACTTCATGAAGACATATGCACATTGATCTTGAGTGGGTAAATACTAAAGATGTATATTATGTTTTTGAATTTGTTCACATATGAAATGGACTTGAAATTTAATGTGATTAGTGCATTCATGAAAAACTAGATTGTGAACAAGTTTAAGAACACCCTAATTATTGTTGTTAGGTTGTGGAGCTAAAAGCTTCACTGTATGCAAACATGGAAGAGGTTGCTGAGTTCCAGGGATATTGGCATCAACAGCACAACCGACATCGGTCAAGGGTGAATAGAAGGGAAACTGACATCGGCAAGAGTCGGCCAACATCAGTCACCTCCAGATAGATAGGGACTGACGTCGGTCACCTGTGCGGTTCCAAAACTGCTCGTTGCATGAACAGTTAGTTTGTTGAACTGATTGTTTGCATGTAAAGGCTATTTTTAGTCTTAGCTGCATGTCTAATTATTGTAAATTAGAAGTCTAAGTTATTGTTTAGTATGGGATCTATTTATAGAATCATTGGCATGTATTGCAATTAAGGATTAAGGTAAGGAAGAGATCCTTCTAATTATAAGAACAAGTTGATTTGTAGGTTGTTGCAAGATCAGGGAGAAGTTCTACATGTGTAAGTAAGATCATTTGAGTTACAGGTTGTTACAGGTTCATGGGAGATCTACTTGAAGTAATTTTGAGTGCTTGGTACTGGCAGTGTTATTACTGACTGGTCGGAGGTGAACACCAACTCTGTGTTTGAGTTGTGTGTTGGGACCATTTTTGGTAGGAGAGTGAACTCTTGAGGGAAATAGATTTGTACATTTAAGAGGTGTGGAAGATTGTGGCATCTTCATTGTATTTCCTTCTGGCATGAGTATTAATACAAGATTGTGTATTGTTTCTCATATTCTATGTCATTTGTGAATTCTAGTTACTTGTTAATTCTGGTATAATTCTGTGATTAGTTGCTTATACAAGGTAATCATATTGTGCTCTTATTGAGGAGCAAGATCCTGACAAGTTGGACTCAGAGCCAGGTTTGTGGTTCTAGGTTCCTAACAAGTGGTATCAGAGCTTTTGGTTGGGTTACTAACAGGTTATATCAAATCTGGTTAGTGTTTGTTAATTACAGGTCACTCACAAGGGTTTCTATTTGAGTGGTTGTATAGCAATGGTAGAAGAAAGTAAGCTACAAATGGAGAAGTTTAATGGAAAGAACTATCAATTATGGAGGATGCAGTTTGAAGATTATCTGTATCATAAAGATTTGTACTTACTATTGGGTGGGGTTGCATGCAAGCCCATGGATATGAAGGATGAAGAATGGGAGGTTCTTGATCAGAAGGCTTTGGGATCTATAAGGTTGAGCCTTGCATCATCTGTGATTTCCAACTTATCACAGGATAAAACAATGGTAGAGTTGATGGAATCTTTGGCAAATTTATATGAAAAACCCTTAGCTTCAAATAAGGTATTTCTTATGAAGCAATTATTTAATTTGTAAATGTTGGAAGGTGGATCTATTCATAGTCATCTTAGTGATTTCCATGGTTTGGTAAACCAGTTAAATTCAGTCAATATTGTTTTTGATGATGAAATTAAGGCTCTCTTAATCTTATGCTCATTACCTGAAAGTTGGGAGAGTTTGGTAATGGCAGTTAGTAATACTGCGTCTGCTTCAAAAATCTTAAAAGTGGAAGATGTTGTGAGTGTAATTTTGAATGAAGAAATTCACAGGAAAAGCACAGGTGAATCATCAGGGAATGCTTTGAGTGTTGAAAGTAGGGGAAGGCAAAGAGAGAAGATAAAGCATGGGAGATCAAGGTCCAAGATAGGTAGGAGATCCAAGTCCAGGTATGGCAGAATAACCTGCTAGAAATGTGGAAAGCAAGGGCATGTAAAGAAAGATGGTTGGTTGAAGATCAGCAAGAAGGAACTAAAGAAGTAGATGTTGCAGGTATTGTTGCATAGGATGCTCTGGGATGTTCCTTGGATAAAGTGGAATCTTGGGTTTTAGATTCTGGTGCCTCTTTTCATGCATCCCCAAATAGAATTTTTTTTCATGAATATGTCCAGGGAGACTTTGGAGAAATTTATTTAGGGGATGGTAAGCCTTGTCAAATGGTTGGCAAAGGGAAAGTGAAGCTGAAATTGTAGATGGACAACACATGGGTGTTGAAGGAGGTCATGCATATCCCAGTCCTGAAGCAGAATTTGATTTCTATTAGAAAGTTGGGTGATGAGGGTTGCATAGTAACTCTCATAGTGGACTCTTGGAAAGTTTCCAAGGGTGCACTTGTTGCAGCAATAGGTAAGAAAGTAGGTACGCTTTATCTATCTACTTGTATTACTGATTCTCCTTTTGGTTTATCTACTTCAGCTATAGATTCAAAGATGTGGCTTAATAGGCTCAGTCACATGAATAAGAAGGGGATGCGTGTTCTTGAGTCAAAGGGTATGATTTTGGTTTTGAAAAGCATGGATCGAGATTTCTGAAAGCAAAGGAAGAAAGTGACATTTCTTGAGAAATCCAATGTTCGTGACAAGAACAGGAAAGCCTTGGTTTTTAAGGAGGAGATGATGGACAGAGATCAACACAAGGGGTTGAAGAATTCTAAGTAGAGAAAGGTTGATATGGACAAGGGTTTGATCCAAAAGGAGCTCTTGGGTAGAAGTCATCACTCACAAGTAAAACACAGAGACCGAAGTTGGTTAGAAAACTGATGTCAGCATCCAGACAAGGACCGACATCAGCTATGTGTAGCTCGACGTCAGTGACTCTGGACAAATAAAAACCAGCATCAGTTAGGGATAATCGACATTGGCAATGAGGTAGTCACATGGAACTGACATCGGTCGGGTGCAGACTAAGATGTGACCGACATCAGTCACTAAGATAGATTTTGGGTGGACAACAAGTTGTCAAGGAGTCTCAAGCACCCATATGGAGGACTTAAAGGGTAAGTAAGCCTCAAATTCATCATTTTCCCTTCTTTACACTACTTGTTGCTCACTGATGGTCAAGAACCATGAAGTTATTAAAGATGTAGAGCAAGTAGATCCAGGAAACAGTGGGAGCTTGGCATGGATGAAGGATGTGATTCCTTGGAGAAGAACCAAATGGGAGTTTTTGGTGGAGTTGTTAGCTGGAAGAAAGAACTGAGAGATGAATGGATTTTTAGGATAAAGAAGAGTGGGAATGGATACGTGAGATAGAAGGCCAAGGTATATGGTCTTGAGTAAGCTGTAGGGCAATGGAGGTTTAACCATTGTGTTTTCTTTACCAAGTTGGATAATATTAGCTACATTATCTTGTTACTGTATGTTGTGCTTGTTGTAGGGTCACATATGTAGGAAATTGCTGAACTAAAGGTAAAGTTAGTTCAGAGGTGTGTCATGAAGAATCTGGGAGCAGCAAGATTCTTTGGCATGAGTGTGTTCTAGAGACATGGAAGGTCACAGGTTGATTTTGTCTCCAGATGATTGTGTGAAACCAGTTAACACGCTGATGGTTGGATAGTTCTATAAACAGTGTCTTGATTCACATGATGAGGTTGAGTACATGTGTACTAAACTTGAGATTTCCCAAGCAGTGGGAGTTGTCAGCACGTTTGGAGCCAATCCAAGAAATAAGCACTGGAGGGTAGTTCAGTGATTCTTAGGTATCTGAGAGGGACCAACAGTAGGTGCACATGCTATGCAGGGTCAAGTTATTTTCTACATGGGTTTGTAGATGCAGATGTGGCAGGTGATTTGGATGATAGGAGGTGCACCATAGGATTTGTGGTGGTTGGTCTTCAAGAGTGATCTTGAAGAGGGATACAATGCTAGGAAATAAACTAGATGATGTACAGGTACAGGTATAGGTGCAGCTGTTTATCTCCAAGTGGGAGATTGTTAGGTTGTGGAACTAAAAGATTCACTATATGCAAACATGGAGGAGGTTGCTAAGTTCCAAGGATACTGGCATCGACAGTGCAACCAACGTCAGTCAAGGGTGAACAGAAGGGCAATCGACATCGGCAGGAGTCGGCCGACGTTGGTCACCTCCAGACAAATAGGGACCAACGTCGGTCACCTATGTGATTCCAGAACTGCTCGTTGCACGAATAGTTAGTTTGTTAAACTGATTGTTTGCATGTAAAGGCTATTTTGAGTCTTGAGCTATGTGTCTAATTATTGTAAATTAGAAGTCTAAGTTATTGTTTAATATGGGATCTATTTATAGACTCATTGGCATGTATTATAATTAAGGATTAAGGCAAGGAAGAGATCCTTCCAATTGTAAGAACAAGTTGATCTATAGGTTGTTGTAAGATCAGGGAGAATGTCTACATGTGTAAGTAAGATCATTTGAGTTTCAGGTTGTTGCAAGTTCATGGGAGATCTACTTGAATTACTTTTGAGTGCTTGGTACTGGCAGTGTTATTACTAACTGGTTGGAGGTGAACACCAACTCTGTGTTTGAGTTGTGTGTTGGGACCATTTTTTGTAGGAGAGTGAACTCTTGAGGGAAAGAGATCTGTACATCTGAGAGGTGTGGAAGATTGTGGCATCTTCATTGTATTTCCTTTTGGCATGAGTATTAATACAAGATTGTGTATTGTCTCTCATATTCTATGTCATTTGTGAATTCTAGTTACTTGTTAATTCTAGTATAATTTTGTGATTAGTTGCTTATACAAGGTAATCATATTATGCTCTTATTGAGGAGCAAGATCCTGACAAGTTGGAATCAGAGCCAGGTTTATGGTTCTAGGTTCCTAACAATCGTAGTTTAGAATTGTTGGATAAGTTTGTGAAACTCCCAATCCTATTAGTATGTGATGTAGCCATATCATCTCATAGATAGCTCATCCTACAACATGATATTATACCTTAGTATAAAAATGAGAAAAAAGTTTTAATTTTTACTCCCCCATGAGATTGGACCAGATCCTAAATAAATATGAACCCAAAAGTGTATTTTATATCATCAATTAGATCTATATGATATATGTCTATGTATCCTATCAATAATAACTTATCATTCTTCTTGTATGTTAGGCCATAATCCATTATTCCTTGAATATATTACAATACCTACTTAGCTACTTTCTAGTGGCTTGCCTTTTGCTCATGCATGAATCGAGAAAGATAGTTGATAGGATAGCTGATATCTATCCTAGTGTATGTGAGTTAGATGAGACAAATAATGATAAAGAGTGGAATCTAATGGTGGTGATGGATCTGAGTGAGATAACTAAAGCCTTATTTCCATATGTTTAGCTATTGATTTTTAATCCATCATATGAAACGTCTCAAGCAATTTCTTGGTATAATTCATTTGAGACACAAATATTCAATATTATTTTTTCCATATTTCTAATCCAAGATAGTAGTGTAGTAGCCCAAGATCTATCATTTCAAATGATTGGTTAAGATATTTATTTGTTGCATCAATCATCTTCACTGAGCTATCAGTGATGACTAGATCATTGACATAAATAATAATAATAATAATAATAATAATAATAATAATAATAATAATAATAATAATAATGATAATAATAATAATGATAATAATAATAATAATAATAATAATAATAATAATAATAATAATAATAATAATAATAATAATAATCTCACCCTTGATTTTTGAGGTAGAGATTAGGATAATATGGATTCTTATGAAATCCATACTTCATGAGATGCTCATCAATTTTTATATACCAAGATCTAAGATCTTATTTGAGACCATACGTATATTTTATGAGTCTGCACACCTTCTACTTTTGTCCTAGTGTGAGATAACCTTTTGGTTCAATCATTAGACCTATTCTTATAGATCTACATTTAATAATGCATTTTTAGCATCCCTATGATAAACATTCCATCTAAATTCTTTATCCATTACAAAGATCATTCAGATTGTCTTTATCTTAGATGTTGGAGTAAAAGTTTCCTCATAGTATATACCTTCTTTCTATGCATAGCCCTTTACTACAAGTCTTTCCTTTTGATTTTATATACTACCATATAATTTTTATTTAGTCTTAAATACCCATTTTTATCTGATAGGTTTCTTCCTTGGTAAAATATCGACAAGTTACCATGTGTCATTCTTAATGAGAGGCTGATATTTTACATCCATGGCATTTTTCTAAAGTTTGGACTCTATATCTTCATGGATTATAGATGGCTCAAATGTTTTTTAAATAATTCTTATTAAGGCCATATTTACCTCTACACAAGCCATATTATGAGTCCTTATTCTTTTGGATGAAGTTTCTAGAGGTTTATCTAAGTTTACATATCGAATTGTACTTGTATACCATTTAGGCATATGTTGAGTAGTCATTGGTGGTTGTTTTATTATTTTTTGAAAACTAGTGTTTAGTTCCTAAATAATAAAGGGTTATAGTAAGGGGGAAAATCTAATAAAATATAGTAAAATATAAGATTTTGTCAATTTAATCAAATTAATTACATATGGAAAGAAATAAACTTATCTAGAAAAATAGGCTAAAATGAATGATTCAAGGGTTGAAAACTATTACACAGGATTGGGAAGATGCCAAGAATCTAGATATAGATTTTGTTTGGTGAAAGGATAGGAGCATCAAAAATAGGACACCTCAAGGTCTAGCGCTATAGTCTAGGTCCTACCGCTATTTTCCAAACTAGTCATAGAGGTCTAATTTTTCTAGGTTTTGATCATTATCCCTATATTAGTCCACCTATGAAATTTTAGATCTTGAATATTGATAGAGATATTTGTAGAGCTAATTCAATCTCCAAACCTAGGTTTATCTACACACACAAATCAATAAATACATCAAAAGAAAAAGGGGGAAAAACTAGATTAGGGGAAGAATGATCGCATGATCTAGAACCTCTACTATCATGATCATTGCCTAGATTAACCCTCAACCTAGGGTCTCAGGTCAAATGTACTTATCCCTTAGGGAATGTGCATAATCAATGTGCAAATAGATGTAAGAATGAACTTTTTCTGAAGCCCTTCCTTGATCAATCATGAAAGTCTATGTGTGATGTAAAATGCTGAGTTATACTATTAAATAATTTTTAGTTATGTATTATGCCAAAGTAGTAAGTGCTAGATATAAAATTCCTTGTGAATCCCTTTATATAGTAGACTCTTTGTTTTGAATTTCAAAAATTTATTCACATTTATCTGATATTAGAAAGATAAACAAAACTTAAGATGAAGCTAGGAAAGGTTTAGGACCCATTAAGTGATATAAACTAAATGTTGGGACTTAAAATGCAATTGGATAGGAGTGATGGAAATATGACACCCTAGGGTTTAACGCTATAGTCTAACCCTAGTGCTCCTATCCTATAGGCTCAAGACTTAAGGGAATGGAAATAACATGGGAAATAGAGTTTAGCTAAGCTATAATGACCATCTAGAAGGCTACAAATGATTGGAAATAAGAAAAAATGTGACTCAAACATCAAATAAGACCATGATAAGTAAAATAAAAGGCATGGCTATATGTGAACAAGGCTCATATTCTCTAGTCAGAGTCTCCTATGAAAGGAATATGAAAAGACATGAATGTGTGGTTGATTGACTAATTTGGGGTATATACATTTTCCTCCCTTTTATTTTAGTGATGCAATGAAATGAAGTACTAGAGTAAAAGAAAGAAAATAAAATGCATACCTAAAGCTACCTGCATGAAGATAAATGTGTTGTAAAGGGTCCTACTCAGTTCCTAGCTATAGAAGTAGATGGAGAGCCAAATAGTGCTTAGAAAAAGAAAGAATCCCTAAAATGGATGCCCTTGTACTGATTCTAGAAGTGAAATATATGTAACATAGAGGAGGGAAATACTTACCCACTATGTTGAATCTAATTGAAGATAAGGAATGCCTAGAGGCCCAAAACTAATGTTTATCCTCTATCCCACATAAACTCATTTAATTTGGAATGTGTGTATAGAATCTATATATTGTGAAGAGAAAAAATTTTCATGCTCTCACTCTAAATATCTGAAGTAGAACTAATAAATTCTTAGAGGCCCAAAACCAATATCTATTCTCTATCTTGCACAAACTCGTGTAGTCTAGGTCTGGGTAATGCAATGGACCAACCATTGTAGATGGCTATGTAGTCCAACTTGGTGACAACCTAGGTATAACCGAGTGTAATCTAAAACTCTAGTCAATGTTTAAGAAGAGAATGACATGTCTTGTCATTCCATCTATATAGTCTTGAGTGATAAAGAACATGAATATTCATGCCATACCCCCAAATCTATTATGCATCTATATAATTTGTATAACCACATGTGATATGACCTATCTTTCCATGATCCATGTGCAAATCTAGAGACAAAAACAATGTGATCTTTACTATGCCTATAATATGCTATCTAATATTAAAAATGTGTCATGTTGTATGAAGCCGTATGTGTGAGACATATAGTAATGTACATTCCCCCAAATCTGGTATCTAAGTTTAAATCTATATCAAAGTTACTATGTTTCCATATAATCTGAACCACTATATTTGAATAGTCTATGTACCTATAAGTTGAAATCACTATGGATACATATGATCTAAACCACTATATCTAAATAGTTTGTGTATTTATAAACTAAAGGTATATCCCCCTGATTATCTTGAGTAATACTAAGTGACCCATGTAATCTGAATCACTGTATATTTTGATTGATCTAAGTTGAATCTAATAATCTGAATACTAGAGGTGTAAAATCCATTGTGTATCCACTTATGACAATGGATGGGTATGCTGGGTAAGTGTAGGAATAGTAGGAATGACACCCCCCTTTTGGGGAGAGGGGTGATATTTGTGATAGAGGAGGTCATGCCAAAAATAATGACAAGTGGCATAATGATAGAAACAAGGTTGGTATAGTTTGAATTTATTGAGAAGTTATTTTATTGATTAGACTGAGTTGTTGACATTAGAACAAGTTCTAATTGGCGATGATCAAGGTGTATATCTAGGTGTAAGAAAAACACATAGATGTGCATATTTTAATAGGAAAATGAAGTAGTAAGAGAGTGAAGCTTGCATGATGTTGAAGGTATCCTTGTCATGATACTATTGAAATAAATGGTTTGAAAAATGGAGGTATGGGGTTAAAGTTATAGGAAAAATGGTATTTTGATTTGATGAAGAAATATGGGTAATATAAGAAGTTGTATTGATTCTTGATTTATTTTTGTATTAACTAGGTTGAGATTTGGAGCTCTAGATTAAGAGATATGTTGAGGAGATGAGCACCTATAGTGACCCAGTTTGAGTAGTTGATAGCCCAGGTTTAGTCTGGTGGTGATGTTACCTTGGTAATTAACTAAAACACATGATTTTTGTCTATTTAGAAGCTTGTTTTTGAAATTTGAAAATATTGTAAGAGTACTAAGAAAATTTTGACTAGTTTCAACACTCCTATCCTACATCTAGTGCTATTGTCTAGGTTCTAGCATTGTTGTCCAGGTTACAACACTCCTATCTAGTGCTACTATCTTGTACCCAATGTTGTTATCTTGGAGGCTAGAGTTTTTGAGATGTTGCTTGGTTAGGTGCTATTATTTTCACTTGGTTAGTGATTTGGCATTGTGGACTGATATGTATGCTATTTTTTGGTATTTTTAGGGTGAGGTCTGGATGAGATAGTTACACAAGGGTCAAGAGATGGAGACATTGAGACTATTACCATTATCTACTGATGAGAGATCTATCATGGATAGGGTAGGGTTGGGTCATGTGTATGACCTAGGCATAGTGTAATGGGATAGGTATTTGATTACTACCTTATGTGAGAGGTGGAATGTAGATACATGTACTTTTTAGCTTCCTATAGGGGAGATTACTATGACACTAGAGGATGTGTATCACATTTTACATTTACAAATTAGTGGATGATGAGTGACATTATATGATGACACGGGTACTGATGCTATTAATCATGCATCCTTGTGTTTTGATAGTGTGCCCTCAGGTATACATTAGAGAGGCAATGATAGTGATTTACTATTGTCAATTATTATGTAGTTGATTGTTGATTATATATAAGATGCATAGGATTGTATGCAGTGTGGAGGTATATGGCACTGTGTTATCATGGGGTAGGAATATGCTTTCCCACCTATACAAGGATATTTAAAGGCTTACAAAGGAGGAATTTAGTTGTAGTTTGAGTGCAACAACATTATTGAATTATTAGGCTTATAAACACATAGTGATTATGTAGCTGATAGGATTGTCAAGGGAGAGGTGGGCACCTCCATAACCATTTGGGGAGTGGTGGGTGAGTACATTGGCTATCCAATCCCTTGGGATGGATCATTATGGGTGGGTTTTAGATAGACTAGTTGTTAGTGACATTATATGGAGGCCTTATAGAGAATTTCTTGGGTGGGCTAAAGATGGAGTGTAGTTATGGTATATGAGGGTTAGTTGTTGAATACATGACCATTGGGTTGTAGTGTATGAGTGCTTTTAGTATGAGTACATGAATAAATAGTTTATGGTACCATAGGATGTTCCCCTAGAAGCATGGGTGTGGGTGAGGGGTTAACATGCACCAAGGAGGGTATGAGCTAATTCAAGGCCCATCGAGGCTAAGCTAACACCCTTACCTTTAGATGTGCAGGATGTAGATATAGACATTCTTGATGTGGATGATGTTGGATGTACAAATGCATATACTACATGATAGATGAGGCATTGATGGGCTCCATTGTATCTTATTGATGGAGGGGATGCTCCTAAGTATGAGGATCCTATGCTGATCTAGATGATGGGAGGTAGCAATAATTGAATTTAAATTTTGTATTAGTTTGTAGTTTAGTTTGATTTTAAAGTATATATCTAATGTAGTGTTGTACTTATGTGTGTAGGTGGTGTTGAAGGTTATTAAGATAAGGCACATGTAAGGGTGGGGAGTGGAGATGATGACTATTGGGAGACCATCATGGAGTCTACACTCTAAGAGCTCACATGACATATTATTGATGATGTAATAGAGGATGGATTAATAGAAAGAGTGATAATGATACATGATGTTCATGATCATTTGTTTGATAGAGATATTATAGCAATATATGCATATGTTAGAGCAGCAAGAGAGAGAGAAAGATGAGTTGAGGGCTGAGATAGATAGGTATAGGATGCCTCCACTTAATTTTGGATTAGTGAGTATGAGGATTATGAATGAGTATATAGACATTTATAGGTGTTATGATGACTTTCATGAGAAACATGGTTGGTTATTAGAATGAGAGTGTCATCACAAAGGCATGCTATAACTCGAGGAGGTGTGGGGTCATTGAGTGCTAGGTTGGATTATGATACTATTATTGGAGGAAAGAGTGAGACTAAGAGTGAGGGCTTGACACCCAATCATGATTGATTATATTTTATGTGAATGTATATATTTTGAAAACTTTATTATACATATGGATACTAGTTTTGAGTTTGGACTCATGCATACTATGTTATGGGATTTGAAATATATTGTTATATTTGTTGTAAATGATTGATTAGAAATAGTTGATTTGGTATTGATTTTGAGGTTGCATATATTTTGCTAAAATGTTGTTTGGGATGTGATTTCATTATTAATGATACATTAAAGTGTGATGTTAGTTTTTATTTTTAATCATATGTGAGAAAAAAAATTTGTTGGTTTTGTAATTGGTAAATTGTTTTGATAAAGTGAACTAGTTTAAGCTTGGTAAAATATGATATTGGTAATGTCAAGATTTGGCTAATGTGGTTTGGCTAGGGATGGCTATTTTGAACTAAGAATGTTAGTTTGTTAGTAAAATTAGATGTAAGATATCACTCTATGCATATCACTTCCCTAAGAGTGGCTCAAGAATACAAAGGTTAGCCCTCTGGCTCCTTCATTACCCACTAAGTGGAGCTATGTAATCATGTGTGTGCTAATATATGTTTAGACTATATGTATAATTCCTATAAGTAGGTGGATCAAGAATATGAGGGCTAGATCTTTGTCTCCATCATTGCCAGTATGAATGTGTGTTGTATCACTATCTAAACCCTTAATGGTGAACTAAACAAGTGCCCATACTAATCATCTTGTGTAGGAACATACACTATATCTGATATTGTCTATTATGCACTAACTATAGCTATGCATGGAGACTCTACCAAATGTAACCTTACTATATTTTCAACTAAAGATATGTGATATGAAGAAGGCTCATATATCCATAATCATAGTGTATTGTTACATGAAAAAATACCGTATGGCTTCTGTTATGATGTATATGACTAAGGGATAGATTGATATGGAGCTAAAACCTATGATGGTGGATCATATAATCTCAATCATAGTGGGTTGCTATGTGAAATGGGTATTGAAAAGATCAACCATAGTGAATATCTCTTTGGATCAATACTCTATGATGTGGGTTCATCTAATCTTAATCATAACAGGTTTCTACGTGAGATAGGACCCAAAAAACTCAATCATAGTGAATATATTTCTAGAGTGGTACTCTACTATGGTGCCTATGACTATGTTAGATATGTATATGGAATTTTAGTATGTACTCAAACTATAGTGATATATGTAGGCTACTCTTACTGTACTAGTTTCTAAACCTTCTGAATAGGTGGAATAGGAGATCTCTTATGAGGCTCTGTCCTAGATGTTGCATTACTCTCACAATGAGTAAATGATGATTCTAGTGAAGGAATGTCTTAAGATGAAGCTGTGGAGGAATGAGGTCTAAGAATCCATGATGGAGGAGATCTTGGTGCCCCCTATGTAAATGTTATGATGCCATTATCAACACATCTATCAATGTAATCCCTGAATCCATAACAATCATTATCTTTATATCCATAGATATGTTGATAGTTAAAAAAGGGTCGATGTGGTTGTCTATGTAAGAGATGTGGATCTTGTTGATGAGTAGAAGGTAATGTTATTAGCCTCTTATCTAGTAGTGTTGATAATATAACACATGAGCTATCCTGATCTGAATCAAACTATAGTGGTGCCTTACTGTTGTTCTCTACAGTACATATTATAGGTTGTACTCTAGAGACTGGCTCTCTATTCTTAACTAGTTGCTTTTTTCATTATGGTATCCTATCTTGTTTAAGACATGGTGGATTATATGTGCTAGGAGTTATAGATGGAGGCACTACTATGAAATTTAGAGTAATTCAATCAATTGAATCTACCTTAATCAATTCCAATTTATTTTCCAAGGCTAGAACTTTATAACATAAGTGCCTTAAAGAAGACTCTGTATAATATAATAGATGCTTGAGGAGAGGTTGACAAAGCCCCTCAATAAACATATGCTGAATTTCTAAATATGCTAGTTTATAGATCAATCTTAACATGTGTATCTTTAATTGTGAGATATAATCACTTACTGGCTCTGAAGTATTCTAATTTAATGTGGCAAGTTTCTCATTGTAACAGGAGGGCCTATGTTTGTTCTATAATATCTGAGAAATGCCTCCTCTAAGTCATCATATGTGTGTAAGGAACCAATAGGGAGTAGATGAAAGAACCAATTCTTTGCCTCCCCTGCTAATGTCTACTAAAACAATTTGAGTAGAATCAAAGGACTCTCATGAGATGGCAAAGCCTTTCAAAAGGCTTGAAGGTGTATGAATGGATCTTAAATTTCATCAAAGTAAGGCAATGATGGTATTTGGAAATGCTTAGGTAATGAAGATTTTATGACTATATTGATAAAATGGTTACCATGTAAATCATTGGCATCCATCCAAGACTTATAGTCCTTGTTTTCCAAGGTAAGGAGATGTACTTGGTTATATAATTCACCTATTTCATGTATCAAAGAAATAATATCTTGGGATGGTATATTAACATCATGAAGTGGTTCATTTAATATTTGAATTTGATCATTAATTTTAGCCATGGGAATGCTCCATTTAGAAATTGGATCATAGAAAGGGGGGTGTTCTCACTTGAACCTTTGGAGGAATGGTAACTTGGACCTTGGTAGAGGGATGTGGGCTACCATTCTCTTTAGGTGAAGAGTGAAAAATGAGTGCTACTGTAGTAGGGGTGGCTTGGAAGATTCATTGGTATCTTTATGTTCTAGTGAATCACATTCTAATTGAGTATAGGATGTGCTGTTATCATTTAATATGTGCATCATTTGAAATAGAATCATGCATAAAAGTAGAAACAACATTTGGTAGTGCATTATCTTTGAGAGAAGGAGTGAGAGAAGGGTTAGAAACATGAGATGCATTTTCTTCTTCACTATGTACATAATAATCATCATTATTCCATGCATTATCATAGTTGAAATATTGTTCATACTCACTCTCATTTTCATATTCATTTACATGTTCACTATCATACTCATTATCACTTCCATTGTTACTAGGGAGAGGTGTAAGAGAAGAATTTAACTCTTTTCTAATATATAGTATATTATCATGTGAAATTGGAATATTATGTGTATTTAAGTTATCCATGGATGGAGTATATTAGATTCACACACACACACACACACACACACACACACACACACACACACACACACACACACACACACACAGAGAGAGAGAGAGAGAGAGAGAGAGAGAGAGAGAGAGAGAGAGAGAGAGAGATAGAGAGAGAGAGAGAGAGAGAGAGAGAGAGAGAGAGAGAGAGAGAGAGAGAGAGAGAGAGAGAGAGAGAGAGAGAGAGAGAGAGAGAGAGAGAGAGAGAGAGAGAGAGAGAGAGAGAGAGAGAGAGAGAGAGAGAGAGAGAGAGAGAGAGAGAGAGATAGATTAGGTTCACATAAAATAAAATTATCACCAATAAGAGGTTCACTTGGAAGTACATGACTAATTTGTTAATTTGGTGATCGTGCATAGGATAATGAGATGAAATGTATCTTCCCCATTTATCAAAATTATTTTCTTTACAAGAAGGAATAAAAGACACAGGTTTGAGAAAAGAAGATGCATCTACTTTTTCTTCACTATCATTTTCACATGTATCACTATATTCCTCATTGCAAGAATAGTAATTATCTTCATTGTAAATGAAATCATTTTCCATATTTTTAGCTAATGTGCAATTTTACAAATTTGTCCAATTATTATCATAATTATGAGAAAAATGTATAAATTTATCTATGGGATGAGAGGAAAAAAAGTGCCTTAGTGTCTATTTTATTTATTTTACCAAGGAGAATATGTAAAAGTAATATTAAGCAAATAAATGCAATAATAACTACTAACATCGATATTTTACAATTATTTTTGGCACTAAACAATTTTGAAAAAATTCCAAAATATTTTTCTAAAAATTGTAAGGAAAGATTGAGGTTTTAGGACCTAGTTTAGGATTCTAGGGTTTTGGGTTGGGGTTTTAGAATTTTTGAAAATTATTGCAATAATTTAAATTTTAAAATAAATTTGAATAAGATAAATGTGCAAAAAAAAATATAAAATCAGAATTTTGAAATTGAATTTTTTCACATAATAACTACTAATATTGAGATTTTGAAAATATTATTGACACTCCAAAAAATTTGCTAAAATTCCAAAATATTTTTCTAAACATTATAAGGGAGGGAGGCTTAGGGTTTGAGGACCTAGTTTGTAAATCTAGGGTTTTGGGTTAGGGTTTTAGAATTTTTGAAAATTATTGCAATAATTTAAATTTTTAAAACAATATTTGAAGAAAATTAATTTAAAAAAAATTTATACAAAAATCAAAATTTTTAAAGTTGAATTTTTGCACAAAAATATGAGGAAAAACCCCAAGGATAACTAGGGTTTTAGATTTGTTTAAAGTGAGTTGGCTTCATCAAACATTTTATTATTTTTTGGAAACTAGTGTTTAGTTCCTAAAAAATAAATGGTTTGGAGTAAGGGGAAAATCTAATCAAATATATTAAAATATAGGCTTTTGTGAATTTAATCAAATTAATTACATATGGAAAAAAATAATCTTATCTAGAAAAATAGGATAAAATGAATGATTCAAGGGTTGAAAACTGTTACATAAGACTAGGAAGATGTCAAGAATTTTTATCTATATTTCATTCAATCAAAGGATAAGAGGCTCAAAAATAGGACACCTCAAGGTCTAGTGATTAGTCCAGGTCTTACTGCTATTTTCGAAACTAGTCATAAAGGTCTAATTTTTTTGGGTTTTTTTCATTCTCCCTATATTAGTTTGCTTATGAAAATTTAGATCTTGACTATTGGCAAAGCTCATTTTAGACCTGATTCAAACTCCAAGCCTAGGTCTATTTACACACATAAAACAATAAATACATAAAATAAAAGGGGGAAAAACTAGGTTAGGGGAAGACTGATCACATGATCTAGAACCGCTATTGCCCTAATCACTGCCTACATTAACCCTCAAGCTAGGGTCATAGATCAAATGTAGTTTTCCCTTAGGGAATTTGCATAATCAATGTGAATGATAGATGTAAGAATGAACTTTTGCCTAGGCCCTTCTTTGATCAAGCATGCAAGTCTATGTGTGATGTAGAATGCTGAGCTATACTATTGACTAATTTTTAGTTATGTACTATGTTAAAGTAGTAAGTGCTAGATATAAAATGCCTTGTGAAGTCCTTTATATAGGAGACTCTTTGTTTTGAATTTGGGAACTTTATTTACATTTTGTTGACATTAAAAATATAAAAAAAACTTAAGGATGAAGCTAAGAAAGGTTTAGGACCCATTAAGCAAGACAAACTAACCTTTGGGACTTAAAATGTAGCTGAAAAAGTGAAATATAAATGGGACACCCTATGGTCTAGTGCTATATTCTAACCCTAGCACTCCTATCCTACAAGTTTAGGACACAAGGGGATAGAACTAGCATGGGAAATGAAGTTTGACTGAGCTAGAATGACTGTCTAGAAGGCTATGGATGACTGAAAATAAGAAAAAAGGTGACTCAAGCATGAAACAAGACCATGATAAGTAAAAAAAAGACAGACAAATTTGAAAAAGGCTCATATTCTCTAGTCGGAGTCTCTTATGAAAGGATTGTGAAAAGACATGATATGTGTGGTTACTTGACCAATTTAGGGTATATACAGTGGTGTTAGATGTTTTGACTAACCATCATGACTATTTTCATCTAGAATATTTACATGTATAATGTATGTATTAGATGTCCATGTGGAAGATGAATAGATTTCACCTTTCCCATCAAATATTACATCCCTATTAATAAGTATCTTCATAGTATTTGGATCAATGAGTTGATATACTTTCATCTAATTACTATATCCTACAAAAATACATTCTTGAGTTTTCTTATCTAATTTATTCATTTTATTATTTGGTAGATGCATGTATGCCTTAAAACTAAAAACTAAAAGATGAGAGACTTTTAGTTTCATCCCAATTCATTCTTCCTATGGTGTAATTCCATCAAGAACTTGGTGGGTGACATGTTTAACATGTATATGACTATGAGACATGCTTCTATCCAATATGAGTGAGGTGATTGTGCATCCTCAACCATAATTCAAATCTCTATAATGAAATAATTATGCCTTTATGCAACACCAATTTATTGTGGTGTATAAGATGCAGTGTATTGACAATGTATTCCATGCTCTGCAAGGTATGCAATGAACTTTTTACTAGTGTATTCCCCCCATGATCTAAGTGGATGGCCTTGATTTTACAACATGTTTCATTTTCAATAAAAGCCTTAAACTATTTTAAGGATTGAAAATTAATAATCCTTAGTATTCAATAAATAAATGCACATCTTTTAGAAATGATCATCAATAAAGAATTGGAAATACTTATTGTTATCAATTAGATTTTGTATTTACTTTGTGTTGTAATGTTTGTAGTACATAAGAATCTAATGACATAATGGGATCACCTCCAAGTTGTGGGACCTTGAAAAATTGAGGTGAACCTATAGAGAAGGCCAAATTCCTTTCACTAAGCTTAATACAACTAATATATGACTAGTTCACTTTTAACTAAAACTTTCTTAGTGATCTTGCTCCTAACTAGGGTTTTATCTTGTAAGGAAAAGAGTTTAGAAGGAGTTTTAAAACTAGAAAAAATGGTGATACACCAAAGGTTTCTAGTGGAAATTAATTATTGCTTTTGTTGAACATAGTTGAACAATTAATATACTAAAATTTATTTAAGCACAAACTTACACAAGTATAACATCAAAGACAATATTGGGCATTTTATCAAATAAGGAATACAGTTCTTATTTTTTTTGTTAATAATATTTCAAAAGGGTAGGATAAATACCATAAATTATTCTATATAATTTAAATAAGACTTAAACAATTAAAAAATGTAATAAAACCCATACATACACAAATATGACACAAAATAAGTAAAAACTTTAGTCTATTGATATTTTCTAGGTTACAACATGTAGATAAGTTTCTCAAAAGCAATTTTTTTTTAATATTATAAAAATGATCCATGGGATACATAGGAAACCCATATTTATACAAAAAATCACTCCCTTGAAAGAGAAGTCAAAAATACTTACACTCAGTTTTGGAGCAAAAAATTAGGGAGTCTCCATACAAATTTCATCATTCTCAGCTTAAAAAGGTGTCCTTGGTGAAGAAGAAGGAAGAAGAGGAATATTTAATGGCTAGGTGCTTTTGTAAGTGTTGAAAGAGGAGAAACATCTATTATAGTATTTTATTTGAACCATATCTCCTTGAGTTCTATTGAATAAATATCTCCTAAAAAATGGGGTACCAAAACGAACTTCATGACTTGGTCAAAAATTGAATGCTTTTTAATATTTGTATATTTTAAAACTAAACTTGTAAAACCTAACTTTAAATTTGTAGTTGAGACTTTTACAAATTTTAAGTCATTCAACTTATCAAAAAAGAAAAGTATGAAATACAATTTTCACTTTTTCAAATAAATCCTAAAAAAATGATAATTAAAAATTACAAGTAGCTCTTTTTTAACTTAAAGTTAAGAGCTGTCAAAATGATAATTGTAATTTACAATTTAAAACTTTACAATGTATCTTAAAAAAAATTTATTTTAAAAAATGCATTTTTCAAATAATTAAATAATCAATCCACAATAATGACTTCTAAGGATTCGTTATCATTTTTTGATTGTATCTTCTTGATATAAGCATTAAAGTTAATGAATATTTACTGTAGGTAATCTTTGTTAGGACCAACTATGTAAAGATTACTAATGTCATATTTTACAGTTACCTCAGATAACTCTCTAGAAGAAGCTTTATATACTTGTATATCCTTTCCCATTTGATCAAGTGTATTGTGATACTTGATAAACCAATTGATGGAATTCAAATTGAAAGTTGTGTCATGTGTTGACTCTATCTTAATGACCACCTTGAATTTATCCCAAACAATTTGAATAGGAAGAGGTTTATCTTGGTAAACTATTGTGTCACATGAAAATTTACAAAGTGAATCTTCAATATCATACATTGCATCTATGGCCTTTTCACTTTTGCTCTTGGACTTATCAATATTTTCACAAAGTATCCTAATTCTAAATTTGGTTTCCCTCTCCATCTCATTATGCTCCACAGGATTTTTTATTATCTTTTAAGACATGAAGGTATCACTTTATATCTGATCAATGGCCTACAACTTGGGGAAGTAGAGTTTTAGACTTTCAACTTCTTCCTCATATTTATTGATTTAGAGATGATAGGTCATCCTTCAATGCCTTATAATAATCCATGGCCAATAATTGCATCCTATTTCCTTTGGTGACTAGTTCTTCAACCCAGTCCTTGGCATCCCTACCCATTATACCAATCTTTGTCATTGCATCAAATGTTTCTTTATTGGGGAATTAAGAGAGAGATTGAGTTGGCTAGGTAGATTCAAGAGGATTTGATGGGTCTACCAATTTTATTAAGGCAAATGTCAATTGCTCAACTTTGTTTTTTAATTCATCTTTAGTGACCTTGTCATTATCCATTTTCTCAAAGAGTGAACTCATGCTTATATGAACATCATGTTTTAGTCCTTTTATTTTGGATGACCAAGGTGTACTTTGGATATCTGATAATCCCCCATCACTAGATATTCTTTTTGTTTGTTAGGTGGGAGAACTATTATCTACACATATTTATTCCCTTTTGCATCATATGAGATTTTGGAAATGGTTTTAGGGCTTCTCTTTGGTTGTTTGGATGCTTTCAATAGACCAAAATCTAGGGTACTAGGATATATAATCTATTTCCTTTTTTTGGACACTAATTTTTCTAGCCAAATTGGAATGGCTACCAGTGAATTTTATGTTATTCTAATGACCACTATTACCTATGAGTCTATGGCTAAATCTACCACATTGGTGGTTACTATAATAAGTGTCATGTCTACCACTAATACTACTACTGAGTCTTCAACTGATGATTTGGCTTCCTCTACCCCTATGATGGATTGAATAGCCATAGTTGTGTTAGTGGTATTCTCTATTTATGCCTCCTTAGTGGGGGTTTAAGTTAATGTGAGAGTGAAAGAAGGCAATGATACTTGGATGGGTAGAGTGGATGTACTTATAAGGGATGTAGAAGATAAAAGTGACACATGTAGAGAGGTAGGGATGTGTGATTGGAACAAGGGAACTTATGGAATGGTGGTGTCCAAAGAATCAAAATAATCTATCAATTTAGTAGGAATGGCCAGAGTATAACTAACAAGAAGTGTGATGGAAGATGAAGATTAAGTTGTATCTGACCTAGTGGCTATGATGGATAGTGAGGTTATACTCAAAATGATTGAGTCAACATCCATATATTTATGGATAGTATTGGTTATCAATGGGGTGGAAGTGATTTTGGAGGAGGGAGGTGGAGGTGGAGTCAAGATAAATAACTACACTGATTGAATCACTACTAAGGGAATCACTGGTACTAGTGGGCCAAATGAAGGAGTGATTACTTGTACTGGCGAGCTAGTATAAATAGGAGAATTAACTATTTGTATAGGTTGGATAGTGTAAATAGGAGGTGGGGTTACAATAGCTGTGTCCCTTATTAAAACTAATATTGCTTATTCTAGTGGTTGGGTTGATGAAACTTGAATGTTAGAAGAGGCCCTTCTATCTTTCTAATTTTATTTCATTTTATGCAAGATAACTGGCCCCACTGGCTGATCTACTTGAGTGCCACTACTAGAACCTTCTACTACTGCTACCTCTACACCCTTATCCTTCACCTTTATGAATTTGTCTATGATGCTCAAGCTTTCTATTATTATTTTCACCCCCTTGCTTCTTAAATAGTTCAAAGTTCTATTAATAATTGGGGTCATCCCATTTAATAAGGATAACGTTTCAAGTGTAGACCACTTGATTTGAGGAAGAGGTTGGAGGTATATTTGATTATAATAATACATCCTATCCATTAGTTGTTTCTCATCTTTCAAATCTTCTAGAATTGGTGCCATATCATAAGTCTTAATTTGTTCAAGGGTAATTCTATAATAATCCCTCAACCTAACCTCTTTCTCATCCTACTTATATTCCCAATAATATTCATAAAAGGGAATGTAGGAATATTAAGAACCTAATAAACTAGTAACTTAACCAATCATATCATAAAAGGGTCTAGTGTCAAGAGATCTTAAAGTCATCTGAGTCATAAGAACTTGTGGGTTTCCACTAGTTGTCTCATAAGTTCCATTAAGGCAAATTTGCCACTTACATATCTAGAAAGGGTTTAAGGAAACCTAATGAAACCACCAACTCTAATATAAGAATATGTAAGGAACTAGATAAAGTATGACCCCTAATTTATAATTTTTGTAGTTGTAACATCAAAAAACCTCATTTTTCCTAGTTCTTGTTTAAACATGATTATGATGTAGTAGATGAAGACATCATTAATTTTTTCTAATTGTTATTTAATCCCCTAAAAACTAAGATCAGAATAGTAGTTATAAACTTTGTTGATCTGATTTGGCACTATTTTTAATCCTAGGAATCCCCTCCCTCTTGCTAAAGCATAAATGAGGTAAGAGGCCATGTAGAATTTACCAATGGTTTGGACCTATAACAAATGTATCTAAATAGAATCATTGATTTATTGGGCCCATTAAATATACTATTTATTTTGATGGATTAACCAGATATATTGGTACATCTAATCTTTATAATTATTTTCATTTAGGATCCCTGTAACTCTGTGTAGGAGTATAATGATGTCCCCTACCTCATCCTTGAATTCTATTCTGGCAAGGTTCTTAGGCATTTTTGTGGTTCAATATTTATGGATCTTCAACCACTAGGTTTTTAGAATATGGGCACATGCTAAGTTATTTTCATGATATAATTTCCTAGAGGACTTAGGAGTAATATCTATGTAGCTCTTAAACTCTATGATTAGAAACATAGTATTAATGAAATCTAGATCTAGGCTCAAAATTTTCTCCCCTTTATCATTCACTACTTCCTTTTTCTTTGCATCATAATGTTTATCCATGGTGAACACAAGCTTGGGGCTTTGAATTGAGAATGGGAAGGTTGTAGCTTGAGGTAAACCACTATTATACATGATTTAGATCTAGCCATTCTTGAATTATGCATTGATTTTGGTCCATAAGTCAGCTAAGTCTGTGTGACTTAGGTCTATGTAAATTATCTCATTAACTTTTAAATCCAAGTTTGAAGGGTCATCAAGTCCCTTTAACTTAAAATTCATCTCTTTTCTAGACATATGCCATGGGAAGATGTGTAATAGAAACCAACTATAGAGATAGTTGGGATTTGTGATTATAATTGTAGGCAAGATTTATGCTTTTAATTTGGTAGGATTTTGTTATGATTTTACAAGGGTATTTCTCCACTGGGAATATAGTGTGCAATAACAACTATAAAGTTTGAAAAATGGTCTATTGGGGTTTTAATTTGAAATTGCACTTAAAAATTCCAACCAAAGGCTTGGTGGGGTTATGGTTTGCAATTACAAGTTAGATCTTCAATGAGAACTTAGGGTGATAAACCAAAGGGGATCACCACATATATTTGAATGGGGATTTTAGGTGTAATACTCAGTTGACATTTTTGGTGGAGGTTCAAGGTAAAGGGTATTCTCAAGTTTAATAGAATCAATAAAAAACCCTATATTTTTGGAAAAAAATTAAATAAATTACAATAATCTTAGATAAGTTGCATTAAGGATTTCAACACATGAATGAAAAAATGGGAAACTGTGAGCAATATAAGGATGTTTTTGATCATTTTGAGAAAAACCCTAAATTTTGGTAAGAAATCCCTAGGATTTTCTTATAATAATGGCCTAGATTGATTAAAAAATGTAGGTAACCTAAGAAAATACCATGGATATATGCGTAGGACTCTACAAAAGGTAGGTTTAGTGCTTGTGTTACTCAATGATGGAGGTTTGGTTCATGGTATGACATCACTTGGCTTCAAGCTCTAGTTTGTAATATCACTTAGAGGAGTTTTTGATTTGGTTTGAAATATTGATAGTGATGCAAAAAACCTAATTATGTACCAAAAAACATAATAAATGCCAAGCATGATGATTAATGATATTAGATCAATCAATATGCAAGAAAGTGGGTTGGTAAAGACACCTTGGAAGTTTACAAGTTTGCACAAGTGTAATATGCTCTCCATCTTCCATTTCTCACTTATCACTAAGGGTTTTGGATGTGGAGGTTTCTTAGGAAGTGAGGAGTAGAATTTGGATTACACTTTATAACTTTGCAAAGTTATAAGGTGTAGTAAGAATCCTAGTCTCTACTTGGTGTTGGTGAAAATTGAGAAGTGGAGTCTACATTACACTTCGTAACTTTGCAAAGTTTTAAGGTGTAGTAAGAAGTCTAGTCTCCACTTGGTCTTGGTGAAAATTAGGAAGTGGAGTCTACATTACACTTTGTAACTTTTTAACATTACAAATTATAATACAAGTTATGATTCTTGAAAGAACTTGGTAAAAAGTGGGAAGTAGAGTCTGCATTTAACTTTACAACTTTGCAAAGTTATAAATTATAATACGAGTTTTGATTCCCATAAGAATTTGGTGAAAAGTGAGAAGAAATGTCTACATTGCACTTTTCAACTTATTAAAGTTGTGAATTGTAATGTGAGTTTTGATCCCTGTTAGGGACTCAATAAGTAGGAAAGTGGAGGTTTTGGTTCACTTTGTAACTTTACAAAATTGAAAATTACACATAAATCTCTAATTTCTACTTGGGTCTTGGAAAAGGGGATTTAGGCCATTTTAAATCTTTTTCTCAAATTTTTTTATATGTATCCTCTAAGGCACAAGGTCTTTTGAGGTTTTTGGCATAAAAATATCAACATTTTTGGTAACCTTTGCAAGGTGATTACCTACTAATCAATTATTTCCTAGTATCCTTTTAGCTCATTGTGCTAGGTTGTGGAGCTAAAAGCTTCACTTATGCAGACATGGAGGAGGTTGTTGAGAGGTTGCTGAGTTGCAGAGCAACCGACGTCAGTCTGATAAACTAATGTCAGTCATATCCAGTGACCAGAGCAACTGACATCGATCAGGATCAGCCGACGTCGGTCATCTCCAACCAGACAAGGACCAACGTCGATCGCCTGTGTGGTTCAAAACTATGAGTTTTACAGATGGTTTGTTAACAAACTGGTTGTTTGCATGTTAAAGGCTAATTTTAGTCTTGGAGCTATGGATCTAATTATTGTAATTGGATGTATAATTATTGTTTACATGAGATCTATTTAAGAGACTCATGGGCTGTATTATAAGGTGGGCTAGTTGAGTAAGAGCAAGGTTAGCTCCTTCAGAGTGAAGAGAGTAAGGTGTGTTCCTCCTAATTCCACAGGGGTGCCAAGTGTGTATGATCAGGGAGATTTGCAAGTTGTTGCAAGGTCTGGTAGAGATCCATAGGGGTGCTGGTTTGGAGAATCATAAGGGTTCTTCATGTGTGTATGATCTTGGTTGGTAGGTGTGCAAGGCCAGGTTAGGAGATCTACATGGTAAGTAAGATCATTGATTTGTAGGTGTTTGTGTGTGCAAGGTCTAAGGTGGATCTGTAGGATAGCAAGGTCAAAGGTGATGGGCAACACAACAAGGTGCAAGATCAGGGAGATCTACTTGAAGTATGATTGTGTACTTGGAGTATGGTGTGTACTCAGATTTGGAGTACGTGGAGCACTTGTGTACTGGCAATAGTGATATTGACTAGTGGTACTGGTAGTAGTGATACTGACTGGTTGGAGGTGAACACCAACTCTATGTTTGATTTGTGTGTTGGGACCATAAAAGAGAGAGTGAGCTCTTGAAGAGAGTTATTATTTATGCCCTAGAGGTGTGGGAGCCCTAAAGGTGTGTAAGGAAGAAGACTGTGGCATCTTCTTTGTTGTGTTTCCTTCTGGAAGAGTATTAATACAATTGGGTATTGTCTCTCATATTTTGTGTTATTTTTGAATTCTAGTTACTTGTTACTTTTGGTTTAATTCTGCATGTTAAGTTGCTTGTACATGGTAATCAATTGTGCTTCCTAGATCCTAATAGTGGAATCAGAGCATGTTTGTTGTTCTAGATTCCTGACAAAGTGGTATTAGAGCAAGGTTGTAGGGAGCAGGTTTGTGTTTGATTACAGGTCACTCTCAGGGGTTTCTAATTGAGTGGGAGTATAATAATGGCAGAAGAAAGTACATAAAGAATGGAGGAATTGAAAAGCACGAATGGTCAATTACAGTGTTATGGAAAGAAAGAGCAGGTAAAGATATAATATTGTTGGTTGGTAGAAGATCAGCATGAAGGAACTAAAGAAGTAGATGTTGCAGGTGTTGTTGCATAGGATGCTCTTGGATGTTCCTTGGATAAAGTAGAATCTTGGTTTATAGATTTTGTTGCCTCTTTCCATGCAGCCCCAAATAGAGGGGTTGGTGAGCCTTGTCAATGTATTGGCAAAGGGGAAGTGCGGCTAATTTATTCAGGAATGTTGGGTGATGAGAGATGCATAGGAACTCTCACAGTGGATTCTTGGAATGTTACCAAGGATGCACTTGAATTAGCATGTGGTAAGAAAGTAGGTACTCTTTATCTACTTGCTTGTATTACTGATTCTTCTTCTGTTGCAAAGACGTGGCTTTGTAGGCTTGGTCACATGAGCAAGAAGGAGATGCATGTTCTTAAGATGAAGTCAGATGTGTTTGACAGACTTAAGAACTGGAAAGCCTTGGTGTTTATGGAGGAGATGATGGAAAAAGATCAGTGGATGGGACTGGATATCTCTGAGCAGGGCAGTTTGGATAGGGTTTTGATTTAAAGTAAGATCATAGGTAAAAAGTCATCACTCACAGGAAAACATAGATACTGACATCGGTTATGGGAAATTAGCGTCAAATAAATAGGCACCGATGTTGGTCATGTGCAGACCAGAGAAGTCGGTGGTGTCAGGCAGGTGGAGACCGATGTCGGTAGGATAACCAGTGTCAGTGAACTAGATAGTCACATGGAACCAACGTTGGTCAGATGCAGATTGTGTGGTGATCGAGGTCAGTCATTGAAACAGATTTTGGGTGGACAGCAAGCTATCAAGGAGTCTCAAATGCCCATATGGAGGACTAAAAGGGTAAGTAAGCCTTAAATTTGTTATTCCTCTTCTTTATACTTGTTGCTCACTACAGAGTAGGAAGGATTCCAGGAAATAGTGGGAGCATGGCATGAATGAAGAATTTGAATCCCAGGATGCAAAACCAAATGGGAGATTTGGTAGGGTTACTAGACTGGAAGAAAGCACTGAAAGATGAATGGATTCCTTGGTTAAAGAATAGAGAGAATGGATACGTGAGATAGAATGTCTAGGTCATATGGTCTTGAGGAAGCTCTAGGATAGTGGTACAGGTTTGACAGGTGGGTGATAAAACATGGCTTTAGTCAATGTCATTGTAACTACTGTGGTTTCTTTATCAGGTGGGTGATGATTGCAACATCATCCTATTACTGTATGTTGTGTGTTTTCTTGATGCAGGGTTACACATATAGGGTTTTTTTGAGCTAAAGGTAAAGTTAGTTCAGAGGTGTGTCATGAAGAATTTGGAAGAGCAAAATTCTCTGGCATAAGTGTGTTCTAGAGACATGGAAGGTCACAGGTTGATTTTGTCTCCAGATGATTGTGTGAAACCGATCAACACGCCAAGGGTTGGACAGTTCTATGAACAGTGTCCTGATTCACATGATGAGGTTAAGTACATGTGTATTAGACCTGAGGTTGCCCATGCAATGGGAGCTGTCAGCAAGTTTGGAGCCAATCTGAGAAGGAAGCATTAGAGAGCAATTCAATGGGTTCTCAGGTATCTGAGAGGGACTAGCAGTAGGTATACATGCTATGTAAGGTCAGGCACTTTGGATGTGGTAGGTTACTTGGATGACAGGAGTTACACCATAGGATGTGTGGTGGTTGGTCTTCAGGATTGATCTTGAAGAGGGATACAAGCCAAGAAATAGATTAAATAGTGTACAAGTATAGGTACAGTGTAGCTGTTTATCTCCAAGTGGGAGATCTCTTGTTAGGATCTAGGAAGCACAATTGATTACTTTTCTATAAGCAATTAAACACGGAGTTGAACCAGAATGATTAAGTAACTAGAAACTTGAAACAACAAAGAATATGAGAAATAATACTATCTGTATTAACACTCTTCTTGAATACAATAAAGAAATCTTCCTCTCCTCTTCACACCTCTTGGGTGTACAGTCACTCAAGAGTTCTCTCTCTCTTTCTCAACCACAACTAACTCAACAACCTGAGTTGTTATCCCCTCCTTGATAGCTTCAGCTGATCTCCTTAACCTTGCACCTTGAAGATCTCCTTTGACCTTGCTTTCTTGCTTCAATGCTTTACTTGCCTTAATTACAATACATACCTCATGGGTCTCTTAAATAGGATCCAAAGCATACAATAATTAGACTTCTAATTACAATAATTAGAAACATAGACTCAAGACTTAAATTAGTCTTCAACATGAAAACACTCTCGGACCTCTTAAAATTAGATGAGTCTAATTCTGGAAACGCGTTCTGGAAATGCATGCACACACATAGGTGACCGACAGTTGGTTGCTGTCAGTCTCCTCCTGATCTGACGTCAGCTGATCCCTGGTCCCTACCTAATTGACGTCGGCAATACTGTCTGATGTTGGTTACTGGTTGAACTCAGCAACCACCTGATTAGCATCTTGGTGAAGCTTTTAACTCCATAACTTAACACATTGGGCATGGATTCATTTGAAGTATATCATATCCTACTTGGAGAAACATAGAATCTGGGAATTGCCTTAAACAAAAAAATAAAATAATGAAGACAAAAAAATAAAACAATGAAAGCAAAAATGAAATAAACTAAGGAAGAAGATCTCCTAATGAGTTACATGGTGTGTAAAATCACTTATTTTTAGGAAACCAACTAATCTTAGTATGCACAAAGTTTTGGAAAGAATTACAACCTGAGAAGAATGATTTGAGGTATATCCCATTGATAGGGATAGGAATCTCTAATCCATCAAGGCTAGACAACTAGAATGCATTGGCTCCTTTGCATTGGGTTATACTATATGGACCACTCCATATTACATCAAACTTTGAATGCTTGCCTAGCTAGTCCCTTTCAACATGCCATTTTAGAACCATATCCCCTTCATTGAATATTATATCAGATGATTTATTGTAAAAAGTTCTCTTTACTTGAGCCTAACTTACTTCTAAAACTTGCATTGACTGGTTCTTGACCTCTTCTAGCTTCATGAGTTCTACTAACCACATGGTCATTACATAATTTTAAGTTAATTCCAATTGATAAGCAAGTTCTAGAGATGGTAAATCTATTGAAAGTGGAAGTCTAGCTTCCCTTACATATACCAACATAAATAAAGAGTTTCCATTGGCTCTTTTTGGAGTGATCTTGTCATCCGAAAGTATTGATCTTCAGCTTAGTGTGCTTGGTGATCTGGTTATCTTCCATTTTCTTTTTAATAATCCTTACAAGATTTTTGTTGGTAGATTCTGCCAAGCCATTACCTTGTGGGTAATAATTGGATGAGGTCTTCAAGAAGACATTATGTTTCACTTCCCATTTAATTACCTGAGTGCCCATAAAAGGTTTATCATTATTTGAGGTAATGGTATAAGGAACACCAAATATAGTGATAATATTGTCTATGAATTCTAAAATAGATACTTTCATGGCATATTTTAATCCAACTACCTCAATCCATCTAGTGAAATAATCATTCACTGTAAGGACCCATTTGTGGCTGGCACTTGATGGTGGATTGATCATGCCAACAAAATCCAACCCCCAATAAGCAAATGGTTGATCAACATGGATTGGTTAGAGAGGAAGAGTTGGTATCGTTACTTACCTACAAATTAGTCACATTTCTCATAATTTCTCACCCATCTATGTGTATATTTGAATAGGTCAAGCCAATAGTATCATCCCTAATTATTTTGATGGTAGTGGTTATTGTAGAGAAATGGAAACCCAATGAGCCATCATAAAACTCTTCTATCACTTTGGGGATTTTATCATGCTCCATACATCTCAACATAACTCCATTTATATATTTCCTAAATAATATCCCATAAAAAAGAGTATAAGGAATATATTGGATCTTGAAGTACCTTTTTTTGGACTATTAGAGCTTATATGGGTATTCTCCAATTTGTAGGAAGGTAGTCATGTCATTGATCTAGATGTTGAGTAAATGAGGATTCATTGGTTGGAATTTATATTAAATGTCTACTTCAGAAATATCTCCAATATAAAAAGCAAGATACTCACATAAGCCTTTACCTCTTACAAGCTTAGTTATTTTAATGATCATGTCATATTCCATGGCTTTTGTGATCCAACCCACTCTCTTCTCATTTATTTCCTAGATCAATAGGAACTACTTCACATTATGGTGACTAACCATCAGATGAATCTTGTTGGTTGAGAGTAATTGACTAAATTTTTTTAAATCTTTTATTATTACATACACTTGTTTCTCAACAAAAATGTACCTTTATTCATAATCCTTTAAGGATTGACTAAATAAGGCTATAAGATATTATAACTAATCTTTGTTCTATTGGGTTAAAATATCTTATACACTACCTTCCCCTCCAAAATCATAGAGAATGAATTCATTCTCGTAGTTAGGATTTACAAGGGTGTGGGATTGAGAAATAGCCTACTTAATGAATTCAAAGCTATCCTTTCCTTCTATTATCTAGCTAAAATTTCCCCCTTTTCTAAGCATAACATTAAGGGGTTTATCCATGGTATAAAAATTTGGAATGAACCTCCTTATGAAGTTTATCTTCCCCAAGAAACTTTATAACCCCTTTTTATGGCTTAAAAGTGCTAGTGAAGAGATAACACTTACCCTCTATGGGTCTATTTCAAGACCTTCTTATGATGCTATGTGTCCTAGAAATTTCCCTTCATGAACTAAAAATATGCACTTTTTTGGTTTGAGGGAAACTCCAAACTCTCTACACCTTTAAAAAACTTTCTTGAGATGATCTAGGTAGTCAACAACCTATTTTGAATAAACCATGATGTCATATAGATACACCAAGATAATTTCATTAATCGAACCCTTGAAATACATATCCATGGCCCTTTAGAAGGTAGCACCAACATTGGTCAAATTGAAAGGCATATTTTTATAGGCTCATGTGTCCCATTTTATAGTGAAAGTAATCTTAAACTGGTCATATTCTTGAACTAAGATCTGGTTATATCTAGAATAACCATCTAGAAGGGAAAACCTCTTGGATCCATCCACTATTTAGAGTATTTATTTCATTGGTGGAAGGGAATAAATATATTTCAAGGATGCTTTGTTTAGGTCCTAAAAATCTACACAAATCCTTATTTCACCATTCTTTTTCCTAATAGGGACCACGCTAGCAACCCAAGATGAGTGCTTAATGGGGAAAATGATGTTATCTTATATCAACTTGGACAACTCAATCCTCATCAAAGGCTCTATTTTTGGGTTTATTGGCCTCTATTTTTGTCTAAAAAGTTTAATATTTGGGTCAAGCTCTATTGTGTGTTGGGCTAAGCTAGGGTCAAAATCACTAAGATCTTTGTAACTCCAAGAAAAGTTATCATCAAATTCTTGACACAACTCAATAAAAGCTTAATTTTCAAAGGTGTTACATACCTTTCTAATTTTCAAGGCCTTACCTTCTAATATGACTATTGGCTCATAGTTTTCTTCCTTGATTTAGATATTTTTCTTCTCACCCTTCAACTGATCATCAAAGTTGAAGATACTTTCTATAGTAACAAGACCCATGGGTAACTTGTTAGTCTAAACACGAGTTATTTGTTATCCATACTATTTTTGGAGCCTTAACCAATTTTTATTAGAAAATTTAGTCTCATCTCACAAAATATTAAAAATTTATTCATTTCTATCAAAAACTTGCCAATTGGTTGTATTGTTAGGGATGGATGGTCTCACTATCATATTTACATGTTGCTCATTTTCCTTCTTAATCTAATCAAGAAGATTATATTGAAAACATACTGAGGCCATGCAATCAACATCCTTATTTTTTGCTCTCCATATTGCTTAAATATTTTAAGTGATAAAACCTTCAAACATGTCCCAAACCCTATGTTTGTAATATCTCATCAAGTTATTCATGGTCATGATTTTTGATCTTACTTGGTGAAAAATTGGCTCACTATCACCAAAAAATTATATTGTTTGAGTCCCCCTTTATTTTTCTAATTAGATACCTCAAATCAATGCTTCATATTTTCTCACATTATTAGTGTAGTTAAATTGAAGTCTAAAGGAATAGAAATAAATCTCCTTTTGGGGAGATACTAGAACAATACCAACACCTGCACCATTACTACTCCTCAAGCCATCAAAGTATATTTTCCACAATCTCTTGTGATCTTTAACTAGTTTCACAATATTGAGGATGATTGAATCATCTTCATGGATGCAATATGTACCCAACCCTATTTATTTGAAATAATCATAAGGATAAAACTAGATAGTTGATCCCCAATCATCAAGGTGAGTGTTTGGGATTTATTCCACGGGTGTTGTAACTTCATGGTTATGGTCCTCTTATTAGTATTACAATGTGTAATTCGTATCCATATGGACAAGAGTGTATGATTCAATGTGGTCTTTATAAATTGTATCAGATCTTATGGTCACTCTAGTTCCATATCTTCTCTTGAGAAACATATGTGACCAATCAATAAATAAGTATCCTCCTATTTTTGTAGTGAATTCTTGGGAAAGGAAAATGTAAAAATATGGTGGTAGGTCAATAACTGAGATATTAGGATATGGATAAGCTTCGACATGTATGGATGGTAAGGTTTAAACCTTTTATAACCCTAAATATTTAGACAATATTTCTATCCAATTGAACCACACCTTTTATGATAGGTGTGTATTTAACACCCAACGTGTCTGCTATTTTCTTAGGCATAACAAATCTACTATCCCCAAAGTCTATCATATAATTATGGAGAATATTTTTTCCAACTATGAGTGAAAGGTAAAAAGGGGGAGGCTTACCATTTTTACTTTCTTTTATGTCCATTTGAGGTTGACATAAGTAAACCACAACATTAGGTCCCTTAACTAATGCTTTCTCTATTAGTTTGAAGTTTTTTAGATCTTCTTGAAGCATGTCCCTCTATACTGGGATGGACAATGCTTCCCACATCGTAACATTTAATTTAGTCCTTTTTATTTATTCTATAATACTAAAAGGAATGCTACCAACCTTTTTTGGTACCCTTCATATGATAACATTGTTCTATGTGATTCAATGTTACATTTACCTAGACATGTTTTTCTATATAGTACATGTTTCCATTAACATATTATATGTTATCTTATCCTTTTGAGGTGAGGTAATTACCAGTTTCTATTCTTCCCTCCCTTAAAATTAGGGGAATATTAGTGGAGGTATGTCGTAGATGCATATTCTCCATATTTTTCATAGTTTCAAGATTCAATAGGGACATGACTTATAATCATGTTCTCCATAATTATTCAATATTAGACACACCCATATTTAGTGGGGATATGTTTTGGAAACATGTCCTCCACATTGACACTTATATAAATTTTTATATTTATCCATATATAATCGGGGCATGTTATGAAAACATGCTACCCACACTTGTGCAAAATTACAAATTGGCTAAAGCACACATTTATATAATTCATATTTATGGTTGTGGTAGAATTATATACATTAGTACCATTTTTATACATAGTTTAAACATGGGACATATCTAAGTTGAATATGTTATGTAATGTGGATATAATAGTGCAAAATCTAAATTAGTTTTAGAATTTAAAACTCTTTTATTTATTGTCATCACCCACTAGGTCAGACTGTTATGGATTATATTGACCTAATTTATTACAATAGTTGTTTCTATTTTGGTATGGTTGAGGTTATTAAACCACTCAATATTTCCAATTTTATATGTTGGAATTGAATACATCATCTAGCCTCACTAAATATATATTGTGGGTTGACTTTGTTCACTCATGCTCACCAGGTTATAAGTATGACTGGGTTGCACGGTTGAGCTAATCTTAATTATTCGATGGTAACTTAACTTTTCTCCAAGGTTGGAGTAATGAACCTTACAATCTCTCTCTATCCATATTTATATATGAAATTTGTGTGTGTGTGTGTGTGTGTGTGTGTGTGTGTGTGTGTGTGTGTGTGTGTGTGTGTTTTCTAATTATTTCAATTTCATATTATATACACTAATTGTCTATTTAACATGATCTTGTTTTTAGGTGAATCACTGATAAATAACTCAAGTTGGGCTCATGCAAAAGTAAGGTGTGTTATACATACCTAGGTAAGCATTTGTTCTCCTTTAAACCAAAAATTTCATTACTAGATTCAAGGGGTGGAAATTGATATGACATTTATGAAATATATAGCACCTCAGTCTTATACACTTGGAAAACTCATACCCTAGTTGTTCTTCTTAGGTTTGGACCTTTCTAACTTTTGTAAGTCTAACATATCCTATATCTCTTTTGTAAGTCTAACATCTCCTATATCTTGTGCCATTTGGCCTATCTCTTGGTTTGATTAGTCTTATGCTGATGACCTAGACCTTTTATATTGACAAAATACTTAAAATATTCTTATCTTATGCCCCTATAAGTTTTGAGACTATACATGGTTTCTAACTTACAAGACACAAGTGTTAGTCCCAAACCCTTGTCTTGATGTAGGTGTCTATTAAACTAAAGCCATATAATTTTCAAATGAATCATATCCTAATGGTTGGAATAATTGATTTAATGTGAGATATTTCTCAATAAGAGTGGTATATATTCAAAATAACTCCCCATTCATTCCTCACCTAGCATTCAGATGAAAGAGCATTCAAAGAGCATTGAATTAAGTAAATCTTCCCTATTTATTATTATTTACATATTAGTAATAGGGAATGCACATATATAGGTATTAATTAATGAATTATAATCCCAAGATCCCTATTTTCCAAGCTATAAACTAGTTCACTATTGCACTTGATTTCCACATATGCACACACACAAGCTAACACATTGGGGTACAACTACATCAGTTTGAGGCCCTCTTCATAATGGTGGCTATGTAGGCATCACATATTGATATCTATATCTTTGATCTTAGTTTGACATAATGCTATAACTAACCTATATTTCCCAAGGTCACTATGAAGATGAATAACTAAGGTTTTCCCTTTTCACAAGGAGTGATAATTCATAAATCAGATTTGAATGCACCAAAGTGAAGGAAGAAAAAAACTCAGAAGAATCTAGGTTGTCACATCCTTTTAAAATAGGTATTATATATATGACACTTTCATTTAGTTTATGCATTAGTGTCAATGCTAACATCCAAGGATAACACTAGTGTTTATAGTGCTAGAGGCACTCAATCCAACATTTGGCATTTGTTCTAGAAACCTCTTCTAGTATGATTCCTACATGTTCAAGATATATAACTATTTTAGCATCATAACCAACTAATTATATTTCTTATTTGTCATTTCCATATATATCATAGTTTTATTTCATATATTATCCTATCTTAGTTTAATAAATTTAGCATATGTTATATTTGAGTTTGGCATCTAATTGTCCTACCATATATCTGATTATAACCCTTGTGCATTGTAATTTATATATTCTTAACCCTATCTACCCAAGTATGATCCACATTCCAAATTTAGGGTTAAACAATATTAATATGAAATTTCTAGTGTAAACTATTTTTTTCATTTTATAAATATATGTTAGTATGGAAAATTTTAAAGAAAGGTAATTTTCTTTGTTTAAATTCATAGATGAGTCCATTGAACAACCATAACATATTTATAAATTTTTATCAATTTTAATCTCACCTAATTTTACATAATTTTATTTTATTAGAAAGTATGTCTTATTATGATTCTATATCAATTTACAAAATATTTTTTTGTGCTACCATTTGGAATATATGAAACTTTAAGCTAAGACTACTAAAAAGGACTCTTTTCCACGTAGAAAAATTTAAACTTCACTAATTTTTTTTCACATATTATGATACATTTAAGTTTTAAAGATAATTTAATATTAATATTTATAATTTTTAGGACCCAACACAAATTATTTCATAATTTTTGGGTTCCTTGGTTTGCCTGGTATGATTTTTTGAAGATTGGTAGTCTATAGGGTAGTTTTTTTTTAAAAGTAGGCCCTTGGGAAGGGAAATAAAACCTTCTTATAGGGTAGATAATTTTTATCTAATATTCATCCATGTGACTACATGGCATTGGTTAGAGCCCCTAAAATAATAACTTTTTAAAAGATGTAGTTAAGGTTGAAGGGCCCAGTGGTATCACATGTTGCAGTTTGAATGCTTGCTTTATGGTTGAGGGTGGGGAACTATGTGGATTAAGCCATGCTACCACCATTTAAATTAAATTAAACCATGGGGGTGGTGAGCCTATGTTGAACACAACCAAAACATTTTTATTTAGTTAGACATTTCATCAAAACTAAATATAATATCATGACTATTTTATTAATTGTAAATCATAAAGATTTATAAAGTTTTATTTTTATTTAAATTTAATATACTATAAAACCCATTTAACCACAAAAATAATTTTTTTATAAATCAATTTCATTAATAATTTAGTTTGGGTTATATTCAAACATTAAATTTTAGTAAGGTTTATAACATGTATTTAATTTAATTCAAGTCATAACTATTGAAATAAATTATACCTAATTTTTTTTCGCAATTGTGGAGAATTAGAGACTTAGATATGGAGTGACCCCAAAAGGATCCCCCCTAATTTTTTTAATCTCTTTTGTATGGAATAAATTTTATAGCCTATTTTTTTTTCCCCATCTTTCAGGATTTTGACTCAGGCAATCCTTAGACCTCTTTTACAACTTGGTAGACCAAATTTATAACCCGTGGTTGAAAAGACTGAAAGGTTCAAAGGTGGAGAAATAAAAAATGGATCCCCCATAAAAATTTTACCCCCTTCCATATGAAATTGGTTTCAGGACCTAAAACCCTATATATTTATATGTGTTTTGGTTTTGTCCTTCATAGGTTGTTTGGACCTTAATGGCTATCAAAGGTTCTTGGGTGTTCCGATTAGGTTGCTTCATAAAGAGAACCCTACTAATTTTGAGTCACCTACAACCTAAGACAAAAATATTGATATGAAACTAAAATTTATAGATTTTTTACCTTGTGATGGCCATTAATGGTTATGGAGGAGATTAAATATCCTAAAACTATTTTATAAACTATGGATATTGATGCCTCATTAAGCCTTTCCATAAATATGGGTAGCTATAAAATCAAATTATGTATAGAAGTATCAAAATTTAATAAAAAAATAAAAATAGATTAGAAGCTTGGAGACTTTATTAATGGTAGTCATCAAAGGCTGAGGAAGAAGAGGAGGGATGAATATAGATAAGTCATTCTCCAACACCTCCTCCCTCCATTTCTAAATCTAAACTCATGGCTTAACTTATTATTAGAATCCTTTATTTATTTCCATAAGGATTTCTAAGACTTTCACAACTTTAACTAGATTTTATAGTCAAGGTTAAGTTTATCCAATGATTGAGATGGATTAATTCATTCTCAAGGGGATTATTTGGGATATTTTAGACCCATTTTGAGGTCATATGGGGAATATATGATGTTTAGTTAATGTATTTCCTTGAACTTGAATTGATTTAATAATTGAGTTTTGTTTATAGCTTAAGTGTGAACTAAATGTTATGTTGACTAGATTCACTTGGAGACATTTTTGAATACTATGAAGAGTTGGATAGTGTAGTTCAATCTACAGGTTGCTCAAACCTACCTTGCATTAATCAAATGTTATTTTTTAGCCTTGGGATCATGGGTCTCATGATGAGCTTATTATATGAGTCATTATATCTACATATTAACCATGTATCACCTACCAATATATCTTCTTAGAATGAGTATTACATGTATTTTATGATGTAATTCTATTCAAAAGTAGGAAATAATTACTTATGTCTCAATTTGTGTGTGTGAGATTCAATACTACTTATTTCAACATTATGTTTGAATTATTTCTATGGTTAGCTCTTAGTTTTTCATATACAGGTGACCTAAATACACTATGATCAAATGTTATAAGTTTTGGAAAGTGAATTCAACCCCTAGAAGAAAGCTTAGTATATGAAAAAGTAGTTCAATGATAATATAGAGTTTGTCATTCAATATATATAGTACAACAATGAAGCTATAGAGTTTGATAACCAAGCTCTAGAATCCAACAAATAAGCTCTAAAGTCTATCAACAAGTTATAGAGTAAAACAATGGATTTTTAGATTATTATAGTCTAGTTCTAGAGTACATCAATAAGCTCTAGAATACTAAAATTGAGTTTCAAAATGCATTAGTAGAACTCCAAAGTTATCCTATCCATTTTCAAAGATCATCAAAGGATTTTTTGATGATTGTGTAAAGTTTTAAACACATCTCCATGATGTCCATGGGTCATTCTCCAAGGTAATTACCATCTACATCATTTTATTTATACTCTTATAATTTATAGCAATGTTTATAAAAATGCCATTATAGACATTGTAAGATGTTGGGTTACTAAGAATAAGAATGTTTTATAATATAAATATGTTATAACCATATTCATACATACATGTTTGTACACCTTATTTATTAACATTTCACCTTGAAACATGTGAAATGGTTGTAACACCTTTCTTATTTTTCAAATAAGTTGAATCATAGTTGTGATCTAGTTAGTTTGTTAGATGTTGATGTATTTTGAGATAGAAGTTGAGGAATGTTGGATATTATTATAAGATCTTCCTATTATTCTTTGTGTTAGATAGAGTAATAAATAATTGAATATTTTAATAAAATCAAGTATGTGTTAGATCCTTTTTATAGATTGTAATATTTTTTATTGAAAATAATGAAGTTTGAATGTTCTTAAAGTAATAAGTTGATCTAAATCCTATTCCATAGGAGAGAAAGGGCCTAATTGCTTAAGGAACTAGGATCTATATTGGTACATATTTATTTCATTTGTTATTTAATTCTATTAAGAGTATTTATATTAATAATTGTGGATTGTTAAACCTACAATAATCTTTATAATTATGTGTGCATTCACCTTTTACTGTTTACAACACTATTATCATTTTCCTTTTCAAATCACTTCCATTTTAAAGTAATTAAATTTTTCAATCCCATTTAAATTAAATTAAATTATGAAATTAGGTTAGAGTATTATTTATTTTAATCAATAAGGGTGTTTGATTATTAGCATTTTCCCTTCACAGTCAAAGTGTTTTTTTCTTAAAGCAAGTGTGTTACTTTCAACATTTTGATTCTGTAAGTGTGTTTATTTAAGAAATTATATAGATTCAATTCTAGTTGAATTAAATTAAAAACTTAGATTTATTTGATCCACCTAAACCCTCCCCCCATCCCCAAACACAATTGTAAGTTAACAATTGCATACCTTATTACATACAACCTTTGGACATTAGCCCTGGTTTTACTGACATCAACCAATGAGTTTATAAAATTAATGTATTGATGACACCATTCATTTTTGGTGTCATTTACAAGGAATTCAAGTGTAGATCACAATATAAAAATAAAATAACTTCCATAAATTCAATATAAATATATGAGTAGACTTAGAGACTCACATGGAAGATTAATTTTAAATAACTCTCATCATGATACCATAAGTGCTCGAATAAAATTACACTTACAAAAAGTGGAAATTTTACAAGAAAAGATCATAGGGTCTTTTGAAACTACTTAATAAGAAATATAATTAGCCCCACTTGAACCTTGGGGTCATTATCCATAAGTAGGAACATCATTACAAAGTAAATTAAGGCTAAAGAACATTATAAGCCAAAGTAGTGAGTCCTAGATAAGTAGCCTCCCAACCACCTCTGATAACTCAAAACTTCTTAGCTACACTCTCTATAATGTTTTTTTGGGAATAAATGGGAGAAAACATAGGGAATGTAATTAATCCTGATGGAAATGCACAAAATAGGGTTAATCCACCAATAAGAACATTCAACTATCCCATTGTACTAGAGGATGGTGATAGAACTACCGTGAAGAATATGTACCTATATATTATACCCACCTTTAGAGGAAAGCATATTAAATATCTTGATCAATTCCTTTTTGAATTTAAAGTCATGTTTCAATCTTATGTCTATAGAACTAATAGTTAGAATTTAAAACTGTTTCCTTCTACACTCAAAGAATCAACCATGAGATGTTTTATGACCTATATACAAACTCCATTACATCTTGGGATGAAATGGAGACTGAATTATAAGATAAATACCAAGACTATTGTAGGGGAAGGGACAAAAAAGAATATTTTTTCCAAGATAAAATAAAATGAGGATGAAAACTTAGAAGATTATCTTAACCGTTTCAAATTCATTCACAAGAAATGTGGTTATGAATTGAGGAAGTATACAAAACTATTTTATTAAAATGTTTGAATGATGATGTTATGGAATAACTAAACCTTATGGGGAAAGGAGACATAAAATTTTTTGATCTCAATGACATAGCTAAAATATGTAGAAATTACTTAATAACTAGACGGAGTATTGAAGTTGATATCAATAAAGAGTGGTATTGATGTATAAAAAATCATAGAAGAATTATCCAACCTTAAGATAAAAAATTTAGTGAAATTTAACACCATGCTAGATGTTATACAAGCCAAATCCAATTACATTAGAAAGCCACTAGTCATTTATCATTCTAAATGCAAGTTGAAGCATGCCCTCCAATATTACCCTTTAGATAAAACTAAGATGTGTGGAATATGTGATAAAAATGACCATGATACCAATAATTATGTCCTCTTACCTATCCTAAAAAACCAATTGAAAAATTCAACCCAACCAGTAGAAGATCTCAACTTCATACAAAAGAAGGGAAACTCATTTTCCCACAATCAAAATCAAAACAATTTTGGTCTTAGAGCTCCTTGTAACCCATGGATGTTGTCGTGGAATATAAAATCACCTCCATAGGCATGTATATATCCACCATAGGTACAAAGGAGTGGAAGCCATAGCCATGTATGTCTCTACCCCAGTAGTAGCTTTGGATTCCCCAACCTAATCCTCAAAAATTAGTAAACCAACAATGGGTTCCCCATCAAAATTTTAATCATAAGAGGATATTTTCACAACAAAAAGTATTTATGCCTCCACATAGCACTCAAACACCATAAATAGAATAATTAGATTAGCCGCAACTACTTGCATAACCTATAATAAATCTAAAACATAGACAAGTAGATCCTGTATATGGAATTGAATAAGAAGGAACCTTGGGATTTAGTGCCATTGATTATGAGAATGTATAATTTAGATTATGTAAGGCATTTATCAATCCTCAAATTACCATAATAGAAATCCCAAATGATTAAGTAGGCCCTCCTAATAAACTAATTAAGGATATATCTAATGAGGAAAGGAATGTCTTCAAGAAGCTACTATAGTTCTTGAAACCATCCCATTTCTTAAAAGACTTAAAGAAACAAAGAATAATGGTTAATCTAATTTAGTAAAAGATATGAAGAAGTTAAAAATTCAAATTACATTGCTTCAAGACATAATATATATTATATAACTTAATATAATCATTAAAGGTTTCTACATATAAAATCCAAGTAGAAAATACAATATTATAACATAATACATGTAGATGGAAAACTTGTTGATTTATTATCAAGTAAATTCATTCTTCCTAAGTATGGGGATATTAGAATCTCTATAATTTATGCAACCATAGGAAGGAAGGAGATACCTAATGTACTAATAGACATAGGATTTACCATCAATATGATGATAGAGGGCACTCTAAAAGCCTTGTACCTTACATGGCTACAACCTAATTCTATAGTTTTTCAAATGGTAAATCAGCCTATTGCCAAACCTGAAGGAACCATAGAACATGTCTCTATAATAGTATAATATTTGAAATATCTAATAGATTTAATGATACTCTAATCTAAGAGTAAAAAACTTAGACATCCATTAATCTTGGGAAGACCCTGGTTAGACACAATTATAACATTAACAGACTATAGGTTGTTTCTTGAAAAAGACACATATTTTAGACTAAAAATGGGGACCCTCTTTCTTTGATTTAAATTATAGTCTTATACCTTAAGGATTTAATTATGGTTACTTGTTCAAATTAGCTTTCTTAGGGATCCTTGTTCTCCCAAATGTTAAGATTTAAATATGAATGTGCTTCATTATTTTATCCAAGCCTAAAAAATTAACTCTACATTATAAAACACTTGGCATGCATATTCACATCTTGGGCTAATTAATATCTAAAATTACATAAGTCTGATAAGTCTTAGTTTGATTTTTTTTAAAGACATTTTTTAGATCCCTTTTAGACTATTCTGCCTTAGGTTTATGCAAACCATCTAGCTTTTTAGAGTATTATTACTTATTTTCCTAAGAAATTTGGTCCATTTTGCTTCCTTTTGATTCAAAATGGATAAATGATTATAAGGATTTATAATTTTACTTAGTTGCTTCTCTTTAAAATGGATGAAATTGGCTTATGGATCGATCAAGTGACTAAGTTGTAATGTAGTTTTCATTTTATATACTTAGTTACTTTTTGTCTTTTGGCTTGGCTATTTATTCAACTTTACTTAGATTTTAGTTTTTAAATCAAATATTGTTGATTGGGCTTCATTTATTCTTTACATATAGATACCCAAAGATTTTTTTTATGTCACTTGGTGACTTCTTATAGCTTTTGATAGCCCAAACATATTTGAAAATAATTTTCAAAACTTGGACATTTTATGGTTTTTGAATTAGCCATTTTAATTTGAGCTAGTTAACCATCATTTTATAAATCAAAGTTAATAATTGTGTCTCTTTTCTATTGTTCTCATAAGTGCCTAAGTTTGTCCTGACACCACCTAATGATGTTTAATGTCACCCAAAAACTCCAACCCATCCAAAAAATAATTTCAACACTTAGCCAATTTCATAAAATTCATGTGTAACCATGTGGCACCATTTTTGATTTGTCAAAAGACTTAGACATTTTGCTTTAAAAGCTCCCTGATGTCATGTGTTGATCTCTCAATAGCCCTAGGCCTATTAAATTGTTTTTAGAAAACTTATTCAATTTTATTCAAGGTTGCCTAGTAGGAAATGATGTCAATGACATTTTGGGTTGGCAAGTAAATGGGATGATGTCACATGGCATAATCTTACTTCTATAATATAACACTCCCATTGGGTTTTATCATAATATAGCAATTTAAAAAAAAATAATTACACATATTCATAATATATATTTCACCATGAGAAACCTAATTAGTGATGTTTAACTAACTATATTACTTTATTTAACCAATAGGTTTATAGGTAATCCACTTAGCTAAGGATCACCATGAACATATATAACAATCATGAACAATATTGATTAACCAATAAATACTACATCTAATCATAAATGAAATAGTACAAATTTAGCCAAGGTTGATACAACATTACAACCACTACTGTAGAAGTATAATTCATAAATATTATAGTTTTCAGAAATACATAATAATATTTCAAATGATAAAATATGATACAAATATCCATATAGTAGAGTCTCCTTGAGTCAAGTATCAATATGTAATCTCAAGTGTTGTCCCTAGTATAGTACTCCAACTAGAGGGAGAACATCATATGAGAACTTTTACACACAAACCATGTATAATAGATCCCTTGCACTATCTTCCAAAGAAGGGGATGGACCTCCCTTCATGGATGGGTAGATAAAGATGGTGCAAAAATGCAAAGTAATAAACTAGAACCCATGTATTGAAGATATCTAATACATAATGTTTACCATAAATAAATATATTTTAATATGATATTGGAGAAATATGAAAACTATATCAGTATATGAAATGACAATGTTTAATTAAAATATTACTTTGGTCAAAGTTTTTAATAATTAATGATCTCTAGGATCAGTCAAATTAATACACACCACTCGATCAAATTAATCCTCATCTTGAATTGATGGTGATAATTAAGCCATTGGAATCCATCTACTAATTATTTAGGGTCATAAATGTAAGATTCAATAAAAAAATATAATAATATACAAACTAATAGATTCATTCATAATATTTAACTTTAGCTAATAAAATTCATGATAAGCGCATAAACATTTAATACATTCATTTAGTCCATCAAATAAAATGCAATGAATCCAAAATCATCTAATTTATTCTAAAATAATAAATAGAATAAAAAATATTCCTCAATATAACATACCATCTAGGTAATGATTTATCTAGATTGCCAATTACTTAAACTACAAACAACTTATAATGTTATTTCTTCTCAAAACAACATTATATCACATGATTATATAATTGTTCATATTCCACATATAATAAAATATAGTCCAAAAAATAATAATATGTTTTAATATCTAAAACTCATAAATACATAATTAATGCCTTTAATCAACATTAAAATATATACACAAACATCCATTTATACACTATTATGATTGTAATACTTTTATACATAACATAGCTATATACATTCATATATATATATATATATATATATATATATATATATATATATATATATATATATATATATATATATATATATATATATATATAATTTTCCTGATTGGTTACATAGTCAAAAAACGTATAACTTATACCATTTACATGTATAATTTTTAGAACTCACAAGTACAAATTTAATACTATATGTACATGTGTGTGTGTGTGTGTGTGTGTGTGTGTGTAATTTATTTTATACAATATTATTTAAAGATGACATCCACTATCATTAGTCTTAAAGTATAATTCATACACTAAGTATACATCCAAATATCAAACCAAGTCCCCATAACCCTTTTATAAACTGGACAAATCCCACTATACTTGTTTAAATGAAACATACATAATTTCATACATATCCATCCATTTTACTAATTCCTTTTTAATAAAATATATAAATTTAATAAATTCAAAATTATCACTTTAATTAAATTCATAAAAACTAATTCAAACACACAATAAACTATACCCGACTTGAGTTTGTTATTATAATCAACTACACATAGCTAACTATACCTAGTCATGTTACCTACTATGTAACTCATAAACAAATCAATGTCTAACCCAATTATATATTCATAATACACAATAAAGTTAAATAATTATGTAATTCAAATATTATAAATAAAAATGAAATTATAATTCTACCATTTCCATATTTAACCTTTATGTATATATCTTGTATATAAGGTCGAGTTCATAAAAAATAATTCATACATTCATCTACCAGCACCTAGGTGTATATATTATGTCTGAAACCATATTGTTCCCAAAACCCAAATAAGAATAAGTATGTATGTTATATCCTCTATACAAAGTTTTTCTTAAATAATTGATCATAATTTAAAATGTGTGAATTCTTTTGAATCTAAGTCAATAGATTTCTATTCAAACCCAACATATCAAATTCATTTATACAAGCATCCTACAACCAGTCCAATTTCACCCATACAAATTTTCCCTCAAAATTCCTATATTAAAAAATATTGGTGTGTGTGTGTGTATATATATATATATATATATATATATATATATATATATATATATATATATATATATATATATATACACACCAATATTTTTTAATATAGGAATTTTGAGGGCAATAGATTTCTATTTAAACCCAACATATCAAATTCATTTATACAAGAATCCTACAACCAGTCCAATTTCACCCATACAAATTTTCCCTCAAAATTCCTATATTAAAAAATGTTGGTGTATATATATATATATATATATGTATGTATGTATGTATGTATGTATGTATGTATACATACCCTATCAGTTGAATCTGAATATATTCATACACACACATACTACACATAGTCTATTTTGTATATATAACACATATTTTTATACCAAAAAATAAAAATAGGTTTACACATTCAAACCCACAAGCAGTCTAAAGTTTTTACATATATCTAAATGCTTCAATGAATATATAACAAAGTAGTTCAGAAAAACTAGCTCAAGCCATATTATATATATACCCATCAAGAATAATATTTTAAGACTGAATGGTGATATTCAAATTGAAAGAGGAGTTTAAGATAGAGATTATTAAAATCTTAAAATAACCATGGAAAATTTTATCTCTCTACCAAATCCCCTTGGGTTAGATGTTGGGTTTTATAGAGGTCAAGCCTTCTATAGGGCCCTACATACAAGCCATTTACTCAATGTTTCAAGCAAAGAAAACCCAGTAACTATATTAATTCAAGCACCAATTCAATATTTTACACATAGGAATTTAATTACAAAACCTACCTATGAATTTATGAATTCTACAGAAGCCAAATATTTTCCTTTTTACTTCATTCATTCACCCTTCTTCTCCTTGTGTCTCCTACTCTCTATATGTCATGTGTTGTGTCATGCCCACAACCCACCTTATCTTTTATTTTTATTATTATCCATTAACTTACTTTCCACCACCTTCTCCTCCATTAATGGTTGATTAAATTAACTGAATATAATGCATGTAAAAATAGCTCAATTGATCTTTACAGTCTACCACCATGCAATACACAGTCATTTCTCCATGATTTTTGAAAAATTATGGTTAAATCAAAGTCAACAAGTGATTAGAAACCCTAATCATATTGAGGCTTCAAAAATAATAATTTTATAATCTATATAATATTTGCATGATATTGACTTCATGAACTGACCAAACAATCAAATAAACCACAAGTCACATAACACCAATGTTTATTCCATATAATGACTGTCAACTTAGTCGATATTAACTTTCCATGAAAATTTAACTACTCATTTAATCATATTAACTATATATTATGGGCAATACTAATATGTACTTCAAATACTATAGTTAATAGTCACCATGTTATTCACAAACAGCCTTTATGTTATCATAATGATTTTCCTTAAATCATTTAACAATAATAATAAATGTTTAATGTATTATGAATATGAAACCTTTGATCAACATTTAATCAAATACAAAAATATTTTTAAAAATGATATTTATATTTTTAAACACTTGGATAAACATATCTATATATATTATAATAATAATATTTAATTATTATTATCTAAACCTTATAGGTCAATAACAACAATAAAATCTATCATAACATCATATCATTATACTATAAAACCATACCTAATAAGGTAGTAAGGTAAGTGAAACATAAATGAATTCACTCATTCAACCCAATAATTACATCATATAAGATAAGCTATGTGCGATCACAAAAATTAACAAAATTAATTCAAACAAATAAACATGATCATAAAAAATAATCAAGAACACACTAGAAATCATATTAACAAACATCTAAAGGAAAAGTACACAAAACATGATATGCTATCTATCTCAAAAAATTATGAAACATGATATACTATGTGGTGTGTTCATGGGTTTATGATTTCATTCTCTATCATCCACCAATGTCTCCATCTAGACCACCCACTTTGATGATGTTCTCCCTCTATCAAAATATGAGGGAAGAATCCATCCTACATCCACCTCACAACAATGAAGGTAGTTATCCTAAAACATAATTATATCCATAAAATAATCTAGTATAATTAACAAACATGATCATAATGTAAAAAATGTAAAAGTACTGTTAACTCAACAAACTAATCATGTAAATTAAGAAACACATAACTATCCCATAGTCAACCTATCATAAAGCTTAATCAAATATTTGTTAATCAACTAATCAACCATAATAATCCATGGATCAAACAGGTTATTCAACTTAGAGAGAAATCATGATGTGACATTCTTACCCCTAAAGATGGTCATCATCTTGATGACATTTATTCAAACACAAGTTATGAATTTAAAATATTATTCAATAGAAAATAATATAATATGCAGTAACAAAACAAAAAAATGTAGAAATAACTTGTAAAACTCATCATAGTCATCCCAAGTGGCACTATCTTTAGAATATTAGTCCCACTAGACCATACACTATGATACTTATATATTATGAAAATGGAGTTTATGAGTGTCAATTACTCTGATTGGTTCTACCATGACCACCCCAAGGTCCATAACCTATAAAGCATTCAAATCTAACACGTGTGAAGGATCAATACCATACTTTTTAAGATAAGACACATGGAAGACATTATGAAAAAGAGATAGAGATGGTGGTAATGCAAGACTATAAACTAAAGGGTTGACCACTTCTAAAAATTCAAAGGGTCCCACATATCTCAGTGAAATTTTCATTGACTTCTCAAATTCAATCAAGATTTTTTGAGGCTTAAACTATAAAAACACTTTACCACTAGCAAAAAACTACCTAACTATTCTCTTCAGATCAACATAAATTTTTTATCCATCATTGGGCTCAACCAACCTCTACCTAATTATTCTAACTTATTCTTCCATTTATAAAAGCATCTCAGGTCCAAAGACTACCCTATCTTCTAACATGTCCGAACTAATTGGTGTTCTACACTTCCTTCTATAAAATGACTAAAATGGATCCATCTTCAATACTTATTGGTATGATTTTTTAAAAAAAAACTCAACCAATAGAAGGAAATCTTACCACTTTTATTATTTATCCATGTAATATATATGAAGAAGATCTTATAAAACTTGGTTACCTTGATTTATCTAACCATCAATTTATGGGTGATAAGCAACGCTAAAATTTAACTACATACCCATCATTGAATTTAGAGTCAATCAAAATCTAAAAGTCATCCTCAAATCTTGATATAAAATTATATTCTCTATAAAACCATGTAATTAATACACTTCATGAATATATTTACAAGCATAAGTGCATCATCTATCAAGTTGCCTAGTATGAAGTGGGCTACCTTGGTTAGCTTCTCAACTACATCCAAGATCTTGTCATAGTGGTTTTATGATAATGGAAAACCTTGGATTAAGTCCATACTAATAACCTTACAATTCCATTATGGTATATCATGTGGATATATCAATCCAGTCTGATGCACATATTCAACTTTCATACACTAACATTCTAGACAATGAGACATAAAATCCATTGCATCTCTCTTGATTCTTTTTCATAAATAGAGTGGTCTAATCTCAGCCATGAACTTGGTTACTCTTAGATGTCTTGAGTATGGGGTATTATGTAATTCATTTAGCACTATTCTCCTTATATTCTCTCTATCAAGAAAATACATTATATAGTTGTACCATAAAATACCATTACCCTTTATTTTGAATCCTTTATACATAGGATTATGAGCATTCTCAAAAAATGATTTCTTAATCTAATCATAGAATTAATTTCCTAGTGAGACTTTTATGACTTGATTTCTAAAATTAATCCTAATGGTAACCATGACTTCTATGTACCTCCTATGGCTTAGATCATTAGTTACTCTATTCTCCTTGCCTTTGATATAATTAATATCAAAATCATAATCAGATATTAACTCCAACCATCATCTTTGATGAGCATTCATATTTGATTGGGTGAATATGTAATTGAGTCCCAAGTTATCAATCTTGAACTCAAATAGTTTCCCCAATAGATAATGCCTCCAAACTTGCAAAACATGAATAATTGTCACAGGTTATAAGTCATGAGGGGAATAATTCACCTCATATGGATTCAGTTTCTTAGACTCATATCTACCAATGAGTTATCCTTCATAATAACTCCACTAAGTCCATCCCTAGATGTATCAGTGATCACTAAGAATTGACCATTAGGATCAAGAACTCTTAGCACTAGTGTTGACATAAGCCTCATTCTTAGTTTCTAAAAGGTTACCTCACACTTATCTAACTAGATGAAACTTTGATTCTTCCACTAAAGAGAGTTAATTTTATTATCTATCTTAGATAAATTTAAAATAAACTTCCTATAATAGCCTATAATCCCATGAATCTCTTTACCTCATGTACATTATTTGGTGTTGGCCACTCCATTATAGCTCTTATATTTGATAGATATACTAAAATGCCATCTTCAAAGATGATATGTTACAAATTTTGAACTTTATTTTATAAAAATGTACACTTAAACAACTTGCCATACAACTTGTGCTTCTATAAATGTTACAAAACAAATTTTAGATGCTATAAGTACTCTTCCTCATCCTTGAAATAAATGAGGATGTCATCTAGAAACACTAAAATAAAATGATATAGGTAATCTCTAAACACACTATTCATAAGATTCATAAATGATGTTGGAGCATTTATCATTCCAAAGGGTAACGCTATAAAATTGTAGTACCCATATTGAGTCCTAAACACTATTTTTAGATTATCCTCTTCATAGATCCTCAACTGATGACACCCTATTCTAAGATTAATCTTAGAAAAGAATGTTTCCCCTCATATTTGATTAAATATATCATCAATGCATGGAAAAATTATTTTTTCTTGATCATTGATTTATTCAACATACTATAATCTATACACAGGTAAAGAGTGTCATACTTCTTATTGGTGAAGATAATTGGTGCACCCTATGGTGACACACTTGGTCGAATCAACCCTTTTGAAAATAAATTTTTAAATTATGCCTTTAACTTAAGAAATTCAATGGTTATAATTATTTATGGCACCTTAGACTATATTTATAATTTATGTATGATATCAATCGATAAATCAAACTCATGATTAGGTGGCAATCCTAGTAATTCTTCTAGAAACATGTCATGAAAGTTTTTTAGAAAAGGATAATCTTCAATGGATGGTTCCTTAGACTCTCCCATCTCATTTATATTAATCATAAATTCTTGACATCCCTTCCTTTGAGCTTTCTTGAGTTGGATTGTAAAAATCTACCTTAACTTCAACTCCCTTTTCTTTCCCTAAAGTTGTGTTTGATTTCTAAAATGATCTTGACACTCAACCTTATTCAAAAAATAGTCAACCTTGGATTTATGCTTCACAAGCCAATTGAATTCTATGATCACATCATATGATCCAAAAGGTTTTATAAAAATATCTACTACTATATTGAACTTGGGAAACCTAATCTCTATTTTGACTAAACACTTATCAACTTTAACCTTTGACTCATTCCCATACTACACTGACCATGTATTTTCCATAACTCCAAATTTTATAGATAATTTACTAATAATTATAGGATAAATGAAACATTATGTATCTCTTATGTCAATAAAAATATAAATTGGGTGATCAAACAAAATACATGATAGTTCTATGGGTGAAGCTTAATTTTTAGCCTGCCAATTGTCAACAACTATATGAATCCACTGCTAAAATATACCTTCCTAAGAAGATAAAGCCTTATTATTTGATTTATCCTAAATACATTCTTGAGAAAAATTTTCACCTCCAAAAATGAAGTAACCTCTAACTGGTCCTTTCTTCTCAAACTATTGGTTTCCCTTGAAACCACCCTTGAAACCATTACCAAGTTTTCTAATACTTGAACCATTTTTAAAATTGGCATTCTAATTATTGAACTAACCCTTGGAATATCCACTCCTTTGATTCTATTTCCTCTTCTTGAAATCTATTTTGGAACTTCTAAACTTCTTTTTTAATTTATCTTTGACTTGGGCAAGAGATTTTAGTTTATATTCTAGCTTGACTACCTTATCAAACACCTAATCCATGGTTGATGGACCATGCACATCTACTTCACAAAAAATTAGGGTTTTAATTGTTGGAAGAATAATGACTGGGGGGTGAATCAGTCTTCAAAACATTTGAAACTTTACTTTATCATTCATGAACTATCAAAATAATAGAGTTAACTAGATACACATTAAGATCCATGAATATGAAACAAAATCATAACAAATAAAACACTTATTTGAGTGGGAAAAACTAAAAAGGAATAAAACCCACTAATGATGTGAATGGAATATATTATCATTATAAAAACATCAAGATTTAGTGAATGACCAACTTCACTTGGAGCACCAAACCCAACTAGCTAAGCACCAACTCAAACTAGGTCTTAGAAAGCACCAACTTACAAGGAGGCACCAACCCAATACATGACTCAATACCAAATCATCCACCTAAAAAAATTTATCACCTTAAAAATACTTTAGTTTTCATACAATATATGATGATCTCCTTCTTTATCTCTTCACACACTCCTATCTTTCTCAAACTGGTCTCTAGCCTTGTTCGTTTAATTAGCCCACTTCTTAACTTGGTTAGGTCATATGACCTTGATAATAAAATATAGTACCCATATAATATATTCATGATGTTTTTTTTTCACCTTATTGATGGATTACAATACCTTATTCATCTATTTAATGTTCTATCTCATTCGCTTCAATTCTCTCAATCCTTAACAAGATAATTAGCCCTATTATGCCTTGTTCTTATACTAGGTTCTTTCTCATACACTCCTTGGTCAGAAATACAGAGTTGCACATCTATATTTACATAAAAATAGGCCTAAATAAATGATTAAAAAAAATAAAACATTACAATAGGTTGGTCATACTGTATAGGACCCAAACCCCTTTTAGGCCTTAAGGAGACTGTTGTACCCAATATTCCCCTTTTTCCTTGTAAAGAAAATTTGAAGGGGCCCCGAAACCCTATAACAGATAACAAAAGAAAGAACGTCTAGGTCCATAGGCAATGCCTAAAAAACACTACAAGGAAGTAGCAAAAACAAGTTTTAAATGGACCTGAAACCATTAGAGACGCATCTGGTCAAAACCCAAAAATAGAAATCTGGTAGCACAACATACAAAAGATGGGCATGTTTGTTTTATTATTTTTTATATGGTAGTTTTATTAGATTTATCTTAATCTCAAAACTCATAAATATAAATAATGTTGTTTTACATTTAAAACTAACTTATTAATGTATTTTGGGAGTTTTGTACTTATGTAGGTTTTGTACTTATCACAAGTTTAATTTTTTTAAAGTTCTTAAGTTTATAATTTATTCATTAGTGTTTTTGTTCAAAAATTAGTTTGGAATTATTTTAATTGGATAAAATATTCAAGACTTTTTCATTGACCATTTTATTCAGAACTTAGTTTTTAAAACTTTATGCTTTGGAACTTGTGTTCAGGGTTTACTCATTGAAATTTATCTTTATAGTTTTTGCATCAAACATTTTTTTCTGGTCTTTTGTTTGATATTTTTGTTTGAAGTTTTTTATTGAAAATCCTTTGAAATTTTGATTTTGATATTTGGTCTTCAAGCAGTTTTTTTTAATGTTGTTTTGTACTTATGTAGGTTTTGTACTTATCACAAATTTAATTTTTTTAAAGTTCTTAAGTTTATAATTTATTCATTAGTGTTTTTGTTCAAAAATTAGTTTGGATTTGGTCTTTGGACATTTTGTTTGAATGTTATTCTGAAGGATTTGGTCTCCAGACATTATGTTTAGGCAAAAATTATGTTTAGGGTTTGTGTTTAGAGCCTTTGATTCATGAGAGTTATTATCTCATTCTTGACATGAAACCTAACTCTTGGCTACCCAAATATTTATAGACTTATCCATCAAGGTAGAGTTACTTCATGACACTTGCTAAAGAATATAAAGATATCGCTTCCCTACCAACTAAACATACAAGGTTTGAATTGTACATGTAAAGCAATAATATGAACATTGGGAATAAAAGTGCACAAAATATAATTAAATGAAAAATTTTATATCAACAAATTATAGATATTGATGTGCTTATTAATCACATGAAAATCATGAGCTCAATCGCTACTCTATGAACAAATCCCTAGCACTTGCGGATCCATTGTAAAAGAAGCAACCAACAAAAAGGATTTTTAAAAAATACAAGAAGATAAATTTGATAAAAATATTCAAATTATAATGGATTCATCATCATTAGTGTTTAAAGGAGTACTAAGACCATCTTAAATTTCCATTAAGGATTCCATAAAATATACAGACACTGTGTTCAATGTTATAAGTTTCGATGATAGGTATGCCAACTATTAAAAATTATGGGATGTCATTGATGTTGTTGAAACATTTTATCATGAAGAAGATCTATCACCAGCATAATGATAATTGGTGATAGACCTACTCTCTCTAAAGAGGTAATTATTTCACTTCACATTATCTAATCTTGAGGTTATTTCCTGTATCGACCTACTATGAGACTTGTTCTTTGCTGATAAAATGACATAAGACATCTTCCTACATCACATGGATCAAAAGGTGGTCATGAAATGTATCTTAGGAGATGATTTCCAAAGGTATATATCTTTGTTGCTTTTAGATGCCATATTTAATATACATAGGGTGGTAACATTGAACAAGAATAATTTAATTGAGAAAAATCTAATCTCATGTCTTCTTCCTAGGGAGTCTATGGTCCTGAATGGTAAAGTCTCCATACCTAAGTAAATTTATAATGGTCATCCACATCGAGATGACCCTATTGAACATGCTATATGGCATGACAATTATCTATTTTCTCCACCTGGATTAGGCGCCACTTATAGACATGTTGATGAACTTTGACATGACTTTTTCCCTTGAGGAGATTATTAGATTGAAGCTAAGGGAAAAATTTATACATGAAGGCAAAATTTAAAATTTAATAGGCCATTTTTATATGATGTCATACCTCTTTTACATTATAATATGAACTATCTATAGTAATTATGGGTAGCTTTGGAGCCTAGCTAATGATTGTATAAAAAATCACATCTATGATTTTTTTTCATACATGCACATATATGTGTACACTAAGCATATCACTCAAATTTTAGAGGACATATATCCATATGTGTGGCAAGTTATTCATGAGGCCTCACAACCTAGGATATCTAAAAGTATAGTAGATACTTTATCACCTCAAGGTGACTATTGGTTATAACCATACTATACAATGATCATGGTAATTAACAATAAGGTTAAACCTATATGTCTCCCCAATTACATACCTAATAAGTTTTCAAAGAAATAAATGCATTCTAGCTTTGATGGAGTGTAGAAGAAGATCTAATAAAGTAGAAGAAAATCATATTCTATGGGTCCCATATGATAATAAGCTAAATGTGCTATACAATGAGAAATGTTTTTAGGGATGTAGGTAATAAAAAGAATCATTATCAATTAAAGAGCTTGAATCATAGAGATTGGGACCCTCATGATCAGATTCCAAAACATATCCATGACTTTAGTATTCTATACCTGAACATTCCTTATGACCATTATTTTTTATTCTTATGTGCAAAAGATGATGTCCAAGTCATGAAAAGGGCACAACTTGTGGGATTGAGAGAATAAAATTTGAAGATTATTTAAGGATAAACTTCAATTTTGGTTCAAGAGATGTATACAAGGCTTCCACTTCTGGAGGATAGACTTCTTTAGACTTCTAGGTAAACAAACCCCTAAAATTAATAGAAGAATAAGGAGAGTGTTATCAAGAAGATTCCCAAATATTAAAGGTTATTAAGATAGAGGCTTATGTAACTAAAGTTGAGCATCAAGGATCTCAAGAGGATCCAATTTGCTTGGACTCCTTTGATGCAAGAGGCCAAGATCACCTAGTTGCATCACCTTTGCATAAATCTAGAGGTAAATAAGTTACTATTGCCTCAATTTAGCTGGCCTCTTCCCTAGCTAAAAATGCTATAATATAATAAAGGAGGAAGCCAAAGGCTACTCCCCTCTAAGAGAACCCAATTGTTGATCAACCATAAATAAACACATCTTCAGTTCAACAACCAACACTAGTAGAACAAGAAATGGAAGAAGAGGAATAATTATAAAGAGAAAAGGAATTAATCCTTATAGATTACAGAGGGAAAAGACCAATGATAGATGACCAATTAGGTAAAAAGGATCAAACTTCAATCCCTTCTTCCCAAATTTCATTTGATTTAGTTCCCCTTTATTCAATAATCTAATTTGATTCAATTCCCCTCAGTGCCATGGCAAAAACACCTTTGATAACACTAAAGATAGACGATGTTACTTCTACCCTTATTTTTTCTATTCCTCCAATACTTCCAACCATATCTATTACTACCACCACTATGAATTTTACCTCTAGGATTGTTACAACCCATCTGAGACTAAAAGGAGGGATTTTAAGAAGGTTAAAATAGCATTGGAAAGATCCTTACTCCATGTCTCTTCCACTCAAATAAACTTGCCAATAAATTCCACCAGTTCCTCCCAAGATGCTACTATAATATCCTTAGGAAAGGCCAAAAGGGACAAACATGTATATATAGTCCACCCGCTACCTCAATATGGAGGTGTGGATTAGTCTAAAATCATATGGCCCTCCCTCTTGACTTATTACTCAAAGGATATTTGGAATAATAAAAAGAGGATCAATTATTTAAGACTACAACTGTTAAGGACAAACAACCAATAAACCCATGATAGCTAGTAAGCCCTCTATGGGAATCTAATCTTACATCAAAGGCTTCTTAGAAACCAAATTTCAAAATCACAAAGTTGCCTCGTATAAGTTACATGCTTGATAAACATTCAAGAAGCATCCAAAGGGTTAGGAAGAGGGAAATGGAGGATGAATTAGGGAGATAAATCATATTTTAAGAAAGGCAAGAAGTTTTTGCATTGGCCAAAAGGAAGAATTAAAAAATAGGGTCATTCTCATATATAGAGGACTTTAAGTCCCTTTTTAAAACTCATAAGGATGCTATGATATCATTGTATGAGGGAAATAAAATGGCTAGGCAAGATCTTGAGCAATAATTAGAGAAAATGAAGGAAAAATAACAAATAATCCATATTCCTCAGAGAATTGAGACCAAAGTTTAGTAGACTGCATCAAAGTGTTACAATGCTCTTGAAGAAATTGATGCAATGAGGGTAGAATCGGATCCCCATATTAAAAAAAAAAATAAATTATTTAATTATTTGAAACATGATGAAAATAAATTGAAATTGAATATTATTTATACTATTAATAAGGTATATAACCATCTTGACTTAATGATACCATTGGAGGCTTTAAATTCCCTCAACCTGGTGGTGATTAGAACCTAGGAGGCTAGAGAGTGGATTACAACAGTTGGGGCAGTGATGTCCAAGAATCAAGAACATGAATATCTCATTTTACAAATCCTAGATGAATTAAAACTATCTAAGGTAAGGGATAATATAGGTAATCTTGTTAGTAGGATAAATTTTGATAAACTCCTTTAGGTAGCATCCAAAAATTTCAAGTATAGTCTTCAAGGATTAACACTTGAAGATATTAAATATGAGTTGTGTTTTGATAGAAAGAAGGTGATGGAAGTAGATATATTCAAGATTAACTTCTAGAACACAAAGGTGGAGCATTCCAAGCTCTTTGCATAGGTGAATAGGGTGCATAGACCCTCATTACTCATCTTGGACATCATCAAATAGCAACATGATGTAGGACACAAGTATTATCTTGAATTTGAAACAAAGAAGAAGATTGATGCTACAACTTCTAGTTCAACACAAGTATCTATAGAAATGACTCTAGTAGTTAGTGTATCCATGCAAAAATTCCCCCAACCTTAGTTCAAAGGCTAATTTTGTAGACAAAAATTCAAAGGCATTAATTTTTTACTCATAGTATGCTTGTGTTATAACTTTAATATGACAGTTTTCCAAATTATTTTTAATCATGCACATGTTGTATCACATTGTAAAGGACAACTTTATTTTTGACAATTGTACGATAACTATATGTATATATTACATATAGTTTTGAAGCTACAATTAGAATTGAGGTTCTAATTACATCATGTAATTTTAAGTTTTCATGCACATCAACCCCTCCCCAAGTCTATATGTAAGTATAAAACCCTCATTTTCAAGGGTTAGAAAATCAATACATGAGCAAATCAAATTTTGATTATCACAAATGTGTTGGTGCCTTTCTTTCCATATTCTATGTAATTATGTTTTATCTTTTTTGGTTATTTAGTTTAGTATTTATAAGTGTGTAATAGCTACAAATAATTCCTCTTGTTATGATTAATATGCTAATTTTAGATGTGCAATCTCTATTGAATAATTATCAATTATTATTGATTATTTTCAAGTAGGTTGATTGTGTCATCTTTCTTTAATGATATAGTATTATATGTGTGTTATTGTAGCTACCTTAGATACCTATTAGATATGAGTCATAATATTATTATTATGGGTGTGTAAAAACTATCCCAAAAGGAGAAACCTTTGATTGAGATCCTTGAGTCTCCTATATAAAACTATCCTAGACTACTTAACTATTTTTTTTTTTTTTTTTTTTTTTGTGTGTGTGTGTGTGTGTGTGTGTGTGTGTGTTTAGTAGTTACTAGAGACATAAATTGGTTCTAAAAAAACTTATCCATAAAGAATACCTCCCAAAAGATAATTCCTAAAGCAATATATACCTCTTTTATACTCTACCCTTTCCCACTTTTGGAGTTTATTTTTGAGATCTACCCATGTTATATCAATATCCACCTATATGCCAACTCACCTTGTTTTAATTTTCTTTTAGGTATCATTCATCCATGCATAGTCCTAGATAACAACTTATATGCCTTACATAGTTTTACATCGTTTGGTTGTCCAAATACATACCTTAAAATCATGCCCTAGAGTGAATTTTACCTCCATTGAGATCCTAAAATTTTATAAGCTACCTCATTATGAATTAGTATGCATAAAAACTACATCAACAGAGACCTAATTCAATTAGGTCTTCATTAGCACATGTTACCCTTTGAATACCTCAAGATAATCTCAAAATTCTCATACATTAGGAACATATCATATTATAATTAGATATATCCCTACCATGATCATCTTGGGTTAATGAAACCTTTTAGCTCTAACCACCACTTGAAGTATGCCATTAGCACTGTTCATAATTAGGACATGCATACCCATAAAATCTATCCTAAACAATTAAAGCATAAGCACAATTTTGACAAAAAACCATGGAAAAAAATCACACATACAGAGGATACATGACCTTAAAAACTTCACCATGTTCATTATAATTCATTACATAGGGAAAAAGGATGCAAACCCTCCTCTCCAAGTAGCCCACTTAGAACTACCAACTAGATTTAAAACAGAGTCATAAAAAAATGAATTTATGACACATGAAATGGAATAATTAATATATTAAAATTCATTAATATGCTATTAAAACAACATCTTAAGAACTTAAAATAAATATATCATAATCTCTAATAGCAATATTGGTCTTATAGACCAATCTCCTGACCTCACTATACACAAACCTTACTAAATTAGACAAGTCAATTTGAGAGAAATTTTATGCTATATAAAATCATATAAAAAGTATATATACAGTATTGAAATGTATTATATGTATTTAATAACATACCCATGCATTTTTATCCATCCTTAATCTATGATAACACATCCCTAATCAACTTCTCACTTATGCCTGATTTTCTCACTATTTACACCACTACATCTATTAACGACTAGTCAACTTATATGACTAGTTTAAAAAATCCAAGGGATATAAAATAGTCATAAAAACCATGGAAATAATATTCAAGTCTCAATATTTACCTTAATCCATTTATTAACTTTGAGTCTATTAACTCTCACTGCTACAACAAGTCTTTTAGAAATAAGGCCTTTTCTATAGGATCCACTCACTCACCTAAAAAATAAATCACACATATATGTGTATAAGAGTGTTAAATTAATGATCCAATAACTTATATAGTCATATAGCACCATTATTATCACTTTATAATAAGATCTTTCTCATCAGTTTGCTATTAGGGTTTTTGAGAGGGTTAACACTATTTCTGGTATTAATGATTGCTCATAAAGGATTTCCCCTCATTTACAAAAATTATGCATTGAGATATTATATATTATCCTTTACAATCTCTCCTAAATATATTATATTCCCATTTAGAGTTTTCACATGATAATGAATACTTGAAAGTCCTTCTTGGGTTGACAACCCTTCATTCTGAGCACATGATAGACCTCAAAACATTCTTCTTGCCTTGAACTTAAAATTTTGACATAAAACTTGATCAAATTTATTTAAAAAACATGAAATGACTATTTAAATTCACATATACTCACAATTTCATTGTAAATTGATCTTGATATCCCATCTAGCCACCATCTCTCTTTTAATCTTTAGGCCTTTGACCTACAAGTCACATTAGGCCTTGAAACTAACATTATAACGATTGTTTGAGATGTCATCACCTAATATACATGTAATAAAACTTATTACCATACTAAAAAACTACCATAAATTCTTAATATGCCTTGAAAATACCCCATGACACATCATTAGCTCAAGCATGATCTTGATATAGTCTAGTTACATGCTAGGTTTGTAGGTCATACCCTTATAGGCTTATTTTGAGACACTAATGAGTGATCCAATGACTCATATACATAATAAAATAAAATATATACATCCTATTATGTCTCTTTTCATCCATATTACTAGGCCACCATGCTCCTTCATGTATAAGACTAGGCATCCTATGCACAAGCCTTCTCAAGTATTTTGCTAGGTTCAAACACTTGAAAAATTTTGTAATTGATATTGAAACACTCTTTGATGTTTATAAACCTTGATAAAATGCCTTATAGTTTTCTCAATCAATTTCATACCTCTCAATGATGTAATAAAATAAAAACATTATTTAATGACCTCATGAACAACCTTTGACATCAATGATAATTTCAATGCCAAATATCAACAATAGAACTAATGCTCAGTAATCTCCCCCTTTATCATTGAGGGAAAAAATTAATAAAAACTGATCAACCTTATCTCCCCATTATTTTATTTCTTCCCCTTTGACATAAGTTACAAATTAATGTCTACAATATCTTAGATCACACTCCCTGCAACCAAAATACTCAACAGACAGAACTATGAGTTTATGAGACATAAAACAAACATGTTTCCCTTATTTCCATGCATAAATTATTAGAAAAACTCACATTTTATTGGAGATAATGATAATTATTATCTCCCCTAAGTAATTTTATTCTTCAATGATTTCTAGGTGTATAAAGTACACCCAATTCGTATTTTAGGGTTCAAAAGTTACTTTTGGAAGTGGTTTGGTCAAGATGTCTACAATCTGATCCTATGTAGAAACATATTCAATTTTGAAACTTTGTTTACTTACTTGATCTCTTATAAAATGATACCTGATGGGAATGTGTTTGGTCCTTTAGTACATGATAGGGTTCTTTGAGATGCTTATAACACTTGTATTATCATAATAGATAGGGCTAGGACCATCATACTCCACATTGTAGTCTTTTAGGGTTTGCCTCATCCATAAGACCTGAGTGAAACATGAAGTTACTATAATTTACTTAGCCTCACAAGTGTAAAAGGATACTAATGGTTGCTTCATGTTTATCCATAAAACTAGGCACCCACCTATAAATAAGGCTCCTCTACTAGTGCTCTTCTTATCATCTATACTTTTTACCCAATCTACATCTGTGTAGGATATCAAATTGAATTATTTTCTTCTTGGATACCACAATCCATACTCCATAGTACCCTTGATATAATTGAGTATTCTTTTGATTTATTTTAGATTATTCTCCTTTGGATCTACTTGAAACCTTCCTATAAGACCTACTGCTTGCATGATGTTAGGTTTAGAGGTAGTGGTATACAATAAAATTCCAATCATTGACCTATATGACATGTGATTAACCTTTGAAGACTCATCTTCTTTTCTCATCTTACATATTATGATCATGGGTGTACTAATTACCTTGAAATACTCTATCTCAAACTTCTTCAACATTTATCTTATGTACTTATCTTGTGAGATGAATATACCTTTTTCAAATTGAGTGATTTGTAACCCATGAAAGAATGATATTTATCCTTGAATGGACATTTCAAACTCTTTCTTCATCACCTCTAAAAAGTATTTTTTCATGTTCTTATTGTTTCCACCAAAGATGATGTCATCCAAATAGACAACTACTATTAGTTAATGGTCATCTTATTTCTTGATATATAGATTACAATCTTCAACTCCTTTTTTGAATCCTTGATCCAATAAATACTTGTCCAACCTAGCATACCAATCTCTAGGAGCTTGATTTATACCATAGAGATAATTTTTTAGTCTACAAACATAGTATTTATCATTTCATAGTGATAACCCTTAAATTTTCTCAATGTACACTTCTTCAAAATTCCCATTCAAAAAGGTATATTTGACATCCATCTGGTATACCTTGAAACCTTTAAATCCTGCATAAGCTAGAAACAATCTGATGGCATCTAATCTTGCTACTGGTGTAAAGGTCTCCTCAAAGTCTACCCCTTTAACTTGTGCATATCCCTTGCATATCAATATAGAATTTTTCCTAGTGCCTTCTCCATCTTCATTCAACTTGTTTCTAAACACCCATTTTTTGCCATTAACATTCTTATCTTTAGGCCTAGTAACTAGTTCCCGAGTCTAATTATTCTCTATTTGGTCTAACTACTCATTCATAGTACCTATCCAGAATTTATTTTTGCTTACTTTAGATAATATTTTTAGGTTAAATCTTGGATAATAGACCAACATTATCTTTATTTAGACTACTTACCAATCTTCTCTTTATTTGTATACCTACATTCTTATTGCCAGTGATTTGAGATTCAGGCTGATCTCTTTGAATCTATCTTGAGGGTCATTTTGAGTCATGTCTCTCTTTAAATTATTCTTCCTCATCAACCTCTATAGTCTCTTCTTCATTATTGAAGTCTAGATTCTCTAATGTGTTCTTTGACTGTGATTGAGATTTCCTCATCTCATCAATCTTCACATTAGTACTTTCCACTATATTTTTTAGTCTCTTGTTATAACATATATAGGCTGAGCTCATTGACGAGTAGCCTAAGAATATGCCTTCATAAAATTTAGAATCAAACTTACCCAAGTCTTCATCATCTCTTTTGATGAAACATTTTCTCCCAAACACTCTAAAGTGTTCTACATTTTTAGGTTTTCCATTTTATAGTTTATAAAGATTCTTGTTGTCATTATTCCTTATTTGTCCTCTATTCAAAATGTATACACTATTGATTACTACCTCTCTCAAATATCCATAAGATAATATATGCTCATTCAACATAGTTCTATCCATCTCTTAAACTATCCTATTCTTCATTTTCACTACCCCATTATACTAAGGTGTCCTAGCTACTAAAAATTGTCTCCTTATTCCATGAACCTCACAAAAGTCATCAAACTCACTGGACCAAAACTCTCCTCCTATATCAGATCTTAGGCACTTGATATTTTAATTATTATCATTCTCAATAAGAGATTTGAATGCCTTAAATTCTCAAGAGCTTCTGATTTCTCTTTCAAGAATGCAACTCAAGTCATTCTTGTGTAATCATCAATGAGTAACATGAAGTATCTATCTCATTTAATTATTTGAATTCTTGTAGGACCATAAAGATCAGTGTGGATTAACTCCAAGGGTTTTATAGTAGAGTAATCCTTAGACATGAACCTTCTTCTAGTATTCTTACCATGTTGACATGCCTTGTAAAGTATGTTTTTAAGTTTGATGATCTTAGGCATGTTCTTCATAGACTTATTAGTGTTAATCCTGACTAGAGTGTCAAAGTTTAGGTGACCTATCATTTTATGTCATAACCAAATTTCATCTACCTTGATCATGAAACATCTCTCCCTCTTGATCTAATTCAAACATATAAGTTATTCTAAGTCCTATTGGCATTGGTAATTAGCCTTTCTAGTTTGGCTCTCCTTATCTCACATCCTCTATCTATTGAAAATTGTCATTGATTAAGGGAGATTATTTTTAGCATTGTCTTTAAGTATTGAGCTTTGATATTTAAATATTGTCATTGATGTCAAAGGTTCTAATGAAGATGTAGGTTTATTTTATTGATGTCAATCTAATATAATTGATGTTAAAAGTTCTAGAGTAAATGCTTGGTAAAGTAGGCCTTGAGGTATGTATGATGAGTTTTGTTACTATAATAGTTAGTGTTGTTGATGTATGATAGCAATGATGACAGAATGTTGTTTGAAAAATGTTCTACTGTCAGCCTAAGTGTAAGAATTGAGAAGTGGCATGAGTGAGCATAGGTTAGTATAAAAAGTGTAAAACAATTTGTAATTATTTCTATAGACCTTGTGAGATAATATTTCTAGGTGGCATGATGAAAGGAGTGAGCTCTAAAGAAGAAACTGTGTGCTCTAAAGATCTGTGTAAGTAGTTATAAAGATGCTCTAAATGAGATACAAAGATGAGAATGCTTCAAAGAGAATGATTTGAAGAATACCTAATAGTAATTAACATGAGAGATATTATTTGAGGTTGTATTTGAGGTGTTGAGGACATCAAAGATAATTATAAGGTCAGCTCTAAAGATCTATGTATGTAGGTCTGAAGATGCTATAGTCAAGCTTTGAAGATATGTAAGTAGTTCTTAAAAAGTTCTATTGAATTTTTAAATAATATTAAGTGTATGATATTTCTTGAGCATACACAAGAGAAATTTAAAAAATAAAGAGTTTCAAGGTAGAGTTTATAGAGTGGATAAAAGGTTAGATTCAATGCATAATAAGACTTGCAGGTCAAGGCTCAAAAAAGCAAGAAGAGAGATGATGGAAATATGAGGTAACAAGATTAATTTACATGACATGGGTAAGTAGGTGAACATTAATAGAGGTTATTAAAGTTTTCATAATTATATGTGTGAAAATTTAGGTCTTGGTTTGCAAGAAAAAATTCTTGAAAAGTATTTCAAGTTTTATCTAGTGTACAAGATGAAGAGTTATCTACCTGAGAAGGTTTTCTCAATGAACTTTGGCACATGAAACATCTACATGAGATCCTAAGATATTCATAAAATAATAAAAAGGGTTCTATCTCAAATTTTTAAGTATTGGTTTCTAAAAACATGAGATAATTTTTATGAATGATTGTTAAGACTAGAAGATGGTCTAAATCCTCATAAAACCCTAACAGTGACCTAATGTTGAATATATTATTCTAAATATCTTAAAATGGTTAGATATGGCTATAAAAGTGATTGGAGGTTGAATTCAACTCTCCCAATCATATCTAGGTGTGATTATTTTATTAGGTGAGTGAGAATACCCTATATAAAATGCTTGTCTTTCAAAAATTTGCTATAATAGACAGCATTGACTAAGTCAAAGTTGTAAAGTGGATGAAGATAAAATTGTGATACTTGTAGTTGCTATTAATGATTTTTTTTGGATAAGTTCCATATATTAGGTTTGTAATATTTATGATTCAAGTTGTCTAGTCTCTAATAGACCCTATGGTTATAACAATGAGGAAATTAGATAGAAGAGAGAATATGATTTCCTAATATGTTTTCATGTAAGACTAATGTATTAAAATACATGATGATGTTTTTTAGGTATTGAGTGACCTATCCATGCTTTGATGAAGCTTGGAATTTATTTTAATAATTTGAAACATTGAAGCCAAAATGAATTTTTTGGTTGAGTAAAGTCTCAATAGTTTTTAGTAGAGATGATGATATAATTGATTGAGGTTACTCTAAGGATGTTTTAAGATATTGTACATACATTGAAATCACTTGAATATATTCAATAATATATCAAATCTTCATGTATCCTTGACTATATTTTTGAGTTAGTTGGCAATTTTGAGTGAACATCTTGTAGAGGAGTGTTTAAGCCAATTTTCCCTGAGTTGAATAATTAGATGAGGTTGATAATTACCCTAAGGTCATGAGGTTCTCAAATATATAATTATTTCCTTGATTTTATAGAAAAATTAAGTATATTTCTTAGTTGTTCAAGATATTTTTTTTGTATATGTGTAGGCCTTTTATAAGTAGTGATTTGAAGAAGGGTTCAAGTGGTGATTGGACATAAAAGGTATTGTAGACCCAAAGTGAAGTTATCTAAGGGATATTAGAGTGGATTATGACTTGATCCTTACATGTGAGGTTTTTTGATAATATTAAATAAATATCAAAGGGTAACATGTTGTTAAGAAGGTTTATTAGGTCTCCATAAGCCTAAAAAATGAGTAAGGGCTAATTGTTGTATGCAAAACATATTGTAATGATTGATTCATGACTAAGGCATGTTATGTTAATATTATTTAACCTATTCATATATAATGTAAGTGATTTGAATGTGTATCTAACCTATAAGGTTATGATCAATTTCCTTGTATAAAATTAAGGTAGTTAAGCCTATTTTTGTAAGCTTGGAGTGGATACAAAGAGGATGGTTAGAGAGAGAGAAAAAATAAGAGAAGCAATAGATATAGATCATTTGTGAGCAAAAAGAGGTCAGGTGGACTATCAGAGTAATGTCATGAATATTTAATAGAGGTTCTACATCTGAAGGTCAAGTTTATAAGACCTAATCAAGCCATGGAAAGGGCTAGTTGAGTGAAGAGGGTTGAAGCTTAGTTTGAGAAGGACTGAAGAGAGAAATGAGTAGATCATCATCTATTATAGAAGTAACAAGGGATTTTAATAGTGATTAAACTATCAGGTGGTTAAGCTAGTTTTGATTCATTTAGGGGTTTAGTGCCTCCTTGTAGGTTTGATCTTTCTAAATCCAAGTGGGTACTTGGTAAATTAGGGGTTGGTGTTCCTTATTGGGTTGGTGCTCAGCTAAAGACTCTATTAAGTTGGTGCTTGATAGATTAAGGTTGGTGTTCCAAGTTGAGTGGGTGTTTAACTAAATATTTATGTTTATCTTATAAGAAAGTAGTCCATTTACTTCATTGGTGGGTTTTCTACCCCAAGAGGTTTTCCCACATATATGGTGTGTTCATGTGTTTCATGATCTTAAGATTTATTGCTTATGCTTGCTAAGATTTACATGCTTGTTAGAATGGTTCATAAATGGTTAAATGAAATTAAAGTAAAAGTTTTTAAATATTGATTGACCCCCCTCTTAGTCATCTTAATTCCAATAATTCGTATCAGAGTAGGATTGAAAGCCTAAAGGAGATATGAATAATCAAGGATGACTAACCAATAAGCTCAAGGTGGTTTCTCTACCAATAAGTCACCATTTTTCAATGAAACTAACTATGAATTTTATAATGTCATAATGAAGACATATATAATGTCACAAGGACATGATATTTGGAACTCAATTATGGATGGTTATATTTCACCTCCAATTCCACCAATAGATACAATGTGTAAGAAGGCTAGTGAGAATAACTCTAAGGCAATGAATGCCATTCTGTGTGGCTTATCAGAGACAAATCTTGTAAAGGTAATGCATTGTGTTTTATCTAAAGACATATGGGAAAAATTGAAGACCATATATGAAGGAGACACCAAGGTAAATATGGCCAATTTGTAGACCCATAGAACATAGTTTGAAAGATTGAAGATGAATGAATATAAATCCATTATATCTTACCTATTGAGAGTTGATGAAGTGGTCAATATCATAAGAGTATTAGGAGAATAAGTGAAGTGTCTACTATTATTCAAAAGATATTGAGATATCTAACTCCTAATTTTGACTCTAATGTATCTATAATAGAAGAAATGCAAGATTTGAAGAAGCTAAAGAAGGATGGGCTTCATGGAATTTTTATGACCTATGAGATGAGATCAAATGAAAAATGACCTCTCAAGAAGGAAGTTGATTTCAAGGTTAAAAATAAGTCAAAGGCCAAGAAGGACAAAGATGAGGTATGTTAAAATATTGATGATGAATTGATTTCCATGTTTTTTAGAAAGCTAAGAATAAGTTCAGGTAAGTACAAAGGTAAGTTTCCTTTCAAGCATTTCAAATGTTGAGAAATTGGAAATTTTACAAATAAGTGTCCTCATAAGTAGAATATTGAGGATGTTGATATAAATAAGAAATATTATAGGTCTAATAATAGAAATCAAAGTTTTAGAAGGTATGAAGGAAAGAAGAATTCATTTAGAAACAAGAAGAGATTCTACACCAAAGAATATAGTTCATAAGATGTAAGTGATTCAGACACATCTAGCAATGATGATAATAAAAATGAACTTGAACATAACAATAATGAAAGCCTATTCATAGGCATATAATTAGATAATAGGGGTGGTTCAAATGGGAAAGGTTTTATGACTAATTCAAAATTAGAGGAAGAAGAATACTATGACAATAAAAAAGCTGAAGTAGATCTTGAAATAGAGATGATGAGCGCCCTAGAAGAGTTAAAAATTGTGAAGAATAAGAATAAAAAACTAAAGTCATTAATTCAAGACTATGAATATGAAATTAGATTTTTTGAGGAAAGACTAAGAAACACTTCAAAGGAGTATGAAGAGATCATCCAATAAGTTGAAACCCAAAATGAGATTATGGTAGCAAGCCTAAAGGATAAAGAAGAAGACTGCAACAAATATGAAATTGAAATAAAATCTATAATATCTAAGTTGGATCTAGTATATAGCAAGGTAAAGAGCTTCATGAAATTTAAAAATAACACTAAAGTTCTAGATGATATTCTAAATATTCAAAAGTCTAGAAGTGATAAGATAGGTGTTAGTTTTTAAAGAACACCAAAAGAAGGCACCTCAAGTTGAAAAGAAGACTATTGAAGATAATAAGGTCAACATGAACAACCCTATCAGATAGCCCACTGCTATAAGGTATGTAAATTATTTTAATGGTTATTATTTTACATGTAGTTAGTTTGGTCATAGAGCAAGAGAATGTAGAAGATCCTCCAAGAATGAGTATTCATGGAACTATGAAAGGAGAAGAAATTAGTCAAAGGGAGATCGTAGTCCACATTAATAAAATGGTATGAATAAGGTGATCTATTATAACTATGATAATGTAGGACATATTTCAATATTCTATTCTAGTAAAGTAAGAAGGGCATCTAGTCAAGACAAGAAAATTCATAGTCTTGCCACTAAGAAATGGATTAAGAAGACAAAACCTATAGATGAAGTAAAGATGGAGAAAAATATTAAAGAAGAAGATTATATGAAAGCTCAGAGTATAGATAATGATTACTCAAGCCACATGTCAAGATATAAGAAAGGTCTTGGTACTCATCACTAATCAAAGAAGTAATAATGAAGAAGTGGATAAGAATAAGAAGAATGACAAGGTGAGTCATGATCAACTCATAAATCAAGGTGGAATGTTTACTACTGTAGAGCATAAATTAAAAATCAAGCAATGTCAAGAACACTTGTTATTTTCATTTTAACATTAACAAGGAAGTTAGAGAAAAGAATAAGGATGAGAAGGTGGATGATGAGATCAATCCAAAAGAGCCAATCAAGTATAGAAGAATGATGAAGAATATTATGACTTATGAAAAGAATATGGAGATCTAGGAATATCCTAAGTTTATATTGTTTTAGAGCCCTATGAAAAAGGGGTGGATCCATTAAGCTTCATGGATACATTCTTATATTAGCATAATCATGATGTTGTAGTCAAAGAAGCTCTGAACACAAAATATAGGTAATTGGTATAAGAGGTAAGATTCTAAAATCTATTTGTTATGAGTAGTTGAGCATGATATGTGAATACAAAGGGGGAGTCCCTATTTATATGATTGATATTAATTAATATCATTTGGTTTTAAGTATGGTCAAGACTTTTTTATTTTCTTTAGCCATGTCAAGAAAGATAAAAAGATATTATCTGAGGTGCTTCATAGACTGTGTTTGTTCAAATTTTGATGAAATAACTAGGAGAATGACTTGATTGAGAAGTTTTTGAGAATGGTTGTCATAAGTGGTTACAATAGTTTCTAAAGACTGTATATCATATAATGTTTTTGAGTGATAGTATCAACTCACAAAAAGAAGATTGGGATTTTAATAGTTTTAAATGATCCTTAATGTCTACTACTAACAAAATCATGGTGGATGATTTGTTTGGAGGGAGATATTTAGATTGTTGAATGAGCTTAATCTATATTAAAGTGATCTTGTAATCTATGTTCATTTTGAATGAGATGATAATTATGGAAGACCTTGTCATTAATGTCAAAGGAGAAGAAATATTAGAAAACATAAGAAAAGGAAAAAGATAAAAAAAGTTTTAAAAGATCAAACATGATCAAAAAGGAACAAAGAAAAGGAAAGAACCAGGTCTAATAGATGATTGCCATCAAGAAGTGGTTGATAAAGTTTTCTGAGTATGTTTGACATCAATGACAAAGGGGGAGATTATTGAACATTGTCATTGATTAAGGGAGAGTTTTTAAGATTTGTCTTTGAGTGTTGAGCTTTGATATTTAAATGTTGTCATTGATGTCAAAGGTTCTAATTACGATGCATGGTTCTTTCATTTATGTCAGTCTAATATTATTTATGTCAAAGTTTCTAGTGAAAATTATTGGTCAAGTAGGAATTAAGGTATGTATGATGAGTTTTGTTTTTATCACAATGAGCGTTGTTGATGTATGATAAAAATGAGGAGAGAATGTTGTTTGAAGAATGTTTTAATGTTAACCTAAGTGAAATCATTGAGAAGCAACATGTGTGAGTATAGGTCAGTATAATAATTGTAAATCATCTTGTAATGATTTTCATAGACCTTGTGAGATAGTATTTGTAGGTGGCATGATGAAAGGAGTGAGCTACAAAGAAGAAATTGTGTGCTTTGAAGATTTGTGTAAACAATTTTGAAGATAATCTAAATGAGATAAAAAGATGAGAATGATCCAAAGATTACCTGATAGTATTTGAGTCTGAGAGAGATTGTTTTACATTATATCTGAGGTGTTGAGGACCTCGAATATAATTAGAAGGTTATCTATGAATATCTATGTATGCAACTATAAAGATGTTATAGTCAAGATTTGAAAATCTATAAGTAGATCTAAAGAAGTTATGTTTAATTTATAAAGAAGAGTTAGTGTATGATATTGTTTGATCATACAAAAGAGACATTGAAACACTAAAGAGTTTCAAGGTGGAGTCTACAAAGTGGCTAAAAGGTTAGATTCAAGTCATAATAAGACTTCTAGGTCCAGGGTTAGAAAGCAAGAAGAGAGATGATGGATAGATGAGGTAACATGATTAATTTCCATGACATGGGTAAGAAGGTGAACATTTGAATAGGTGAGTCAAGTTTTTTTAAGTATGTGTATAACATTTTAGGTCTTGGTTTAAAAGGAAAAATCCTTGAAAATTATTTCAAGGTTTCTTGATTGCACAAAATGAAGAGTTGTCTACTTGAGAAAGTCTTCTCAATGATCATTGGCATGTGAAACATCTACATGATATATTAAGTTGTTCATGGAATATGATGAAGGGTTATAGCTCAAAGTTCTAAGCATTATTTTTTGGAAAGAGAGCTAAGTTTTATGAATGATTGCTAAGACTAGAAAATGGTCTAATTATAAAACCCTAACAATGACCCAATGTTCAAGATATTGTTATGAAGATATTATAATAGTTTGATATGGTCATACAAGATATTAAAGGTTGAAGTAAACTCTCTTATTCATCTCTAGGTGTGATTAGTTTGTTAAGTGAGTGAGAAGACCCTACAAAAAATTGCTTATCTTTCATAGATTTGTTATAGTAGACAATGTTGACTAAGTCAAAGTTATTAATTAGATGAAGATAAAAGTTTGATAATTTTAGTTTTTGTTCATGAATTTTTTTGGATATTTTATAGATCTTAGGTGTGCAGATTGGTGATTCAATTTAGCTAGTTATTAATGGACCTTATGGTGTAGATAATGAAGAAATCAGATAGAAGAGAGATGATTTCCTGATGAGTTTTCATGTAATTTTGATTCATTTAAATGAATGATGATGTTTTTTTGATCTTGAGTGACCTATTAATGATTTTTTGAAGCTTGGAAGTTAGTATAAGAAGTTGAAACATTGAAGGCAAAATGACTTATCTAGATGAGTGGAGTCTATGAGAGAGAAGGTTAGTGGATTGGTATATAAGATCAATAGTTTTTAGTAGAGTTGATGATATAATTGATTGAGGTTGATATAAGGATGTTTTAAGATCTTATCTATACATGCCTTGAAATCCCTTGAATATATTAAATCATTTATCATATGTTCATGTTTCCTTGACTATGTTTTTGAGTCAATTAGTAGTTTTGAGTGAAAATCTTGCAGAGGAGCGTTTGAGCATTTTTTTCTTGATTTTAAGCATTATATGAAGTTGGTGATGACCTTAAGGTCATGATGTTTCCAAATATATAATTTTTTTCCAAAATTTTTTGGCAAAATTGAGTATATACCTTAGTTGTTCAAGACAAAGTTTCTTTATATGTGCAGGCCTTTTATGAGAAGTGATTTAAAGAAGGGTTAAAGTGGTGATTGGACCAAAAAGGTATTTTAGACATAAATTTAAGTTATATAAGGGATATTAGAGTGGCTTATGACTTGTTCCTTCCATGTGAGGTGTTTGGATAAGATTTAAGAAAGATCAAAGGGTAATGTGTTGTTAAGAAGGTCTATTAAGTCTCCATAAGCATAAATGAAGAGTAAGGGATAATTGATGTATGGCCAACCTATTTTAATGATTGATTAATGACTAAGGCATGATATTTTAATATTATTTAACCTATTAATGGATGACATAAGTGATTTAAATGTGTGTCTGACCTAGAAAGTTATGATCAATTGACTTGTATAAAAGCAAGGTAGTTAGGCCTATTTTTGTAAGCTTAGAGTGGATACTAAGAGGATGCTTATAGAGTGAGATTAGAATAAGATAATAAATTGATATAGATCATTTATGAGTAGAAATATGTCATGTAAACCATAAAATTGATGTCATGAATATCTAACATAGGTTTTACATCTAAACATCAAGTTTAGAAGACCTAATCAAGCCATGGAAAGGGCTAGTTGAGTGAAGAGGGTTGAAGGTTAGTTTGAGAGGGATTGAAGAGAGTGAAGAGTAGAAGGAGTAGATAATAATCTATTATAGAAGCAATAAAGGTTTTTGATGGTGATCAAACTATTAGGTGGTTGAGTTGGTGATGAGTCATATATGGGGTTGGTGCCTCCTTATAGGTTGGAGCTTACTAAAGCCAAGTGGTGCTTGGTAAATTAGGGGTTGGTTCTCCTTATTGAGTTGGTGCTCATATAAATACTCTATTAACTTAGTTCTTGATAGATTAGGGTTGGTGCTCTAAATTGAATGATTGTTTAACTAAAGATTGATGTTTATTTTATGGGAATATAGTCCATTTGCTTCATCAGTGGTTTCCTACCTCAAGAGGGTTTCTCACATATATAGTGTGTTCATGTGTTTCATGATCTTACAATTTTCTACTTATGCTTTCTAAGATTTAAATACTTGTTGTAATGGTTCATAAATGGTTAAAAGGAATTAAAGTAATTTTTTTAAAGACTGATTCACCCCCTCTCAGTCATCCTTTTTCCAACAATTGGTATCAAATTAGGTCCTTTGGAGTAAGATTGAAATCCTAAAGGAGACCCTATGAAGTAAGGATGACTAGTCAACAAGCTCAAGGTGGTTTCTCTACTAGTAAGTCACTATTTTTCAATGGATCTAACTATGAATTTTGGAATGTCAAAATGAAGAAATATCTGATGTCACAAGGACATGATATTTGGAAGTTAGTTATGGATGGTTATATTGCACCTCCAATTCTACCAATATATGCAATAGGTAGGAAGGCTAGTGAGAATAACTCAAAGGCAATGCGTGCCATTTTGTGTGGCCTATCAAAGGTAGATCTTATAAGTGTAATGCATTATGTTTTAGCCAAAGACATATGGGAAAAATTGAAGACCATATATGAAGGAAACACCAAGGTAAATATGGCCAAGTTATAGACACACAAAAGACAATTTTAAAGCTTGAAGATGAATGAAGATAAATCCATTGCATCTTACCCATTGAGAGTTGATGAAGTGGTCAATATCATAAGAGGATTGGGATAAGAAGTGAAAAAGTATACTATTTTTCAAAAGGTATTGAGATCTCTAACTCCTAAGTTTAACACTAAAGTATATATAGTAGAATAAATGTAAGATTTGAACAAGCTAGAGATGGATGGGCTTCATGGAATTTTGACTTCTTATGAGATGAGATCAAATGAAGGAAGAACTATCAAGAAGGAAGTTGATTTCAAGGTTAAAAATAAGTCAAAGGCCAAGAAGGGTAAAGATGAGGTATGTTCAAATAATGATGATGATGATGATGATGAGTTGATTTCCATGTTTAATAGAAATCTAAGAACTGATTTAGGTCAGTACAAAGGTAAGTTGCCTTTCAAGTGTTTTAAATGTGGAGAAATTGGACATTTTACAAGCAAGTGTCCTCATAAGTAGAAGATTGAGGATGATGATATAGCTAAGAAATATTATAGGTGTAACAAGAGAAATTAGAGTTTTAGAAGGTATGAAATGAAGAAGAAGTCATTCAAGAATAAAAAGAGATTATACACCAAATAATATAGTTCATCAGATGTAAGTGATTCAGACACATTTGACAGTGATGATAAAAAAATGAATTTGAACATAACAATAACGAAACCCTATTCATAGGCATAGACTAAGATAATGAAGGTGGTTCCAATGGGAAATAAATGATGACTAATTCATAATCAAATGAATAATAATGATATGAAATTAAAGAAGCTAAAGTAGATATTGAAGTAGAGCTGATGAATGCCCTAGAAGAGTTAAAAATTGTGAAGAATAAGAATAAAAAGCTAAAGTCATTAATTCAAGACTATGAAGAGTAGATTAGATTATTTGAGGAAACACTGACCAACACTTTGAAGGAGTGTGAAGAGATCATCTAATAAGTTGAAACCCAGAATGAGATTATGGTAGCAAGCCTAAAGGCTAAAGAAGAAGACTACATCAAATATGAAATTGAAATAGAATCTATAAGAGTTGAGTTGGATCAAGTATATAGCTAGGTAAAGATCTTTGTGAAATTTGAAAATAAAATTGAGGTTCCAGATGATATTTTTAATAGTTAGAAGTTTGCAAGTGACAAGATAGGTCTTGGTTTTCAAAGAACACCAAAAGAAGGCACCTCAAGTTGAAAAGAAGACTGTTGAAGATAAGATGGTCAAAATGAATAAACCTATCAGATAACCCAATGCTATAAGTTATGAAAATTATTTTAATGGTTATTTTTTTACATGCAGTCAGTTTGGTCATAGAGGAAGAGAATGTAGAAGAACCTCCAATAATGAGTATTCATGGAACTATGAAAGAAGCAATTGGTCAAAGGGAGATCACAGTCCACATATATCAAATGGTATGAATAAGGTGGTCTGTTATAGCTACATAATGTAGGTCATATTGCAAGATTCTATCTTAAAAAAGTTAGAATGTCATCTATTCAAGATAAGAAGATTAATATTCTTGCCATTAAGAAATGGATTAAGAAGACAAACTCTATAGATGAAGTAAAAATGGAGCAAAATATTTAAAGAAGATTCTATGAAAGCTCAAAGTATAGATAGTGGTTGCTCAAGCCACATGTCCTATGTTGACCTCTTCTAACTAACTCTTAACATCCTTGATAGTCTTAGTCTAATGTTTTAAATCATCAAGCATACTTATGAGCTTAAATTCAAGGTCTACTTTATATTTTCCTTCTTCATCGTCATAGTAGACTTCTTCATCATACATGTTGTCTTCTTATTGATCACAAGACATTATTATACTTCTTAGGACCACCTTAAAGCTATTAGACTTGCCTTAAAGACAAGGATCTGATACCAATTTTTAGAATCATAATGATTAAGAGGGGGTTAAATCAGTCTTCAAATATTTTTCAACTTTACTTTATCATTCATGAACTATCAAAATAATAGAGTGAACTAGAAACACATTAAGTGCCATAAGTATGAAACAAAATCATAACACATAGAACACTTATTTGAGTGGGAAACCCTCCAAGGGAAGAAAAAAAACTGATGATGAAAATTGAATACAATCCTATAATACAAAAATCAAGATTTAGTGAAGTAAAAACTTTACTTGGAGCACCAACCCTAACTAGCTAAGTACCAACTTAGCTGAGCTTTAGTAAGCACCAACTTACAAGGAGGCACCAAAACCTTAAATGACCCAAAAAAAAACTCAACCACCTTAAACTCTTGATCACATCCATAAAATATTATTTCTCACACAATATATGATGATATCCATTCTTCATCTCTTCACACACTCCTATCTTTACCAAACTAGTCTCTAGCCTTCTTCATTCAATTAACCCTCTTCTTGACTAGGTTAGGTCATATGACCTTGATAATCAACTACAGTACCCCTATAATATGTTCATGATGGTTATTATATACACAATTTATGGTTTATAAGATATTATTTATCTCTTCAAGGTTTTATCTTATTCGATTCAGCTCTCTCAATCTCTAACAAGACCATTAGGCCTATTAGGCCTTGTTCTTATACTAGGTTATTGGTCATACACTCCTTTGTCAGTCATACACACTTGAAAATTTATATTTAACTAAAAATATGACTTATTACATGAAAAAAACATTAATAAAACATTATAATAGGTTGGTCATAGTGTATAGGATCCAAACCCCTTTTAGGCCTTAAGAAGACCTAATTGAATTAGGCCTTCATTAGCATACGTTACCCTTGGAACAACTTGAAAAACTATCATATTTATCTCACAAAAGGAAAATATAATATTAAACTTAAATTTAACCATACCAAGATCATATTATTTCCATGACACATTTTATCTCCAACCACCACTTGAAGCATGCCATTAGCATTGTTCACAATTAGGCTTGTGCTTATCCATAAAATCTATCTTGAACAAATTAAGCATAATCTTAATTTTGAAAAATAAACATGAAAATAAATCACAATTAAAAAGGATGAATTACCTTAAAAAATTCACCAAGTTCATTATAATTCATTACACAAGGCAAAAGGACTCAAACCCTTCTCTGCAAGTAGCCCACTTAGAACTGCCAACTAGCTTCAAAACATAGTCATGGAAACATGAATTTATGATACATGAAATGGAATAATTAATAAATTAAAATGCATTAATATGATATTAAAACAACCTCATAAAAAATTTCAATAAATATATCATAATCTCTAATAGCAATATTGGTCTTATAGACCAATCTCATGATCTCACTGTACACAAACCTCATTGAGTTAGATAAGTCAATTTGGGAGCAATTTTATAATATATAAAATCATATCCAACTATTATATATAATATATAAATGAATTAAATTTATTTAAAAACATCCCCACTCATTTTTAATTATTCCTAATCCATGATAACACAACCCTAACAACTTCTCACTTCTGCCTGGTTTTTTCACTATTTGCACCACTGGGTTTGTTAGTGATTAGTCAACTTGTATGACTAATTTAGCACCCCTAAGGTATATAAATTGATTGAAAACCACCATGTAAATAATATAAAATTATCAATATTCAATCTTCATCCATTTATCAACTTTGACTTGGCAACTCTTCCTATTATAATAAATCTTTGAGAAACAAGGCCTTTCCTATAGGGTCCACTCACCCACGTGACAAATAAATCACACCTGAAGATGCCTGAGAGAGTTGAATTCATGATAAAATCAATTAAATAGTCATATTACACCATTATAATTAATTTATAACAATATTTTTCTCATTGAATCATTATTAGGGTTGTAGAGAGGGTTAACACTATTTTTGGTGTTAACAATTGTTCATAAAGGATTACCCCTCATTTCCAAAACTAATGCCTAGAGATATTATATAATATCCTTAAAAATATCTCCTCAATATATTAAGTTACCATTCATAAGTTTCATGTTCTAATAAACTCTTTAAAGTCTTTCTCAGATTGAGAACCCTTCATTCTAAGCACACAGTAGACCTCAAAACTCTTTTTCTTTCCTTAAACTTAAAATTTTGACCTAAAACTTGGTCAACATGATTGAAAAAAAATGAAATAACTTTTTAAATTCACACATACTAATAATTTCTTATAAAATTTATCTTGATACCCCATCTGGCCACCATCTCTCTCTTTTTCTCTCTAGGTCTTTGACTTACAAGTCACATTAGGCCTTGAAACCAACCTTCTAGCCACTATCCCAGCTATCATCACCTCATACACATGTCATAAAAACTATTTCCATGATAAACCACTACCATAAATTCTTCATATGCATTGACAATACACCATGACACCTCAGTAGGCCAGACATGATCTATAACTAGTCTAGTTACATGCTAGGTTTATAGGTCATACCCCTGTAGGCTTACTATGAGACACTCATGAGTGATCCAATGCCTCATATGCATACTCAATTAAATCTATACATACTATTATGTCTCTATGCATCCATATTAATAATACATCATGCTCCTTTATGAACAAGACTAGGCATCCTATACACAAGCCTTCTCAAGTCTCTTGTTAGGTTCAAACACTTGACAACTTTTGAAATTGAAATTAAAACACTCTTTTATGATTCTACACCTTTATCACATGCCTTATATGTTTCTAAACCAATGTCATACCTCTCAAGGATTTAATCAAATAAAAACATTATTCAATGACCTCATGAACAACCTTTGACATCAATGATAATTTCAATGCCAAATATAAATAATAGAAGCAATGATCAACATTAATCCCATGATTAATTTATTGATTCTAAAGCTCTGATCCATTTGATACTAAAGTACATAGTTAAGGAAATTTTTCAATTTATCCCAGTATCCATTCACTAGCAAATCCCCTTATTTAATATTATGAAAATAAATAAAATTTTGATTAAAGTATAGCTGTGGAAGCCATCATGACCTAAATAATTTCACAAACTATTCCCAAGTGGTGTTGGTTAAGTTGAGGATTGTCTCAAGCTTATCGTTTTCCCACCAAGTTATTGATTTTCCATCAAGCTAATAAGCTCCATAGACTACCTTTATGACTTTAGAATAATTATAAATCTTGAAATACTTCTCCATTTATGTTAGTCATGCCTTAGATTCATCCCATAAGATAGTTCCATTTAACTTGGGTGGATTCACCTTTTTGCATGCCAACTCTGCATCTACGTGGGATCTTGTATCTTATAGCACTTCCTCATACCTATAATATATAAGATGTCCCTAGTCTTTAGGATGATTTTTAGGTTCCTCCTAAGCATTCTCCTCTTAATGGCCATACACTTCCTACTCTATAACCATGATTCAATCCCTAGTATCCTATTTGGTTACAAGGATTTGGTCTAACTTTACAACTTCCTTAGTGGCAAACTGATTTGGATCAAAAGTGTGTTTGGTATTAAAATTACCCTCACCTTTTTGTATACCATGCACCATTATTCTTCTTGATTATAAAGAGAATATTTTTGCATTAGTGGATGTATTAGTTCCTATAGTTTGAGCCTCAACTCTAATACCACAATGTAACAACCCCACTAGGTTTTATCAAAATATAGCAATTTTTTAAAATTTAATTACACATATTCATCATTTATATTTCACCACAAGAAACCTAATTAGTGATCTTTAACTAGTTATATTAACTTAGTTAACCAATAGGTTTATAGCTAATCCACTTAGCTAAGGATCACCATGAACATATATAATAATCATGAACAATACCAAATAACCAATAAATACATGTAATCAAAAATGAAATAGTAAAAATTCATCTATGAATGACATAACTTATAACCACTTATATATAAGTATAATGCATAAATATTATAGTTTTTAGAAATACATAATAATATCTTAAATGATAAAACATAATACAAATTTCTATGGAGTAGAGTCTCCATGACTCAAGATTATCCATAATTCAAGTATCAATCTATAATCTCAAGTGTAGTCCCTAGTATAATACTTTAGCTGAGAGGGATAACATTCATCTGATCACTTTTCCACACCAACCACAAACTTTATATCCTCCAGACTATCTCCTAAACAAGGGGATGGCCCTCCCTTCATGGATGGGTAGATAATTATGGTACGGAAATCTAGAGTAACAAACCATAACCCATGTATTGAAGATATCCAATACATAATATGTAACATAAATAAATCCATTATAATATGATATCACACAAATATGAAAATTATATCAACATAAGAAATGATAATGTTTAATTAAAATATTACTTTGGCCAAAGTTTTTAATAATTAATAATCTCTAGGATTAGTCAAATTCATACACACCACTCGACTTAATTACTCCTCATCTTGCATTGATGGAACTAATTAAGCTATTAGAATCCATCCACTACTTATTTAGGTTTATGAATGAAATATTATTTAAAAATATATAATAATATAAAAAATTAATAGATTCATTCACAATATTCTAGTTTAGATAATAAAAATCATGCTAAACATAGAAATATCTAATACATTTATTTAGTTTGTCAAATGAAATAAAATGAATCCAAAATCATCGAATTTATTATATAATAATAATAAAAAAAATAAAAAATAGTCCTCAATATAACATACCATTTGGGTAATGATTTTTATGGACTACCAGTTACTTAAACCACAAGCAACTTATAATGTTATTTCTCCCTAAAACAACATTATATCATAGGCTTATATAATTTTTCATATTATACATAAAACAAAATCTAGTCAAAAACATTATAATATGTTTTTATATTTAAAACTCATAAATACACAATTTAATACTTTTAATCAACATTAAAATATATACACAAGCATCCATTTATACACTATTATGATTGTAATAATTTTATACATAACATAGCTATATACATCAATGTGTGTGTGTGTGTCTATATATATATTATTTACCTAATTTGTTATGTAATTAAAAAACATATACATTATACCATTTATATGTATAATTTTTAGAACTCATAAGTATGACTTTAATAATTTATATATACACTTCATTTTATACAGTATTATCTTAAGATGACATCCATTGCCATTAGTCTTAGAGTATATTATGTACACTAAGTATACATCCAAATATCAAACCAAGGCCCCATAACTATTTTATAAATTGGAAAAATCCCACTATACTTGTTTAATTGAAAGATACAAAATTTCATACATAACTATTCATTTTAATAATTCCTTTTTAATAAAATATATCAATTCAATTGATTGAAAATTGACATTTCTATTAAATTCATATAAACTAATTCAAACACATAGCTAATTATTCCCAACTCAAGTTTGCTATTATAATCAACTACACACAATTGACTATACACAGTCATGCTACCTACTATGAAACTTGTAAATAGATCAAAGTGTAGTTCAAGTATATATTCGCAATACATAGTCAAGCTAAATAATTATGTAATTCAAATATTTTAAATTCAACTAAATCATAATTATAGCATTTCCATATTTAAACTTTATGTAAATATCTTTTGTATAAGGCCAAGTTCATAAACAATAGTTCATACATTCATTTACTCGCACCCAAAATATCATATTGTTCTCAAAACCCAAATAAGAATAAGTATGTATGTTACAACCTCTATAAAAAGTCATTCATAAATACTATGATCATAATTTAAAATGTGTGAATTATTTTGAATATAAATCAATAGATCCTATAGTTATTCCAATTTAACCCATAAAATGTTTCCCTCCAAATCTCTATATTCTTACACACACACACACACACACACACACACACACACACACACACACACACACACACACACACACACACACACACACACACACACACACACACACACACACACACACACACACACACACACACACACAAAAAAAAAAAAAAAAAAAAACTAAATATTATATTTTGTATATAGAACCCATATTTTTATACCTAAAAATACAAATATGTTTACACAATCAAACCCACATATAGTCCAAAGTTTTTATTTCTATCTAAATACTTTAATAAATATACAAAAAATTGGTTTGAAACAACTACCTTGAGCCATGTTATACATATACCCATCAAGAATAATATTTTAAGACTAAATAGTGATATTCAAATTGAAAGAGAAGTTTAGGATATAGATTCTTAAAATCCTAAAACAACCATGGCATATTCTATGGCTCTACCCAATCCCCTCAGATTACCCTAGGTTAGATGTAAGGTTGTGTGGAGCCTGAGCCTCTCATAGGGCCCTAAATATAGCCCATTTATTCAAATTTTCAAGCAAAGAAAACACAATAACCATATACATTCAAGCATCCATTCCACATTTCACACATAAGAATTTAATTAAAAAACATACATGTGAATTTATGAATGCCAAGGAAGCCAAATATTTCCCTTCTTCCTTCACTTGTTCACCCTTATTCTCCTTCTATCTATCTCCTTCTCTATTTATGTTATGTGTCATGTCATGCCCAAAACCCACCTTATCCTTTATTTTTATCCTTCTCAATTTCTGTAATCACCACCATCTTCTCCTCCATTAACACTAATTAAATTAATTGAACATAATGCATGGAAATATAACTCAACCAAACTCTATAGTCTAACACCATGTAATACATAGTCATTTCTCCATGATTTTTTCAAAATGATGGTTAACTCAAAGTCAATGGGTGATTAGAAACTCTAATCATCTCAAGGCTTCCAAAATAATAATTTTATAATCTATATAGTATTTTCATGATATTGACTTCACAAATAGCCTAAATAATCAAATAAACCATAAATCACTTAACCCCAATGCTTATTCCATGCAACGACTATCAAATTAGTCAATACTAACTTTTCATGCAAAGTCGACTACTCATTTTATCATATTAACTATATAGTATGGGCAATATTAATATGTACTTCAAATACTATAGTTAATAGTTACCATGTCATTCACAAACAACCTTTATGTTGTCAAAATGATTTTACTTAAATAATTTAACAATAATAATCAACATCTAATCTATTATGAATATGAAACCTTTGATCAAAATTTAATCAAATACAAAGATATTTTAAAATAATATTATTTATATCTTTCAACATTTGGATAAACATATATATTATAATAATAATCTATAATTATTATTATCTAATTCTTATAGATCAATAAGAATAATGGAATCCATCATAACATCATATTGTTAAACTATTCAACCATACCAAATAAGGAAATAAGGAAAGTAAAACATAAATGAATTCACTCATCCAACCAAAAAATTACATCATATAATATAAACTATGTACAATCACAAAAATTAACAAAATCAATTAAAAAAAAATCAACATGATCATCAACAATAATCAAGATCAAACTAGAAAACATATTAACAAACATCAAAAGGAAAAGTACACAAAATAAGCTATGCTATTTATCTCAAATAATTATGAAACATGATATATTATGTGGTGTGTTCATCGGTTTTTAGGTTCATTCTCTATCATCCCCCAATGTCTCCATCTAAACCACCCTCTTGGATGAAGCTCTCCCTCCATCACACTCTAAGGGAAGAATCTATCTTGCATCCACCTCACAACAATGAATGTATTTATCCTAAAACATCATTATATCTATAAAATAATATGGTATAATTAACAAACATGACCATAATGTACAAAATATAAATGTACTATTAACTCATAGCAAACTAATCATGTAAATTAAGCAACACATAGCTATCCCATAATCAACATAAGTCATAAAACTTAATCAGATATTAGTTAATTAAATAATCAACCATAATAATCCATGGATCAAACAAGTTATTCATCTTATAGATAAATTGGGATGTGACTTTCGCTATCACAAAAATGTATGTACCGGTGCAATACCTCTAAGCTAGCAAGTCAACAAGATGATGCCATGTGGTATCATCCCACTAATCCATTATCCAAGAAAAAGTTCATATAGAGTATGAAGCCTACAAGTTATTAGGTGAGCTAGATGACACCACATGGAATAATCCCACTACCTTGCTCTCTTAGAAATTTTTTTGTAGGACAAAATGAATTCAGAGGCCCAATAAAGTGTATTATTTAGAGGCATGGATTTAACTAAAAAATATGTGGTGGCTAGTTATCCTATGGAAATCTCAACTGAATTCCCCATCTAAATTTATTATTGATTTTGTCTAGCTTGGGCCTCAACATTTTTATGATGTAGTAGAGTGGGATTCACCCCTAATGGACTACAAGTGGGCATGGAACATCAATGATTGCTATAACTTCCCCCATGAGTGGGTGAATTTGAACTTGAAATTAATTTTTAAATCTCCAAGCCTTCATTCTTATTTAATATTAGTTATTATACCATAATAACGTCTATCTCTATTTGGATAGTAAAAGGAGATAAAACCAAACATTTTCTTCATTTCTAGGATAATTTCTTCCCTTTCTCATTTTAGCTTATAATTATATAGTTATTTTCTAAGTATTTGATGATCATATGAGTTTCTTAGTATTATTAATCAAAATGGAAATTATCATAACTAGAATATTGCCAAGTTTAAGTGGTCATTCTCTACACCTTTTTAAGGTAGTGATGACCTTCTTTCTTGTAGTCATTCTCTCTCCCAGACTCTTTCATTATCTTTAGTGGGAGTTGTGTTAAGTGTGGCTCAATTAGAGATAAGTTTAAATGGGTATTTATTACATCAAATGGCTCAAAGTTAACTTGTGTTTATAAAAATCATTTTTACCTCTCTAACTCTAATATTTTGATTTTGATTTATAATTATGTTAATCTAGGAGCATATCAATCTTAATTCAACTATCTTTTTTGGTTGATTTTATCAATTTGTCTGAGAAGTTTATCATTATTGTTGCATTTTTTAATTCTTCATAGTAAAATCATGAGAGAAGTCATCTTGTGAAAGGAATTAAATCTTGAAATCCTAAAAACCATTAAATAATTTAGTTAGAGTTAATTATTTTGATTCAAATCATTAAAATAGTCCCCTGATAAGGAATAGTTAACATTAACCAACTAAGTGAATACTATCATACCAAGACTTGATACATATAAACATTAGGGAGGTATTTTATTCATGGGATATCCCTCTTTTCATGAGAGGATAGGGATTAAAAACCCCTTTAACTAATTATTGGTTGCATGTCAAAACCCACATCAACATGTTCTAGTTCTAGAAGGAGGGTCAAGCCATGATTTGAATTCATTAGTTGAAAAATTGAGATAAGGCATTCTAGAACCCATCTATCCCACTAAGATAAATATTATCTTAATATGGATGGTAGAATAATTAACACCTAATCATAATATGTTGGGGACAATGTAGATCTCTTAGAACTCCCTAACTATAAAATACCAAAGCTAAGAGTTAACAAAGGGAATTGGAAAGTGAAGCTCATCTACTAGGCCGGTAATTCTTTGATTGTTACATCTATGCCTTTAGTTAAACCATTTTTTATCCTCTAGTATTTACTTATGACCAAAATGGTTTAGCTTGGACAAGGAGGCTTTTATCATGTGGTTTTCCAAGCCATAACTCATGATTTGCCAAACAACACATACAAGTTCTATTTGAATTTTATAATTAGAGGTGTCTAAACTATAGAGGAAAATATTTAAGACTTTAAAGATTCTCTAATTAGAACCTATATCTAACATGAGGATGTTTCCTATAGATTGTTTCCCTACTCCTTATAATAATTAGCATATGATCAATATTTTAGATTTACCATTTAGTCTATTACTACCTAGACCAAGTTGAAATCCATGTTTATAAACCATTTTAAATTTCCCATTGACCTTTTAGTCCTATATTATAAATTCACAACTTTTAAGAGGGATAAAAATGATCCCATGAGTATGTTTAATGCTAAATTTCAAAATCTATACCAACATCTAAAAGACTCTTACACCCAGGCTGAAGTAGCTACCATATAGAGCTATCTTAGTGATCTAGTTTTGATAACCTATATGTTCTTTAGGAGGATCCTAGAAGCCTTAACACCATTATCTTTGGCCTATAATGAATCTATAAATATTGAGAAACAAATGATTCCATAAGGCTATGGAATTGTCCCTTTACCATAATTGGGTCAACCAAGTGTGTATAAACAAATACCAATGATTAAATAATCCCTACAACAATATACTATGTTGACCATGTAGTTTCCTAGATAAACAACCAATAATTGATCCTAATATATTACAATAAAGTTACTACTACACCAAACACTAGTGGATACATTATGTCTAGAAGCACCTAGAATGGACTTCCATCTTAATTAAGACCCAAATTCTAGGCTAGCAAAAATCACACCCATGCACCTATAACTAGATTTCAACCTCAATCACCTAGCCAACCAAGTTATAGCATAGATTCAAAAGTGAGGAATATGAAATAGTTATTTCAAAAACTATCCAATGATGTGACCAACCTACATAGGTAGGGGGCTCAAAATTCTAGTCAAAATGCTAATAACTAGTCTCAAGGTAGGAATTTCAATTTCCATATACCTAATAGTCAATGAAATTCTTGGATTAATAATGGGAATGTTCCTAGTCCCCTTGATGGTAGAAATTATAACTATAATACCTCCCATTATGTGAATTTAATGGACCTAACCTTAAATACTTGGTACATGTTTCACAATACTATGTAACATATAGAAACTAACTACACATAATTTATAGATGCCTCAAACATCTCATAAAATAAGGTGGATAACATGTAAATAATGTGTACTCCTGGTGATAACTAGAACTTGGAAGGGGGAACCAATATGTGGTCTTTGTGTTAGACATTTATGAAATTTACTTAAAAATGAGAATGAGTATGAGGACAACCTATAATAGATCCATGTTTTCAGATAGTTCTATAGAGGGAATAATTACCAACTAAGGAGTAAGTCAGAAAATCTAATGATCACTTCTACTCCATCAAACAACACTTAGGTTCCACATGATGTAAATTCATGTAATAATCCTCCTACACCCAAATCACCTCCAACTTATTGTCCACCTAAGAATATTACAACATATACTTTGAATAATAAGTAACCAAAGAAGACCAAAATTATTTATGATATAGTCTAAGATACCAATAAAACTAAAGACAATATAACTATGTATAAGTTGCTTCAGATTTCTAATCAAAGAAAATTGATTTTAAAATACTTTTTTAATATTAAAGGGAAAGAATATCCTAATTTTTCTCATGAAAATGTTTCTCTCTATAAGGAGAAGATTGAAACTCATCCTTTCCTCTTAACATTTAGAATATTTGGCAAAAACTTACATAACTATTTGGCTGAATCATGTGCCTTGGCAAACATCATGCCTTATGCCATTTTCAAGAAATTGGGACTAACACCTATGAAGTCAAATATAAAGGTTGTCTAATTGGATAAAACCAAGGTGAAGGTAGTGTGATAACTTATAAATTTCCACATGTAATTTGACTATGATCTAAGAATTCAATAATCCATTGATATCTAAGTGGTGAATATCCCAAATGCTTATAACATGTTACTGAGGTGTGACTAGTCAAGGACTCTAGATGTATATGTGGAAATTAATTTCAACTACATGTGGCTACCTTGGCATGGTTTTCCCAATCAAATCAGTATAGAGTAAGAACTCAAGGTGGTTCATATGATCATTGTGTATAATAAGACAAATGAGATCCTTTATGAGGAATATGAAAAGGAAGTGTATGTGCTCAAAAAATAAGAAATAAGCATAAGATCCTCTTTATTTACATGATCAATATATAATAGAGCCTAAAAATGGAAGAATTAGATCTGCTTGATGAAAGATACTTTGGTGAATAACTAGAGTTAACATCCTTACCAGATATCCCTACTACATATGATATCCTAGAGTGTGATAAGTCAATAAGAAGAAAAGAATGTTTGTGTTATTCATAAATAAATCAGAGAAATGACACAATCAGGGATGATAGTCAAAATTCTTCACTATGAGGTGAATGTTATAACATCACTACCCCTACCCAAGATGCTAGTGCAAATAAAAGTGTCAGACTTGTGGACCTTAAAATTTTATGGTTCAAAGTCTAAAAGTGGATGCAATGTTGGGGTAGAATTGATTAATCCAAGAGGGAAGTTTTATCTAGAAACCTACCATCTATAATTAAATTGCACCAATAATGTAATTAAATATGAAGCATTGGTCCATGGTCTTTTATTCACCATTGACAAAAAAGTTAAGAATGTCAAAATATTGGTCGACTCTAAATTGGTATTTAGATAATATTAAATCAATATTATTGAAATGATAAATGCTTGTCCAAGTATCATAGTAGAGTTTGTAACATGATTGAAGAATTTGATGCCTTAGCATTCAGATATTTCTTAGATAAAGAAATTATATATAAGATGCATTGGCCATTGTTACGAGTACCTTGGAATCAATTACCCATTCAAGAATGATAAGATTCTCATTATAGTTAGTCTATATCCCCTTAGTCCCAAATAACATGAACAATTTCCAAGTCTTTATTGATGACTAACACATACTATAATTCATCACCAACATTGAAGTATTTGTAGATCATATCAGTGATGAATATGATTGAGAAGACTTTGAATTGGAAAACAATGAGGTGATAAAAATGAAGTGAACACCATAACCAAAAGAATGATCTTACTAAAATGGTTAATCGATATGGATTATAGTGATAACAATAAGGAGACAACCCTTATCAAGGGTATGTATCATGATAAACACAACTTGTATGGTGAAAATGAAGAGAATAAAGTGTTTTTAGGAACCAATTTCACCCTAAAAGAGAAATAAGAGTTTGCAAAAACTCTCAAAGAATTCAAGTATGTGATTTCATGGAGTTATGAAGATATCACAGTCTTCAGAACTTCCATTTTAATACACACTATCCCCTTAAATACTAGAGTCAAGATATTTAGGCAAATACAAAGGTATGTGAATCCACTACAAGAGCCCCTAGTTTTTAAATAAGTACAAAAACTATTGGTGGCAAGGATTATCTTATCAATGAGACATTATATGTGGGTTTCGAACCTGATACCAATAAGGATAAATAATGGGGAGATCTAACTTTATGTTGTTAATTTACAATATACAATTAATAACTTAAGGTTTTACAGATATAATTTAATTTTTAAAATTTACTTTATATTTTATAGACACATTTTATAATTTATATTATATTAATTGTATTTGGTAATTATATCAAATTAATAAAACATAATTTAATTAACTATTTTCCAAATAATTTTTATTTTTTAATTTTTAAAAATTTATAATTTATATTCTTACTCTTAATTTATTTTTAAATTCAAACCTTCTAATTTCAATTTTATTTTATTTATACTCATAGGGTTATTTTTTTTTATACTTTTTGATTTAATTATATTTTTTTCTTTTCTTGTGTTTTTTCCCCCTTCTCTTTTTTGACTCACATAGACATCATTGAGATTTATTGTTATATCTATAAAGGAGTAGTTTGGTCTACAATATAAATAGATTCATTCTCATACCTTGATGATGGTTCATGGAGTGTGAACCAAAATGTCATTAATTAGGTCAAAAAACATTAACACAAATTTTTATAGAAATTATAAATTTTAATTATGTAACCTCATCAATGTTTCTAAAAAGGATAACTACCCATTGCCTTCATTGGATGAAGTGTTACATATTATAAATAGTGTCAAAATGATGTCCTTCCTTTATGGGTATTTGAGATATAATCAATTGGTGGTTGATTATGAAGATAAAATCAGGATAACTTTATCTACCAAGTAACACACTTATACATACAAAAGAATGCCTTTTGGCTTGATTAATGTGATTTCCACCTTTTAAAGGGATATGAATATTCAATTCAAAGACTTAATGGGAAAATACATAGTTGTGTATATGGATGACCTTATGTTTTTAATAAAATGAGATCAAATCATATAAAGGACTTGAGGAAAGTAATGCAAAAGTGTAAAAACCATGAGATTTCATTAAATCCAAAGAAGTGTATATTTGGAGTGATTAAAGGAAAATTACTAGGCTAAATTATTTTTAAAAGGGGTATTGCTATAGATCCTAATATATTGGAGGTAATCTTGAATATCTCATAGCCCAACACTAAGAAAGAGTTAAAGAGTTTCTTTGGCAAGATCAACTTCATGAGAAAGTTCATCTCATGTTTTGTTGAGATAATCAAACCACTTAATAGCAAGCTAAAGAAGGAAATCAAGGTGAATTGGATTGTTGAATCAAAGGTGGACTTTGACCGAATCAAGGTTTCCATTGCTAATATACCCATACTCATTATCTCAAAATACACATAACCCTTATATTTGTAGTCATTTGCATCAGAACACTCTATGGATATCATGTTAACTCAATAGAAGGAGTTGGGAGATAAAAGGATGTCTTTCATGAGAATCCAACTCAAAATTTTTGAATCAATATATTCCACACTTAATAAATAGGCCTTTTCTTTAATCAAGACTGTCAAAAAGTTTATAAATTACATTATGTGAAGCAAGATGTTCATTGTGGTACTTAAACTATCATTGGAGGCTTTATTAATTCAGAATGAATTAGGTGAGAGGCATGGTAAATAGATGACCATACTCTAAGAGTTTGACCTAGATAATCATTCAATGAATATTGTTTGAGGATAAGGATTCTATAAAACCATTATTGAAGTAGATCCCTAAATTGTTTGCCAATAGTACTCGATGTATGACATCATAGATGATGATTCATACATGGACATAGTCAGATATTTTCAAAATAATGAGTGTCTAAGGCACTTGAATTCCACTCAATTTTTATCACTATGGCTAAGGAGCAGCCACTTATCATCAAATCTAGTTTAATCTATAGGAAAAATCATGAAATAATATACTTGAGATGCCTGAATAAATAGAAAGTAGCTACATTACTCAAATATTTCTATGGGAAATATAAAACTGAGCATGGTTTATGAAGTAATACCACTAATCAAATAATGTAAGTGGGATACTATTGGATACATCTTTTCAAAGATTTTTATCTACATGTGATGAAATTCAACACTTGTCAAGACATTATATCATGTCAACTCATCCCAGTTATGCCACTATTATTGATCATTGAAGATCAGCCCTTTTATAAGTGGGGATTGAACTTAATGGGAGCCATCAATTTAAATTCCTCTACTAGCCACAAATTCATTCTTATAGTGATGGGTTAGTAAACTTGTTGGATTTAATCTCAACCATTTTAAAATTTCACCACTTACATAGTCATTTAATTCTTGGAGGAACACATTATCACAAGGTTTGGTATGTGCACCACTTTTGTATGTGACAATGGTCATGGTTTATCCTCCCTACAATTCCTTGATGGGATTATGATCATCGAGTAACTCTTAAAGTTTTATTCAAATCATTATCCAAAAGATAATGGGTTAGCTGAGTCCACAAATAAAAATTTATTGAATGTAATAAATAATATTATAGGAACAAACCCAAGGGATTGACATAACATGATTAAATTTGTTTTATGTTCAGATAGAACTAGGTTCAAGTCTACCTTGGGGACCTCCCCCTATCATATGGTATATGGAAAAGATATAATCTTCCTAACCAATCTGAAGATCCCTACATTGTTAATCATAAAAGAGCACCTATAAAATAATTATCCAATATAAGCCCACCTCTTGAACCTCATATAGTTATAAGAAAAAAGAGATTTAGCCTTATGACACTTTAGAAAACATCAAGAGGTAGTCAGATTTTGGTTTTACGAAAGAGCCAAAGTGAAGGCCTTTTGAGTCTCATATTTGGTCCTCTTATGGGATAGGGCCCATGAAAAAAGGGACAACATGTAAAATTTAATGCATTGTGGCTCGGTTCCTAACAAATTTATGAAATCATAGGTGAGAACGTATTTCACCTAAGATGTCTTACTAGTGAGGATGTTGCATTTCCTATCAATAGATAATTCCTCTAGCACTACTTCTAGGCTTGAGTGGCTTGGAAGGCCCTTTAAATAACCTATCTTTTACTTTATATTTTTCTTTCCTTCCCCTTATTTTTTATCTTAAGTTTACTTTTATTTGTTTTCTATTTTCATTGTTAGGTTTTTTGTAATGGTTTTTGTCTATTGGTTCCCCTATTAATCAAATGAATGAAGTCAAAGGTTGTTGCAAGAGTAATATAGATGACACTCAAATATCCTAATGAAAATTTTACTAGAATAAATGGTATAAACTATTATTGTTGCTTGGTTCATTTATTGAATTTTAAAGTTGATTTGTAATAGAACTTGTGAATTTAGAATAGTTATTTTCTTATTGTGATCCATCTCAATCACTTAAAGAAATATTAGAATAAAAATGTGGCATTGCTTAAATTCAAGTTTGTATTAAGCCATATTGAACATGATGATTTCCTTATACCCATGGATTGGTCCCCAACCCTCTATGGATGAATTGAAAAATATCCTTTTTAAATAATTGAGATAAAATAAAAAATTCTCCTCAAAAGGGTAATCTTGGCAACATGCACCACTATCTTTCCAACCTAGTTGGTAGTGGATCAAAGCCTTTGTAAGGGACTAGATGTACCTTTGTTAGGGAGATACATGCCTAGACAGTAGTATAGTAATGCTCACACCACTTCCCCCCAAGATAAAATGAAAAATATTTCCCTTCAGTAGTTCTAAACTTATGAAAACATGAATTACTACATGTGAATGCAAATCAAATGAATTAATAATTCAAATCACACATAGATGGTTTTGATAGGATTATAGATTGGTATGTCACTTTTTCCTATTAAATTTTGTGCCTTTAAATTATGAATTATTATAAGTGATTTATTTTAGCTAATGATTTTTCTTGTGAAATTAGAGATTTTGGATTCTCAAAATACTCAGGAGTATTTCCCAACAGGAGTCATCATTTGTTGTTGCTTGCACAACACACCCCATTTTTAGAATAAAAATGGGGACCCTCTTTATTTATTTTGAAGTCTGGTATTATACCTTAAGGATTTTATTATGGTTACTTGTTTAAATAATTATTCTGGGGGATGCCTATTCTACCAAATTTGAAGATTTAAATATGAGCGTGCTTCATTATTTTAGTCAAGCCTACAAAATTAACTTTGCATTAAAAAATACATGTCATATAAATTCACATCTCAAGATAATTTATTTTTAATATATGAATTTACATAAGTCTAATAAGTCTTAGTTTACTTTTTTTCTTATGTTTTGAAACACATTTTATAGCTCCCTTTTAGACTATTTTTCCTTAGTTTTATACAAACTATCTGACTTTTTGGAGTTTTATTACTTCTTTTCCTAAGTAATTTAAATCATTTTTCTTCCTTTTGATTCAAAGGGGATAAGTGATTATAAGGATTTATCCTTTTGCTTAGTTGTTTCTCATTAAAATAGATGAAATTGGCTTATAAATCAAGCAAGTGACTAAACATTATGTATTTTTCATATTATATACTTAGTTACTTTTTATCTTTTGGCTTGGCCATTTTATTCAAATTTACTTAGCTTTTGGATTTTAAATCAAAGATTTATCACTGGGCTTCATTTATTCTTGGCTTGTAGATACCTAGATCATTTTTTATGCCACTTAGTGACTTATTATGGCTCCCAACAACCTAAGAAAATTTGAAAAATATTTTCATCACTTAGTCATTTTTTGACTTTTGACTTAGCCATTTAAATTTGAACTAGTTAATCATTACTTTGTAAATTGAAGTTACTATGTCTCTTCTATATTATTCTCATAGGTGCCTAGGTTTATCTCGACACCACCTAGTAACTATTGATAAGTATGAACTCACATGTCAAACTATCACCCCTATAATTTGAAACTTTTCTTATCATGATTTTATGACCTTGTTCAAAGCTTTATCATACTTATGTGATCTTTAAATGGTCTTTGTAAGGTCTTATTAGTATTATTTACGGTAATATCTTTACCAAGATTTCCAATGCCTTCAAATTTAGTATAGTGATTATTATGGGTATGCCATGATGTTTCAATAGGGTACATAGTCTACCAGGTTAAGTCATTTCACTTGATCACTTGGTTTAAAGCTTGCTAATCTTGTTTGATGAAATTAAGGTATTTTAACATTTTTTATGGTTTTTAGAGAAAGTTAGGTTTTTTTTGTGGAAAAACTAAGCCTTATCAAAGTTTAATTCTTGCATGAAACATTTGATCAAGTGGAAAATGTAATTTCAAACTTTATTAAGTGTTAACAAGGTTTACTCCATCTCCATGAGGTCATTTTCACATATGTTGATCTTTTGTGCACTTCATAAGGTTCCAAAGCTATTTTCAAAATAGAATATGAAGAGAGGTACATAAAAATAGATTTTAAAAGATAATAAATGAAGTGTAAAATGTGCATATGGGTCAGATCTGTGAGTGCAGGTTAGAAGATGATTAATATGATAGTTTCAATGCCAAAAAGGTAGTTTTAGGAGTTTGTAAGGACTTGGAGTATTCACTTATAGGTGAAAACACATTCAAAGTGTTTCTTGGTATTATATTGGTAATATAAATGAGTTTAAAACTATCACATGTCTTAAAGTGCAAAAAAATCTTCTAAACCTTCATCACTCCATTGGCAAATGCTTGAAGGTAGTATTCATGTGGTTGGTATGGTCAAGATAAAGAGATTTGGGTCTTGATATTTTGTTTAGAGGAGGGGGTCATAGTAATATTCATATTTATGGAATTGGTAATTAGATACATCCCTTTTACTTTATGAAAAATCATTATGACTTTACAGTAATCCAAAACTGCTTGCAAACCCTATAGGCTCATTTTTCTTCTTTGAAATGGAAGTTTGAAATAGTTTGAATGCATAATAAAAATTAAAGGAGACATGAGGGTTATATAAAATCATATTTAACTTTTCTCCAAGTTTCACTTCACACTAGTGGCCTCAATTTTACAAGAAAACTCCATTTGTGCTCAGTTTACAAAGGTGGCCATCATGGTTTCCTATTTGTTTCAAGGTTTTCAAAAATTTAAGGGATGGAATAAGGTTTAATACCAGAAATCAATCTCTTCAATGACTCATTAATTATTTTTTACATTCCCATTTCAACCTCATTTTCTCCTATACATATGTATTACTCTTAAGTTGTTAGAATCCATGTGTAAGCTACCTATACATCATTAGGGTGATATGAAATCCATTTACGTCAATATATAAGTGATAATTTAATGAATAATCGATATCAAGCCTTTAAAATATCCAATTAGCACCATATATGGCCTAAAAACATGAAGAATGCAGACCTATAGGTCTAAAAACTTGTAGGTCTATATTTTATGTGAAAATATAATGAAATATACTAAGGTTTGAGTTTGAAACATAATTTTTTAAATTAACATATTTTCACTACATGTGGAAAAGTTAAGGATCACTAAAAGAAGTGTGTTTACAGGTCTCAATCCCAAGACACTTCAACGAAACCTATAGGTAGGATATGGTATAAGGCATATATATGGTTAAGATGAGCATGTGAAAGGTTTTATAAAGTTGAATTATTTAAAGGTAATCTAATTTATTCCTCAAAAATATTAAAAGGAAGATTTAAATGCTTAGGTAATTATAGAAAAATTCTAAACTCCTAATGTAAACAAGGTATTGTATGACTGCCTATAGTTACCTGTAAGTGACTCAAGTGGTTCCTAAACTTGAGAAGATGATGGAGTTTAGAAAAATGGAAATGTAAAATTAATAATTTAATATCATATAAACATATATATAAAGGTCAATAAGAGGTGATAAAAATAAATTCATTATGACCCTGAATGCACACAGTCAATTTGACACTTGTAACCTGCCTTGTTAGGTGAACTACTTGATTGTGGAAATATGAGATATTGATGAGGTTGAGAAAGTTAATAAGATAATATTGAATCCTCAAAAATATATAAATATTTATTAATATTTTCATTGTTTTAAATTGAAGTCCTAAATTCCATATATAGTCAAAAATCCAAATGTCATACATGTTACTTAAGTAGCCATGGTTGGTTTTAAACTTGAGTAAGAGACAATTATAATATAGACCATTTGTGTTAGAGTATAGGATGAAATTAATTTGGATGGATTAATTAGATTCAAAATAAATTTAATAAACTCTTAACCCTATAACAAGGATCATTTGGGTATTCAGTGGTTAGTTGAAGAGACCCTAGTTTCCAAAATATAGTCATGACACCCAAGGATATCCAATAGGTAGGATTGATAAAAATTGAATGGTTGATGCCTTAGGTCAAAATGGAAGACACATGAGAATGTAAAAATGATACATAAATTTATGAGTAATTATTTAAATGGTGTTTCACCTCTCTTTTTCTCTCATCTTTAGTTGAAAGAACTTTGGAAGGACTCATTCCAAGCATACAAAATCAAGCTTGTTTAGGAGTTAAACTAGCCCTCAAGTTTGGATATGAATATGAAATTCATAAAAAGTAATAATTTTGGTTCAGATGAACATATAAGGGTTAAGGTAATTTAAGATCAAATATACCTAAAGGAGGAGCAAAACAATATGACCAAAAAGGATTCCCTAAATCTTATTGATAGTCTATTGCAGACCTACAGGTCTACTCTAGAGAAAAGTGAAGAGGACATTTATCACTAAAATTAGATGTGTAATGATAATTTTTTTTATATTACCTTAAAAAAGACTTACATTAAGTTTTTATCAAGTGTAAGAGGAAAAATTCTCAAGGAATAGACCTTTAGGGTCAACAAACTTAGGGTGCTTATAAACCCTTAAGTGGTGAAGAGTCAAAGTTTTAGAACTTTTTGAAGGGAAATTATTATGGAAGATAATTATGGATAATTTAATGTATCATTTAAAAATATTTTAAATCCTTTTTTTCTATTATAATTAATTTTGACATCTTAGGACCTAAAAAGACCTTTCTCAGCCTTCATACACAGTCAAATCTACCTGAAAAGCTAACTTACAGATCTTAGAGATCCTTGGAGAATATGAATGGTGTAAGATGGATATGGTATTAATTTAATAATGTTTATTATTTTAATTAATTTCCATTAGTTCATGGTTTAAGGTCATATATAGTATGAATCATCACTAAAAGAGTAACCACCTCAAAAAACATCTTTTCATCTTGCAAAGAGCTCGAGAAGGTCAAATTTTTGGTTGGATCATATAAGAGGTTTTGAATGGAGATAAAATGTGTTTGGGTATGATGTATATGTCTCTATAATATCACCCTATTTAATTATAAGAGAGAAAGAGGGATTCACCTCTAAGAACCATTGTTAAGAATAAAATCGCTCTTGAACCCTCCTAAACCCTTCATAATAACTTGATGGAGGAGTTTATTCCTCAGATGTCTTATAAATAAATAAATTTACCTTGAAATAATTTTATTTACCTTATAAGGTATTTTAGGCATCTTCTCAAGTAGTATTTGTCACGTGAGAAGGCACATATGTATAAAACTACATAGAAGTGTATGGTTGTAGGAGTCTATGTGAAGAAACAAGATATGAGTTGGCTTAAAAAAAATATACATAGGTCCATTGAGATTGAATTAAAAAAATTCAACTCTATAAACACATATTTAGGCCTTATAAGGATTTATACCACTCTTTAAGTTGGCAACTTGTCCAAAATGTGAAGAAAACTCAGTTTTGTAAGCTAAAAGGAGAAATTACAAGTTTATAGAGTTATTCAAAAGGATTACCCCCATGATATTGAATTTTGAAAGGGTTTTTAATACCTCAATATAACTATTTCAATCCCAAAATCCTAAAAATTTCATTAAACACACTTCAAATGCCTCTCAAGCATGCAGAAGTGCATAAATAAGGGTTTTTGGCCATTTCAAGGTTTACCCATCTATATAGGGTTTCAGGAGATAAAATTTGACATGGAGCATGGTATTGGAATGGGGAAATTGAATCAAACACTTCCTATGAGTTTCACACATTTGGGAGGTTTTTAGACAAATATCACTTTTTAAGCAAGGAGGCCTAATTAGGCCTAATTAGAGAGAGAAAAAATGGGCTAAAAAGGACACTTCCAATCAAAGTTAGGACCTAAAATTTGGAATGGAGATGTAAGGGGAAAATAAATCCTTAAATATGTTCTTATATTTACATTAAAATACTTATATTCTTCTATACAATTATGTTTACTTATTTTGAGGGGTATAAGGAATGAGTCCAAATGAGACCTTTTGGAGAAAAATCACAACTTTTGAACTGTTTGATGGCTCTAGGTGTTTTTAAAGGTCTAATATGATGTTTAAATTTCATCAATGGATGATAATTATTTTCTTCAAGGCAAAACTATGTTTTCTCCTTTTTAAGCCATAATGCAAAAGGAGGATTTCAAGTGGTTTAACAACCAAATCAATACATAGAAGTTATTCAATGAAATTTTAAAGGTTGATTCTCATCTCTATGAAATTTGGAGGACAAGAAAAATTTAGAGGTTGGTTTAAAATCATGGAAAGAGTCATCAACTACCCTAGGATACCTTTCCTCTCTCCTACACCAAGTAAGTTGAAAAGGTTAAAGATGCTTCAAGGATCCTTATAACAAACCAAGTAAGGTGTAAATACCTCATAAATGAATGAGGATAATCATTAAATTTATGAGTTAATGAATAATTTAAGACATATTTTTATGGAAGAGGACTTATTCATCAAAGAGACTTCTTTATCAAGGATATAGGTGCATACAAGTAAGAATATAGGCACATGTATTGGTAAAACTCTAGGAATCAATGCTAAAACTTCTTCAAGTCTTCCAAAAAAAATCATTTATACCTCATACACCATTATCCAAGAGAATAAAGAGATAATAAATCATGTATTACATTGAAGCTGAGGGAGAACTAGGTGGATGAGCCATCCCTAGTTTTTAGGCTTTGGTCTCTCTCTCTCTCTCTCTCTCTCTCTCTCTCTCTCTCTCTCTCTCTCTCTCTCTCTCTCTCTCTCTCTCTCTCTCTCTCTCTCTCTCTCACCTTTCTCTTTAAGTATGCCTAATTTTTGCATTTGTAATAATCCTTAACCTGAGTTATGATAGATCCTTACATAGAAAAACACTTTTACTTGTCTCTATGAATTAAATTAAAGAGTTTTGGCCTCCTCAATACTTGTGACTAGTGTATTCTTATGGTTTATAGATGAATATTAATGATAATGAATGCTTCCTCACATTAATCATCTCTATGTACCTATTTATAGGTGGTATTTTATCCTTTTATGTTACATAGTGTGTTTGAACATACTTGTATGTATGGCAAGTGTGATCCTTCATAAATGTCCTCTAGAGACCTCATGATCAACTACCTTAGACCATGAATCAAGCTAGTGACCTCTATGTAAATTATTGATGTTTTGATAATCTTCATTTGATAAGTGCAATTAGGTTCTTATTTTAATTCAAACTTTTTATTGAATGTTAGGCAAGTGAAGGAAACATTTTTGTGTATCACCTAAGTTAGATAGGTTTTCTTTCAATTTATCTTCCTCTATTTTCCCTTGAAAGCTAGTAGTGTAGTGTAGAGAGCTTAACTAATACATAAAAGGGAGATATCACTTAGAAGCTAGAGATTCAATCCACCTATTAGGCCATCCATAGCATAGTATTATTTCTATATTACTCCAAACTATGAATCCTCTAACAACCTTCATAATGGTACATATTTGAGTAGATAATAGTTTTTGGCATGCTTGGTGGGACTAGGGTCTAAAGTAATGGAAGGATTTTTAGTTTTTTTATTATAAATATCAAAATTTGGAGGCATTAAAAACACCAATGGTAATTTAAAGCTCAATCAACTAGTTCTAGAATCCTAGACACTAGCCCAAGTAAGTCGTGTTTACAATTCACTATCTTGATGAAGTTTGATGGCTGGATATGAAGAAAATTTATATGATATACCCCCTTATTAGTGCTATAATTAACCATACAAACCTTGTGATGAAATTTTTAATCCTTAAAAAGAGTCTTAATGGTCCTATGATCAGTATTGTCAAGAGTATGATGGGTCATATCATTTTATAGTGTTCCTTATCAACCTCACTATGACCCTAACTATATGCCTCATCAACCTTATAAAGTTTTTCATGATCATTACTATCAAGAGTATGACTCTTACACTACTTATGAACCATATCAGTCTTATGACTAGCCTACACCTTCCCCATATGGATATGATTATGCATATAAAAAACCTTATTTTTAAGAAAGAATGGATGAGATGGAGAGTATGGTACTAACATGTGAAAAAAGAGTTTTGTCAACTTCTAAATATGAAGAAGTGATTGGGATGTTTCAAACCATGTCTAATGATCCATTAGAGAGGAATGAGTCATGTAATTTTGTATTTGAGAATATGGAGTATTAAGAGAGGTAGTAAAGAGAGTTATATTAGGTATGTAAAGATCCCTATTGTATTCCTTATCATCCTTATTATACTCCATATTATCATGAAGCCATTAACCCTCCTCAAGAAGAGACTTTCCAAGAAAACATAGACAAGTAAATTGAATCCTTAGAGTTTGAAACCAAAGAAGCTCTTGTGCCTATTCAAGCCACTCCTCTCCCTTGCTTAGAACCTAAAGCTATTCCATCTTGGAGGTCTATCCAAAAATGAATTAAAGATAAGAAAGAGGTCCTAGTTGAGAGGGATGGAAATAAAATTGTAGATGAGAATGAACCTTAAAATTACTATGATAATAATGAAATGGTTGTTGAGAAGGATGAGGTACTCATAACACAATTGAATATACTTTCTCTTCAAGCATTCCTACCATAATCCACCATTCTCAAGATCTCATATTTCAAAAATAGTCCCTCAGTTCCCAAGCCTATTCATGAGCAATTTACAATGCCTAATACTCCCTCTCAAACTCATGAGAATATTCATCACCCTCCCACCATCTCCCTTATTGAATAAGAGCTTGTTATATGGAGGATAGAGAAGGAAGTTGCAATAGAAAGTGAGATTCTTGGAGAATGTGAAGATGATACTAGAAGTTTGGTGAGGATATATTCATTGTTACCCTACTTGAGGTAGAAATAAGAAATATGGTTGTCAAAGATGAGTTTATATAAAATGGGCTTGATATTATACATTAAGTAGGAAATACAAATGAACAATAAGATGACCTTGAATAGGTTGATTCCCACTCACATCATGATTGCATGTTTGACACTCTTGATAACCCTATAAATCTTGTTGAGAAGGATGAAGGTGATATTTAAGTTGGTCTCATTCAAATTGACAAAAATAAGGAGATAAAATATGATTGGCAATAATATATTGAGTCTCTTTAATAGATTTAAGGCCTTTGTAAGGACACATATCCTATTGAACATGCTTATGATGAGTTTGATCAAGAAATACCCATTAAATACCATGATGTATATTTGATTTAATATTCAAAGATCCTTGATGAGCTTGACTTAATTGACAATAGTAATGAGTTAACTCAAGATGACATAGAGACTCAAGGATAATTCCTAGTGGAGTATCATTTGTTAGGGTTGTATTTAACAATCAGTATGAGAGAGGTCTTGAAGTGCAAGATGAATATGTCTTCATAGGTAACTAGTTTACTATTTTTTACTCACTTGAAGAGATGCAAAAAAAGTTGGTAAGCAATATGCATTGCCTATCAAGAACTATATTCAAGAGGAAACTTTACTTACATAATTATTCATCACATGAATAAGATGATCTCAAAAGATTCCCTTTTGATCTAGGAGGATCAATAGTTTTAGGGTAGTTTGTACATAATAATTTTCTTATGTTTGTTATGTTCCTTAAGTGATTTATTAGCATAAGTGTGTGTGTGTTTGTGTGTGTGTGTGTGTGTGTGTGTGTGTGTGTGTGTGTGTGTGTGTGTGTGTGTGTGTGTGTGTGTGTGTGTGTGTGTGTGTGTGTGTGTGTGTGTGTGTGTGTGTGTGTGTGTGTGTGTGTGTGTGTGCGTGCGTGTGTGTGTTTGTGTGTGTGTGTGTTTGAAATTTAAATTAGTTTTTTTTAGTCATTGTTCATGACTTAATCATGTTTAAATCAGAGTGTGAGAGAGTTCATGAGTCCAAAAGAGATACAAAGTTATTGGTTCTTAAGAATAATAGACATGCTTCCCATCGAGTTACCAAAATATTGACAAGTTTAACCTTATAGGTCAAAATATCACCCCTATAATTTGAAACTTTACTTATCATGCTTCTACAAACCTGTTCATAGCTTTGGCATGTTTATGTGATCTTTAAATAGTCTTTTGTAAGGTCTTGTTAGCATTATTTAAAGTAATATCTTTGCCAATATTTCCAATGCCTTCAAAGTCAATCTAATGAGTCCTAGGGGTATGCCATGATGTGTCAAGAAGGTACATAGTCTATTAGGTCAATTAATTTCACTTGATCACTTGGTTTAAAGCTTACTAATTTTATTTCATGAGATTAAGATATTTTAGCATTTTTAAGGTTTTTAGAGAAACCTAGGTTTCCATTGTGGCCAAAATAAGACTTATCAAGGTGTCATTAGTGCATGAAACATTTAATGAAGTGGTAATTAGGTAATTTTGAAGTTTATTATGTCTTAACAAGGTGTATTCCATCTCCACGAGGCCATTTTCACATATGTTGATCTTTTGAGCATTTCATAAGGTTCCAAAGCTATTTTCAAAATAAAATATGAAGAGAGGTATGTAAAATCAGATTTTATGAGTTCATAAATGAAGTGTAAAATGTGCATATGGGTCAGAGATGTCAGTGTAGGTTAGAAGATGGTCAGTACACTAAAAACATAATTTTGGGAGTTTATAAGGACTTAAAGTATTCACTTGTAGGTGAAAATTCCTTAAAAGTGTCTATTGGTATTATATAGTTCATATCCATGAGTTTCAAGCTCTCACTAGCCATAAAAGTGAAAAACATGTTTTTAACCCTCCATCACTCCATTGGTAAGATTCTGAAGGTAGTTTTCATGTGGTTGGTATAGCCAAGAGAAAGAGAGTTGGGTTTTGATATTTTGGAAAAATGATGGGGTATTATTAATCTTAGAATTTATTTCATTATTCATCATATCCATCCCCTCTCCTTTATGAACAATTGTTAAGAGTTTAGGGTATTCCAAAATTACTTGAAAACCCCAAAGGCTCATTTTAATTCTTTGAAATGATAGTTTTAAATATTTTTAATTCATAAGGGAAATTTAAGGACATATGAGAGGTATATATAAGCATATTTCAGAATTATCCAAGTTACAATTTACATGTGTGGCCTTAATTTGACAAGAAAACTCCATTTATGCTTAGTTTGCAAATGTGGTTGTCATGGTTTCCTATTTTTTTTAGGTTTTTCAAAATTTGAATCGATGGAAGAAGGTTTAATATCACACATTAATCTCTCTAATTATTTATCAATGATTTTTTTCATTCCCATTTCAACCTCATTTTATCCAAGTAATATGTAGTACTCTTAAACTATTAGACTCTATGTGTAAGCTACCTATACATCAATGGTTTTAAAGTTTGATCCTACATCATTAGGGTGATATGAAAGGTATTTACCTCACAAGATAAGTTATAAGGCAATGAAGAAGTGATCTCAAGCTTCAAGAGATCCAATTAGCACCATATAAGGCCTAAAAACATGAATAATGTAGACATACATGTCTACATACTTATAGGTCTACATTTTATGTGAAATATAATTAAATTTTACAAAGTTTGAGTTTTAAACATAAATTTTAAAATTAATTTATTGTCCCTATAAGTGGAAAAGTTTAGGATATTAGCAGGTCTAGGATACCAAGCCTACTAATGAAGACATAGAAGATGAGATGATAGTAGTATATTACTTCCCCGCCCCTATCTAGATAGGTGGGCCAGTCTAGAGTTATATAAGATAAGATAAGATCTATAGGGATGGGGAGGGCCAATGAAAGTATATATCGTGCCAGTAGATAGGGTTTTTTTGGCAAAGATAGATCCATTTAAACTAACTCCCATATATATAGATTCACTTCACTTTATATAGTTAGGGTTGGCCAAAAAAACTCTATCTATGGGGGGTGGCCCAACCCAACCATATAAAGTTGAGTTGACCCTCTATATATATGGGATTTTAGATTTTAGAGTTTAGATATAAAGGGGTATTCACTATAGTGAATACCCCATAAATAGAATAGAGATGGGGGCTCACTGGTAGATCTATCTATAGGGTAGGGTATGTTTCTTATCTATCTGGGCCTAACTAAAATAAGTGTGTTTACAGGTCTTAATCACAAGATACTTTAGTGAAAACTATAGGTAGGATATAATACAAGACATATGTATGGTCAAGATGAGCATCTGTAAGGTTTTGAAAATTTTAAGAGTTTAAAGGGAAGCTAACTAAGTACTCAACACTATGAAAAATAATATTTACATGATTAGGGGCTTATATAAAAAGTCTAAGCTCCAAATGTAAACCCTCAAGGTACTGTATGACTACCTAAAATTCACTGTAAGTGACTCAAGTGGTTCATAAACTTGAAAAGATGATGGAGTTTAGATAAGTGAACAAGTACAAGAAATAATTTAATATTAGAGAGACCTAAATATAAAGGTCAATAAGAGGTGATCAAAACAAATTCATTATGACCCTACATGTACATAGTCATTTTGACACCTATAACATGCCTTGTTAGGTAAACTACTTACTTATGGAGATATGAGATCTGGAGAAGGTTAAGAAATTTCATAAGATAATATTGAATCATCAAAAATATATCAAGAGTTATTGAGATTATCATAGATTTAAATTGAAATCCTAAAATCCATATATAGTCAAAACTCCAAATGTAACTTATAGGTTTCTTAAGTAGCTATGATTGGTTTTAAACTTGAGAAAGAGAAAATTGTAATATATACCATTGGTGTTTGATTTTGGGATGAAATTTATTTGGATGGAGTAATTATATTCAAAATAAATCCAATAAAATATTAACCCTATAACAAGGATCATCAACATGACACCCAAAAATAACCAACATGCAGGGTTAACAAAAATTGAATAACTAAGGCCTTAGGTCAACATGGAAGACACTTTAGAATGTAAAAATGAGACCTAAATTTAGGATTATTTATTTAAATGGTGTTTCACCTCTCCTTTACTCTCATATTTAGTTGAAATAACTTTGAAAGGGCTCATTCCAAGCATACACAGTGAAGCTTGTTTAAGAGTTTAACTAGCCCTCAAGTATGGATATGAATATGCAGTGAAAAATAAGTAAATTTATTGGTTGATATGAATAGATAAGGGTTAAGGTAATTTAATATCAAATATACTTGAATGAGGAACAAAATAAGATGACCAATAAGGACTTCATAAATCCTATTGACATAGTCCATTGAAGACCTACAGGTCTACTCTAGAGAAAAGTGAAAAGAACAATATTTCTCACTAAAATTGGCTATGTAATTATCAAAAATTATGTATATGACCTTAAAAATTACTTTAATTGAGTTTTTATGTAGTGGAAGAGGATAAATTAATCTAGGAGTAGACTTCTAGTGTCAACAAACTTAGGTTTCCTATAAACCCTTAAGTGGTAAAGAGTCCAGGTTTTAGACCATTTGGAAGGATAGTGATTGTGAAATATCATTAAGAATCATGTAATGGATCATTTAAAACTTTTTTAAATCATTATTTTCCATTATAATGTGTATTGAGGTTTTAAGACCCCAAAAGACCTTTCTTGACCTTCATACATAGTGAACTCTACCCAAAAAGCTAACTTGTAGACCTTAAAGTTCCTTAGAGAAGATGAATGGTGTAATATGGATACGGGAGGGATTGAATAAGGTTTCATATTTTAATTTCATGCCATTATCTCATGGTTTTATTTCTTATATAGTATGAATTATCACTAAAAGAGCAAACTCCTTAGAAAACCTCTTTTCATCTTTTAAAAAGCTTGAAAAGTTCAAAATTTTACTTGGATCATATAGGAGTTTTTGAATGGAGATAAAAGGCATTTGGAGATGATGGAGAGGTATCTCTACTATCACCCTATAGTATTAGAAGAGATAAAGAGGGCTTCACCTCTATGAACCATTATTAAAAACAAATTGTTGTTAAACCCTCCTAAACCCTTCATAGTAACCCAATGGAGGATTTTAGTCCTCAACTATCATATCATGAATTGAATTGAACTTTAAATAATTTTAGTGAACTTATAAGGTCTCTTAGGCTGTTAGGAACCTCAATCTCACAATAGTTGATTAACAAAACTAAACGACTCATATATTGATAAATATGTTGATTGCACACATAATTCCTTTTATGGAAGGAATAACTCCGAATCATAGGCCTCTTTGAGGGGGAAACCTCTTATTAGAGAAAGCTTTATTAAAAATGAATTATTGTATGAATTATAATATTCTATGACCATTTATTTATACTAGTTCTCATCTACCTAACTCTTCCTTTTTATGCATATGGTACTAAATTACTATTCATTATTCTACTATTCTACCCCTCTCTAGGTACATTACATTCCATCCTCAAAAAAATTTCACCCTAAAAACATTATAAGAAATAGCAGGATGAATAAATAAAAATTCAACCATATATTTTAAAATAGGTTGAAGACCAGATAGAAGCCCATCCATGCATCATTTTTTGCTTTCACTTCTTCTTTCAATGTTGGGATATGAGTATACATCAACAAGTTGAACATGAGCACCATAATCAAAGGTTGAAGTGAAATTTTAAGAATGGTGATCATCTCCTCAAAATAAGAGCAAGGGTACTCAAAATAGTCACCTTGATAAACAAATGGAGGATACATGCCATCCCTCTTAGCATTATTTCTTACACATATTTTATTTACAATGACTAACCCCATCAAAGAATGCATCAAATTTATATAAATATTTGAAGGTAGAATAAAATAATTCTATATTGTGTAAAGGGATGATTTAGAGAATAAAATATCAAATGAACTAATCATTCTAAAGTGATCAACATACCATGCTCTGCAAGTGACATTCAACTCAACCCATGTAGTTATTTCTACTTCATATTCTTCAACTATAGGAAATGAATCCACATACCATTCACTATAGTTATGTTCCCAATATAACCATGCATTAATTTCTCCATAATATTGTTTGGTTATATAGAAGTGAAGCTCAATTATATCAAAAATAACATGAATATTGTTTAATGAATGCATTACTTTAGATAAAATAGAAGGATCTATGACTTTTTTTTTACTTTTTTTTTACAAACTAGAACATAAACTATGATAACTTTAAAAATAAAAAACAAAATTCAAAAATTTAAAATGTTACGGAAATATGAGACAAAGACGTACAAAACCCAATTTTTTTGGCCTAATTCATTACCATTTACAATTATTTTAAAGAAGAAAAATCAAGTTTTTTAGGACAAAAAATGAAAATCTATACTTCTTAAACCTGTTCCATGAAGCTCTCAAATATACTTGGAATAGAAATCACAATCACACAAATGGTTCTAGAAAATGCTTTGATACCAGATGTTAGGAACCTCACTCTCACAATAGTTTATTAATAAAACTAAATGACTCATATATTGCTAAACATGTTTATTACAAACATAATTCTTTTTATGGAAGGGATAACTTTGAATCATGAGCCTCTTTGAGGGGGCAACCTCTTATTAGAGTAAGTTCTATTACAAATGAATTCTTGGATGCCTTAAAATATTCTATGCCCATTTACTTATACTATTTCCCATATACATAACTCCTCCTTTTTATGCATATGGTACTAAACCACTATTCATTATTATACTATTCTACACTTCTCTAGGTACATTATATAGGCATATTCTCAAGCAGTAATTGGCACGTGAGAAGGTACGTTTGTATAAAATTACACAAAAATGTATGGTTATAGGTGTCTATGTGAAGAAAAAAGATATGATTTAGCTTTAAAAATATGTAAATAGGTCCATTGAGATTGGATAAAGGTTCCTTAACCTTAAAAACACCTTTTTAAGCCACATAAGGAGTTATCCCAGATCTACAAGTTGGCAACTTGTCCAAAATGTGAAGAAAATTCAATTTTGCAAGCCAAAAGGAGAAATTACAAGTCTATAAAGTTATTCAAAATGTATATACCCATGATATTAAATTTCAAAAGGGTGTTTAAGACCTGAATAGACCTATTTAAAGCCTTAAAATCTACAAATTTCATGAAAAACACTTCAAATGCCTCTCAAACATGTACAAGTGCCTAGGCAAGGGTTTTTGGCCATTTCATGGTTCACCCATCTATATAGGGTCTTAGGATATGAAAATTGACATGGAAAATGGTATTGGAATGTGGAAATTGAATCAAACACTTTCTAGGATTTTCATATGTCTGGGAGTTTTTTTGGAGCAAATCTTAGTTTTTAGGCAATGAGGCCTAATTAGAGAGAGAAAGTGGGATAAAAAGGACACTTTAAATTAGACTTAGGACCTTAAACTTGGCATGGAGTTATAAGGGTATATTAGGTCCTAAAATATGTGATTATTTATTTAGTATACTTTGTATATTATTCTACACAAGGGTGTTTACCTATTTTGAGGGCTACAAGGAAAGAGGCCAAATGAGACCTTTTGGAGAAACATCACATCTTTTGAACTATTTGATAGATCCAAGTGGTTTTTTTTAGGTATTATATTATTTTTATAGGTCATACATGGAGGATAATTGATTTATTTAAGGTAAAATTTATGTTTTCTCCTTTCTACACCATAATGCAAGAGGAGGAGTTCAATTGGTTTAAAAACCAAATCAATATATAGAAGTTATTAAATGACATATTAAAGGTTTATTCTCACTTATAATAAATTTAAAGGACAATAAAAATAAAATTTTTGTTTTAAATAAACATTCAAATGGTGGAAAGAGTAATCACCTACCCTAGGAGACCTTTCCTCTCTTCTACACCAAACAAGTTGAAAAAGTCAAAGATTCTTCAAGGAGCCTTATAAAATCCCAGGTAATGTGGAAAGACCTCATAAATGGATGAGGAGAATAATTAAATTTAAGTTTTAATGAATAATTTAAGACTTATTTTCATGAAAGAGGACTTATTCATTAAGGAAACTTCTTCATCAAGGATATAGGTGCATACAAATAAGAATATAGGCACACGTACTAGTCAAACTCTAGGAAGCAATGCTAAAACTTATTCAAGTCTTAAAAAAAAACTCCTCTCTACCTCCTATGCCATTCTTGAAGAGAATAAAGAGAGAATAAATCATTTACTATTTTAATTTGAGGGAGAACTAGGTGGATGAGTCATCCCTAGTTTTTAGGCTTTGCTCTCTCTCTCTCTCTCTCTCTCTCTCTCTCTCTCTCTCTCTCTCTCTCTCTCTCTCTCTCTCTCTCTCTCTCTCTCTCTCTCTCCTTTCTCAATTTATCTTTAAGTATGCTTGATTTTGGCATTGTTAATAATATTTAACTTGAGTTTTGGTAGATCCCTGCTCATAAAAACACTTTTACTTATCTATATAAACTAAATAAGACTAAATTTTGGCCTCCTTAATACTTGTGACTAGTGTATGCTTATGGTTTGTAGATGAATGCTAGTGATAGTGAATAACTCCTCACATTTGTCCTCTATTATGTACCTATTTACAGGTGGTAGTTTATCCTTTTAGGTTACATAGTGTGTTTTAACATCCTTGTATGTATGGAAAGTTTAATCCTTCATCAATATCCTTTAGAGACCTCATGATCAACTACCTTAGACCATGCACCAAGCTAGTAACCTCTATGTGAAATATTGATGTTTGAAGACTCTTTTTAAGAAGTTTAATCAGGTTCTTGTCTTAATTAATCCATCTTAGTGAAATTTATGAAATTTAAGGAGATATTTTTGTGTATCACCTCAATTAGGCAGGTTTTATTTTAGTTTTTCTTCCTCTCATTTCCTTTGCAAGTTAGTAGTGTAGTGTAGGGAACATAAGTGATACATCAAGGAGAGATAGCCCTTATAATCTAGAGATTAAATCAACCTATTAGTCCACACATAGCCTAGGGTTGTCTCCATGTTACTCCAAATTGTGAAGGATTGAATAACATTCATAAGGGTGCAAGTTTGAGCAGATAACAATGACTTTTTGTCTCTTGACAACTCCAACCTATCAAAAAAACTTTCAGCACTTAATCAATTTCATAAAAGTTGTCCATAGCCACATGGAACTATTTTTTATTTTTCAAAATACTTATCAATTTCTTTTCAAAGGTTTCCTAGTGCCACATGTTAATTTCTTGGTAGTCTTGAGCCTATTCAAAATTCATTTAAATACTTAGTCAAATTTCTTGAAGGTTGCCCAAAAGGGAAATGGAATCAACAACATTCTAAGTTGGTGGGTTAGTGGGATGATGCCACATGTAATAATCATACTTATATGTTATCCTACAAATGTCCATACCATTGTAATGTCTCCAATCTAGTGGGTAAGTGATATGATGCCATATGGTACCATCCTACTACTTCACTATCTTAAAGATGTTCATATAGAGTGTAAAACACGTGGGTTTGTTGGATGATGCCATATGGTATAAATTCATTTCCCTAATCTCCAAAAAATTTATATACATGACATAAATGATGTTAGATCCCTAAACAAGTATATGAGTGAGATGTTTTCACATGGTGAAATATAGACACTCTATAGCCCCATGGTAGTCCATGCAATTAGAATAGTATGTCAGAGTAATGGGTGAGCAAGATTGTGATGCATGGTAAAACCTCTCCTCATGGTAGAAAGAGTAGTCAGTATGCACTTAAAGCTTCAATTGAGCAATAGTGAAGTGAGAAGAATCCATATGGTAGGAAAAATATTGAGCTAAAGATGCATTGGTTACACAACCAACAAAGCATGAGCCTAAACTTGATGGTGCATCTCATTTTCAAAAGCGTCAAGAGGCCCAATAGAGTGAGTAGGTTTCCAAGTTTAATAATGGGCCCCATACATGTAGAGCCAATAGTGTAGTGAGGTAAAATTAGAGGTAAATTTATGATAATTTGAATGGCAATGACCTATCAAAGTAAATGACATGCTAGATACATATCCAACAAAACATTAGCTTGAATTTGATGGCCTCTTTGGCCATCAAAACCATCAGGAGGCATGTCTCTAACTTCACAAGACATGGCTACTAGCTATGCCAATGCGATCTCAACTAAACTCCCCATTGACATTCATTATTAATTTGGTCTAGTTTGGGCCCTGATATTTTCATGATACAACAAAGTAGGATTATCCCATAATGAACCATGATTGGGCATACCACATTGATTATTGTTGTTACTACCCCATGAGTGGGTGAATGCAACTTTGAACTTCATTCCAAACTCCTTAGGCCCATGTACCTATTTAAGATCATTTCTTGTGCCATAATAAGGGTTAAATCTATGTGGATTATAAAAGGAGATAGAAAAAATTAGACATTTTATTACTTTCTTAGGATAATTTATTCCCTTTCTTATTTTGTCTTGTAGTTACATAGTTTTTTAATATGTATTTGATGATTGTATAAGTTTTTTAGTAATTTTAATCAAAAAGGAAATTTTGATAACTGGAATATCATCAAGTCTAAGTGGTAATTATCTACACATTTTTATGGTAGTGATGCCCTTATTTATTACACTCATTCTCTCTCCTAAACTTTTTCACCATCTTTAATTGGATTTGTGCTAAGTGTGGCTCAACTAGAGATAGGTTTAAAGGGGGATTTATTTAGTTAGATAACTCAGAGTTAATTTGTGTTTATAACAATATTTTTTACCTCTCTAACTCTAATATTTTGATTTTTCTTTATAATCAGTTTAATCTAGGGATATAGCAATCTAAATTCAACTGTCTATATTGGTTGCTTTTATAAATTTGTCTCATAAGTTTATCACTGTTGTATTGTTTTATTCTTAAATATGATAAACTCATGATAAAAGTTATATTATGAAAGGATATAAATCATGGAATCCTGATAACTATTAAATAATTTAATTAGAGTTAATTTTATTGATTCAAATCATTAAAATAGGCCTGTAACATAGAATAGTTCACATCAACCAACTAAATGAATACCAACATACCAAGACCTACTACATCTGGACTTTGGATAGGTATATTATTCATGGGATCTCCCTCCTTTTAGGAGAGGCCATGGATTAACAATGCCTTTAAATAATTATTGGTTACATGTCAAAACAAACAATCAATATAGGTTAGGAGACATGAAAATTTCATACAAATTAAAATCAAAATACATTTATTTGTATCACTAACAATACTATCCATAGCCCCTTCATATCACTTATGGGTTGATGAACCTAAGTAAAATAGTAATAGTCTATCCTTATTAGCCATGGTAAGAATTAAAGATCATGTAAATGAATTAGAGGAGGAAATAATGTGGAATGTTTAATATCCTATTCCATCTCTAAAATCTATTAGACTAGATTTAGAGTATGATAGACTAGCTTTGGAGTCTGATAGTCTAGCTTTGGAGTCTATCAGAATAGATCTAGAGTTTGATAGTTCAACTATGGATTATGATAATTGGCTCTAAAACATATTAGATGAGAGTCTATGTCTACCAACATAGCTTTATAGTATAAGACACTTTCCTTTGTATAATATCCATCTATCTCATCCACTCCTAGTGACATGTATGAAAACATACTCATTCAATAGAGCATTATCACATGGGCACAAGAAAATCATAATACATTTTTAACATCTTTTGTTGTCCATTGGTAAAATTAATTTCATAGGGGAATACTCTATTTAAATATGTCACCACCTTCCATATGATGTTACCAAATTCTTTCCCTTTAAAATCTTTGATGAGTGAATTTAGGTAGGTCAACTCCATTTACCTAGAGACTAAGTAAATATATGTTTAACCTAAAAAAATGTTAAACATAAATAAATGGTTAGTTGAATAATAGGAAACCAAGGTTTTTTGAATCTTAAAGAACCATAAAATATTTTTCATGGGATTACATTAACATTAAGGTAATCCACCCAAGTGTGTGCACTCATCTCTCTCTCTCTCTCTCTCTCTCTCTCTCTCTCTCTCTCTCTCTCACACACACACACACACACACACACACACACACACACACACACACACACACACACACACACACACACACACATGTATATATATACTGAAACAACCAGACCTATTAGATAGCAAATATATTATAGGTACGATACATATATTATAGGCACTAAGAGACATAGTTAAAGAGGAGATAGAAAATATATTATAGGTACGATTCATTTACCCCATATTAGACATTTTATGGGTCTCACCACTTGTGATAGTACCTAAAAATAATGGTAAATGGAGAATATGTATAGAGTACTGAAAATTAAACAAAGCTAATGTGAGGGACTACTTTCCTCTACCTTTCATAGACCCTATGTTATATAATTTAGATGGGAAGAAGTATTTATCCTTATTATATGGGTTTATTGTTTATGATTAGATAAGAGTAGACCTATAATACCAAGACAAAACAAACTTTACATGCCCTTGGTGAACATTTGCCTATAAAGTGTTACCTATTGACAATTTTGACCTCATAAGTCAAATTATCACCCTTACCATTCAAAAATTTGCATTCATGATAGTTTGTCTTGTGAGTTAGTATTTTGTCTTGAAAATTCCTTTAAGTGATCATTATAATCCATGATTGGTAGTTCTTAAGGTTCTTTAGGTGAGTTGAGGTATTGTCCTTCATTTGTCTTATGTTTATCTAGTCATTTCTTGGCCTTTTTGATCCATTTTTAGTGGTGATAAGAGTCATAAATGTCATGATAAGTGTCATATAATGTTTCAAATTCATTAAATTCTTAACATATGAAAAATTAGGCTGATCACATTCTAGACTAACTTCATGACTCATTTCTATGCAAATTTGACCATTTTATGCAATCGAGAGAAGGTTTTGAAGGTATATGATCAAGAAGAAGATTTATTTAATTTTAATTCACATCATAAAACATGTTAAAGTCCTATTAATAAATTTTAAAACATTTCAATTAGATATCTTTGGTGAAAATAGCCTTTTCAATGCAAAACTAGGTCTTTTTTAGGCATTTATTTTGGTTTTTAGAGGGTTTTTTGTGAGAAAAGAATAATATAGGACTAATTGGGTCCCAATATGGTAATATAAGTTATTTTAAGGAATTTTTTGGTGAAAAAATGGAAAAACCAACTTTTCTCCAATATTGACCTTCCTCACAGCTTTAGAAGGGCAATTTTTAAATGCTCAATACAAGAAGAGGGGAGCGAGTTAGGATCTAAAAATTTGGAAAATTTTAGGGTTATTATTAGTATTTAAGTTAGTTAAATTTATTTATTCATTTGTGCCCTTATATTTATGAACAATCACTAAGAGTGACAATAAGTCACTATAGACTATGCATCGAAGAGGGGTCTATTCTTGAACCTATTTATTAATATAATAAAATAATGGAGAGAAATGGTTTTAAAGGATTATTTTAAGGGTAATTATTCTAATTTTAATATTTTTATCATTTTATAACTCCTAAGAAGGTATTTATAGCATAAAACCATGTTCCCTTCTCTATCTTTTTGAGTGGTCTCTTGGGTCAATTTTGAAGCAAAATATGAGTTGTTCATTATATTTTTTGATCTTCAAAGGTTATAAATGGATTATATAATTAAATAAACATATTTATTTTCCAATTAGGGGTTCATAGTTTTCCATTCTAAGTGTATCTTGTTCGAGAGAGTTTAAGCTGAGTGTGTCTCTTCAACAAGGTAAAAATGCACTTATTAATATTGATTACAATGTTTATATCAAATAAAAGTGTATGAAATATGTTTATAATTTGTTTGAATAAAAAAAATACAACCAAGATACAAGATACATCATGAACCATTGTTTTAGCCTCATGCTTCTTACACCATGTTGATTTCTGCCATAGTTTATACATTTAAGAATGAGTACCTAAAGATCATAAGAAGGGATAATTTGTGTCATAATTTCAAGGAGTGATAAAGGTAGATTTATTATAATTTAGGTTCAATTTTTGATGTATTTTTTACATATAACATGATAAGGGTCATTACAAAGTCAATAACATGATCTCAAATTCACCATACACAGTCAACTCTGCTTGCATTCACTTGTCACCATGGTGAGATGAAGTGTAAGGTCTTGAGAACATTCATTCGGATGTCACAAAATTTCTCAAGAATATAAATCTAAACAACATGAGTAATTAAGGTATATATGCCTATGTTTGACTATGTTGAGCTAGTTAACTACACCTACATTCTTGTAATATTCATCAACACTTACAAGTGCCTTTAAGGAGGTCAACCACATGGAATGAGATATTTTGATCTTGTTTTAATTTTTATAAGGTTGTAGGAATCTATTTGATAACTTGAAAGAGTATAAGACTAGTGATTAAGCCATAACCATGCTTATTGTCAATTGCCTAACTCCACTGCCTGTACACTATGTATCCCCCTATAGGTGGTTCCCATAGAGATCCAAATTTTAGTATGAGAGATGGTTAATAATCTTTGAAGTCTTCATTAGGAATAGGAAGTTGGGTAATATCATGACAACCATGTTTTATTTCATGAAGTAAAAGGCATGCCTGAATGTTAAATGCATTTGTCCAAAAATAAGAATTTAGGGACAAGTTCCCTAAAAGCATGAAAATAGAGACCCTGTGGTATTTTGGATATTTTCATGCTAGGTCATCTTGAGGTCTTGGCTAACCTAAGTGGCTCCATATTATAAACCTAATGTAAGGACAACACATTTCCAAAATAGTTAAAGTATTAGTCAGATGGGTATGATGTTCTAGATCCTCTATTTCATGTATTCTTTCATTGCCATCTTATAGTGTTATCTATAGTAACATAGCCTTCAAAGGGCTTCATGAAGATGAATTAGGCATCATCGAGATATGTTCCAAAATAAAGTGGCTTCCTTTGTTGGTTTTAATCTATTAACTCAATGAATACTTTAAAAATTACATGACAACCTACATGATAACCTATAGGTGTACTTTTGCCTTCAAAGAGCCACTTATAGTCTATACAATGATGCATCTAAACACTCACAATTAACATCACTAGAGATAGTCTAAATTGGTATGTAGTAAAGGGGATTTCAAGACCATTAAGATGGTTTTACATTAATGACTCAATGGATACATTCAAGATGATTTAGAGTAAAATGTACTTGACAACCTTCAAAATTGTAACCTATAGGCCTACTAGAGAATGGAGACCTACAATAGTCTTGCAATAATTAAGACCTTTATAGGATAAAAGATGATATGCAGTCAATGACATTGAGAACCAATGCATATTATAGGAGTAAAAAACTAAGGAGGTATCTTATAAAACTTTGAAGAGTCTAATGGATAAGTATACCATGACTAAATCATAAATAGCCACCTATAGGTGTGTTTTTGCTTAAAAAAGAGATGTCTACAATCAACTACAGGTTGATCTTATAAGCATATGGTATGTTGGTATTATCATAGGTTCAAGAAAAAATAAAGTTAAAATGAGATGGAAATATGATTAGAGGATATAAGGAAGGTTTTATATCATATAACAAAGACTAACCCTGAGTGTATACCTACAGGCAGGTCCCCTTTTTGAGGAAATACATAGTCATAGTAGACATAGTTGACTGTATTATAAGATTTTTAAGTGAAGGTGAAATGTAAGGTTTGATAGAGATAAAATATTATAAATATTTGAAAAATTAATTTCATAGTAATATATAACATGTAAAAAAGGAAAGCAATGGTTTTCAAAGGGTAACCTATAACCACAAGTGAAGTACAATCAATAGTCCCAGTTGCTTCCAAGTATGAGTGTTTTCTTATCAAGGTTTCCATGATCAAAGTTGGTGTCAGGTTCAAATTGGATATTACCTAAGTTTATGAAAAATTGGAGATCAATTTTATTGCATCATGATCCTAATATAGCAAACTATGGGCAGTGATATGTTACAAGCCTACTAGAAGGTTTCTTTCATTTCCTCAGCTTAAAAAAGAAGAGATGGTTGAATACGGTAGGATGAATGTTATCAAAAGGGAAAATGAAAATTTAAAATATATTGGTGAGTTTTAAAAAGGGTTAGGTTAATATTTCAATCACCTATGCATTCATACACTAAAGGTACACCTACATCCCCTATAATGCTCACATGTATCAATCAATGCACAGTCAACCTAGGGGATTTCAAACATAATAGTTATGAAGGATTTTATTGCTAATTAAAATGGTTCATGAAGGTTTTATTGAGTATTAAAAGTTATGATATTAATTTCATGGTGTATAAAAAACACCATCCTAAAGTCAGTCTAAGAGCATCTATAGGTGTGACCTTTTCCATTGATAACTGTGTGATACAAATCGATTGAGTTCAATGTTCCAATTGACATAATTTAAGGGTGGTATTAAAAGTGAGATTTAATTATAAAATCATAGGTTATAAATAATTTATGTTGGCATATCATTTCTTAAAATAATTCTTCCATATACATCCTATAAGGCACTCTCTTACAATAGGCTTGAAGAGCCTATGACTATGTTGACTGATTACCCATATAGTTATCAAGATTATTGAACATTTAAAAGATAATTTTAATTCAATATTTAGTTTAAAAGGCATATGAACTTATCAAAGTGTATATTTATATTTTAAAAATTCATGTAAGGTCATATACCTTTTTGAAAAAGTACACCTACAACCATATTGGGGTTAAAAGACTTTCAAGCATGAAAATAAGGACATAGACTAATGGTCTAACAAAAATATTTCATAAAGTGTTTGAAGATAATAAATAAAAATCATGGTGAGTTTTAGATAATCAAGATGAAAATTTATCCAATCACTTGTAAACATTTTTTCACCCAAGTACATACACCGTCAGGCCTGTTGTACATATTTTTGCTATATTGAGGATCAAATAATGTTGTTAGAGGAGAAAACATGCTAGAATAGGCATGTGAGAATAGTTTATGTGGTGATAAGATATATTTGGAACCAAGATGAATTATTTTACTATAAAATACCTTAATTTTTTAAAAGTTCACCTATAGTTGTACCAAACACAACCAAGCACCTTAGTAAAGTTTGTGATCCAAAGAGGAGACTATTATCATTTTGAGAGGTTTCATGATCGTATATGGTATCCAAGATGAGATATGGAATTAAATATGATTTAAATAAAATAAATAAGGCCCAATAAATTATATATATATATATATATATATATATATATAGGTAAGGTGTTTTGTATAAAGCATTATAGTCAGAAATTGATTGTATTATATGATTATGCCAAGAAAAAGGTGAATATTTAAGGGTTTTGGTTAAGATTGATATCATAATTATACCTTGAGTGTATTAAAAAATGAATATATACATATAAATAGACTCAAATATAAATTAAACAACTAATTTAAGGGTTTTTTAAGGATAACCTACAATCAATTTACAAATCCCCTGCACATAGTCAATAGTCCAAAAGTCTGCATGAGAGTTTGTGATGGTTGGAGGTGATAGAGAGGTAATATACCTCATAAATTTGGTATATTGGTAATTATGAACTAAAATAACCCATAATAAATAATAAATTTAATTTAAAATAGGGATGACATCTTCTATTTTGTCTAAGAAGTAGGTCACTTTTAAGCAAACATGAATGCAAGAAATGGTAAGAAAATGATCAAAAGGAGTGTTGATTGTCTTGGGAACACGTTGTGACACTTTGGTATGTTGTATTAAGTTGTATTGAGTCTAAAATTTAATTAATTAATCAAAATAAACTTGAGAAACAACTCATAATTGGTGGTGAGTGGCCATTTACAGCAAAACCCCACTAGCCTAGACTAGGCCTATTGCCCAAAAGGAGGTCCAATTACACTTATAGCACTAAAAAAAAATTAAAAATCATTGGAAAATGAAAATTATAAGATATTAGGTTTTTTAAATCTATATATATATATATATTTTTTAATAAATTCATGAAGAAGCCATTTTTTGGCTCAAGAACTCAATAGGGTGCACAAAATGTTGAAAAAAACTTGATAGGCCAACTTGAGATGCTCACACCAGCATGGAGGTTTAGCATGGGAAATCAAGGAGTTATGGGATGTTATATGGGGTATTTATATTATTTTTTTTGTAATTTTTTCATAGGTTGGATGTCACATACTTATGAATCATCCTTAAGGGTGAAAACTATAAAAAAACCCTCATAAAACCCCAATTTGGACCTATTTCTAGAGATTGAGTTGGAAACCCCATAAAATTCCATATTTTACTCATAAAACAGATAAAATTTTGTATCGTACTCTTAGAGTGTCCTCTAAATGTAATTTTTCTATACCTTCACTCGTACAAAATAATAGAATAACTGTACTTTTCCATGTTTTTGAGCTGAAATGGGTGTTATGATGAGTGTATAAATATTCCAATTGATGGATAAGATATATTGAGGATTATTTTACCTTTAAAATAAAAAATATATATAATAATTTATTTATAGGTGACCAAACCATTCAATCCTTTTGGGGTAGTCAGAAAATGCCTCAAAAGGCAAGCTTTCCAAAGGCCATTTCATGGTTCTAGTACCTCCATAGTGTTCCAAACCACCAAATTTGACATGGATATTAGTGAAATAATTATAAAATTTAATAAAACTTTTTTTTAAAAAAATTTTTAACACATGTGTGATCTCCAAAAAACAAGATTTATCTTTCTAGGGCTAAGAGGGCTAATTAGGCTTAATTTGGCTATGAGAAGGTGCTAAAAAAAACACCTACACTTAGAGTTTGTCCACAAAATTTTGTATGGAGATGTAAGAGGATAGAGGTTACATATAAAAATTATATTTTTATCATAATAACCTTCATATTCTCCTATACAAGGATATTTTCAAAAAAAGGCTATAAGGAGTTCATGGAAATAACAAGGTTTTGGTGTTGTTCTAGGTCTTGCTCAGTGTTTGATGTATTGAATTTCATTTTCCTAGGTCTAGTGTGATATTAGGAAGTATTCCATGGAGTATATATTAATATTTTAGTAAAATTTTAAGAAATACCTACCTTTCCCTTTTATGCCTAGTGTAAAATGATGAGATTTAAGGAGCTAGTAGACAAAATGAATGAATATAACTCTTAATAAGGTATTATGAAGCTATTCCATGATATGATACACCTAATTTGGAATGGTAATGAATTATAGGAATATTTTAATGAAGTAAAATATATTTTAAAAGGTCTCTAAGCTCAAATAAGTATCTCTTTCTCTTGTAACACCTCATTGGAAGACAAAGTCAAAAGGAGTTGAATAATTCTGATAAAAAACTTGTGAAAAGTGTTAATGAATCATTCATGAGATATATAATTTTTAAATCAACAGAATTTTATTTTATTGAAGGCATAAATCCATGGAGGGATATTCATTATTCAAGAAGACATGAAGGCTAAAATCTAGGGGTTGATGCAAGAATCTAGGCACTCTCCAAGTGCTCTAAGCTTGACTAAGAATTAAGACAAGTTCTATAATCCCAAAAAACATTGTAAAATATATATTCAATTCCACCATATTAATGATTAACATTTTAAGGGATGAGAAATGCTATATATCACTTAAGGAAGAGTTTTTGAACAAGTTTGGGTTACTTTATCTCCAAGCATTTATTTTCTATATGAATTCATTTTTCTAGAATTTAAGATGAATATATAATTTTTGGATTGTGAATAAAGGATGCTATTAATTGTATTCACCTATTGAAAGAAAAAAGAAGCTAAATTCCTCTATTTTCAAGTTTTTTAAGTGAAGTGTATGTGCTTGCCATTGATATAACTTAGTTAAATACTTGTTTTCCTTTGTTATTGTCTAGTTATTATACCTTCATGAGAGATTTTTATGTTTTAAAAAGTAATTACAAGTGACTAAAATAATCTTAAGTTCATGTATTGGATGTGAGTTCAGACCTTCCTTACATAAGTTGAATTTGTCAAGTCCTTATTGTGAACACTATTGTTAAAGTATTACCTGAGTGAAGTGAATGTGTGAAATATTTTTCCTCTCAAAAAAGTGTAATTTTAATCATAAGTTCTCACAAAACAATTGGTGCATCACCTTTCATTTCTAGTTTCTTTCAATTTCATTGTAGATAGTGTCTTTTGCACCCTTTTCATTACCAAAATTAGTAGGTAGTAGTTTAAAAGTAGGTTTTAGTGAGAGAACCAAGGGAACCAGCCATATCTTGAGATTATCTCCCTTATAAAGTCACCCAAACTTTAGAGAGATTTCATATTCCAACATGAGTGAGGAACTACACACTTTCTCACAAGGGCACATTCTTAATTGATAACAATTTTTAGCACACCCAATGGGACTCATTATCCTTGGAATAGATAATTTTTTTTAATTTAGGATAAGTAATTATAAGAGTATAAGATATACATACTCATTAGAATATAAATATTCTTCAGGTTTCAGAGTTCATAGCAATATTTAGGTAACACTTTCATGCCAAATATTACCACAAGGTCAGATAGCAAATGTATTCCTCTTGAGTTCATTGAGTTGAGTTTAAATTCATACAAAAGAGAAATATTTAATAGGAAAAATACATATATTAAAGAGAAATATTTGTCTCTTGGTCATCCTATTATCCTAAGTAGTACAATCCCCACTATCTAGATGGCCATCATAAACTAGGTGTTTATTCCATTCAGTAGAGGTATCCCATTAAATTTATCCCATTTTGATGACATTTATGTGTCTAATCTTAGGAGTATCCCATTATTATTAAGAGAAGATAAATAAAATCCTATTGACCACATCAAGGATGTTATTAACTTATTCAGTTCATAATGTTGTTCAGGAGAATGTAGCTATTAGACTGCTTGTTACTTCCTTCAAAGGAAAAACACTACAATGGTATAGAAACATCCCACTAAAATCCATTACTACCTAGGATGAATTACGCATAGCCTTAGTCAAACAATTTGAGGACAAATATGATCACCTATCTCTAGTTGAACAACTAACAACCATAAAGAGAGCTCCTCATGAGTTCATGATAGACTTCAACCTCAGATTCCAAAAGACATGGACTAAAATAAATATGTTATTTAGACCATCCATATAATATGCCTTCTTGTACTATTTAAGGGCCCTTAATTTTGATATTAGTGTGATGATTCAGTTAATCAGGGTAATACCTTGACAAATGCTTATGAGGTTACAATAAGAGCATATAACAATTTGATATAAGCTGGTGATCATTCTCCTAGGCCTCCACTACCTATATTCATAGAATTACAGTCTATACAATCCCATTAAAATCCTTAAATTCCATCATTAGCTCCTATTCCACCTCTTCAAGCCAAAATTATATCCCCTTATAGCTAAGCTAGTGAGGTTGGAGAGATAAAATATGTGTTACAATCTTTTAGAGATGAAATAGTACAACTAAAGAGGTATGAATATTAAGTAAATAATCCTTATCAATAGAAAATTAGTCCACCTATTATCCTTTCAAATATATAATGCATCCTTATCAAGGGTTTATAGCGAATAGACCACCCTACCAAGCACAAAGAACCATAACTCAAGCTAAACCATATGTAGATCTTAATCCTAATGCACCTTGTACTTCAAATGATATTATTCACTTACCACCCCAAAATAATTTGATGTAGGACTTAGGTTGGTAGCCCTCCAATCTCAGTGATGTTCAAAACCAAGCCTTAGTGTCATAAAACATTACTATGCCAAAAATGAAACAAGAAGATTTTTATCATAAAAGAGGTCAATATCAAGAGATAGGTTTGGTAACATAAGGAGAGACTCAACAAGTTTAAGGGAAATCTGATTCTGTTGATGTAAATTGGCAATTGGATGATTATGTTACTTTCAATCAGGGTGGTAAGACTAGCACTCTAAGTGGTCAAGTTTTAACTACTACTAGAGATAAAAATAGAGCCCTTGATGAGGCTCAAGATGTGATTCATAATTCAATAACTCTTAAAAATGTCTCTAAGGGTACAAATATCAACTTGTTGTTCCTAAGACATAGAAAAATTAAATATAGAGGTTAAAAAGGCTCATCAAGTACCTCTAGTTCACAAGAAACTAGTGGTCCAAAAAGTGTAGCCAAAGGTTAGTGGGGGGAAATTTATTTTAGTAGATTAGATAAATAATTATAAAATCAAAATAAGGATGTGGTATTCCCTATCTATTATAGGACAAAAATATATGCTCATTCAAGAGCTTTCAACTCTCAAATTGTCTCCAAAATTGGTTGAGAAATAAGGTGTTGTCTTAATTAATTTAGACCTTCCAATGACGAAATAAGTAAAGTAGGTATAAAATATGGTGAAGGTGGACAAAAATAAGGTAAAATAAAAAAAAAATCCTACTTTATACCTCTCTTTGATATTTGGTGGCACTTTGGTTCATAACTGCATGGTGGATAATGGAGCCAATAATACTATTATGCCCAAGCAAATTATGGATAAGCTTAGTCTTGTTTCTGAACCAAATACTAAGGGAGTATTGAAACTATATGGGTAACCAAAAAATATATTAGGATTCATTAAATATTTGAATTTGACACTATATTCTTGTCCCAATGTTATCATTCAATAAGACGTAGTTGTGGTGGATTTGCCTCCCTACTTTTCCATGTGTCTTTCAAGGGACTTCACCTCAAATATTAGAGGATAATTATCAGATGATTCAACGTATTTGATGTTAAAAACTAGGTATGGCACTAAGGTAACAATACATTCTAAACCCATTGCATTTTTCCATTTGGAGCCATATATGCCAAGTGTTGTATACACTAACTATGTCATCTCAGATGATGTGGTAAAAACTAGTGGAGTGGAAAATGAATCACCTTTAGATAGAGTTATATATTTTTTCCTTGATGAATTGGCCTCTAAATTAAATGATCGTGAACCTTATAAGATAATTTAAGAAGATGGACTTGGTGTTTATTTCCTTAATGATAATGATGCACTAATTCTAGCTATGGTGAATGATGATGAGTCTAGTGAAGGTATATGGAAATTGTAATTTGATGGTTCAAGGAATAATCATGGTAATAGGGTTTTAATGATGTTTATTTCTATATAGAATAAAAGGTATTTATCTTATATTAAGTTTTAGTTTGGTTATTCAAACAATGTTACATAGTATGAGGCACTAGTTCACGGTTTACAGTGTGCTAGGAAGATGAAAGTCAACACCTTGCAAATTTTTGGTGATATTGAACTTATAGTTCACTAAGTAAAAGGTCTTAATGTATGAGAAAATTTATTTCTTAAATTTTATAAGCATAGGTTGTGGGACTTTCTTGAGGATTTTTAGGCTTTCAACATTTAAGCAATACCAAGAGATGAGAACAAACCTGTAGATAGGTTGGATACCAAAGGGGCAAAATTCAATATCCCAACTAATATTAAAAATGAAAAAATTCAGTCACACATTAAGGTGGTTTTAAGGCCTTCTATTCTAGATAACCATGAGAATTGGCAAGTGTTTGAAGATGACAATTAGATTGTCAGGTTTTTGCAAGAAGAGGTTGAGTTTTCCTCAAGAAATCAATAAAAGTACTTGAAGAAATATAGTGATTAGATTGTGAAAATAAAAAAAATAAGTTTACCAAAGGATTGGTCACACTTGAGAACATATTCAGTGGTGATGATAAGTTAAGGAATGAAAATTCATCTTTGTCAACAAAAGAAGAACACTATGCTAATGTGGAGATTATAGCTAGTAAGAATTTGAAGTTGGGTAAGGTATGAAATATTTCAAAAAAGGAAGCTTTAAATGAATTATTTATAAGTTTTGTTGATTTTTTTTCATGGTAATATAGTGATCTCAAATAATTTGACCTAAGTTTATCTCAACACACCATTGAGTTAGAGGCTAAAATTAAACCAGTGAGGCAAAGATAAAGGCCCATCAATCCAAAGCGTGAGATTTTGATGAGAGATAAACTTAATAAGATCATAGATTCAACTATTATATTTCTAAATAAACACTCAACTTAGGTGGCAAACCTTGTTCTATTACAGAAGAAGAATGGTGAGATTAGACTATGTGTTGACTTTCAAGATTTGAACAAGGCTTCCCTTAAAGATCACTATCCATTGCCATCTATGGAATAAATTTTATAGCTAGTTACAGGTTCAGAGAGGTTTCCTTTTTTGGATAGATGTAGTGGTTACAATCATACCTTTTTTAAGGAAGAGGACCAATTCAAGATAGGCTTCACTACAAATTGGGGGACCTTTACATATAGGAAGATGCCCTTTGATTTATCCAATGTTGGAGTAACTTTTTAGAGGGCCATGTATATGGAATTTCAAGGCATTATTAATAGGTTTGTACTTGTCTATTTTGATGATATAACTATGTTTTCAAAGAGTGTAAGTGAGTACATGGTTCACCTCAAACAAGTGTTCAAAAGGTGTAGGCAATTTGGGGTATCTCTTAATCCAAAAAAGTGTCTCTTTTTGGTTCATGAAGGTAAGATTTTTGGGCATGTGGTTTCAAAATATGTTTGAGTATAGATTATAAAAGGTTAGATTCAATTCATATACTTTCCTTTACTAATCACAAAAAATCCTTGCAAATCTTCTTAGGGATTTATAGGAAGATACATTTCAGATTTTGCCACTTTAGCTAAGCCACTTACAACCATGCTAAATAAGAATCATAGTTTTAGTTGGTCCAAGGAAGGAGTGAAGAGTTTTGAAGAGATAAAGAAATCCATTAATATTTCTCCTATAGTCATAAATCTAGATTTCATAAATGATTTCATTTTGTACACCTATGCTAACATGGACACCATTTCAAGCATTCTTATGCAACAAAATCATGAGGCTTTGGAGAAGCCAATATCTTTCTTCAGTCAAGGATTAGATGAGTATGAAACAAGGTAATATTTTGTTTAAAAACATGCAAATTTAGTTATAAGGTATATCAAGAAGTTTAGATACTTATTATCTAATAATAAGGTACACCTAATGGTTACCCATCCAAGTATCAAGGAGTTCCTCTTGAATAAAGACAAATGAGAAGAGAGCTAGTCGGATGACTAAGGTAATGTACTATGATGTGGAAATAAATGTCAAAAAGTTGATTAGAGGTAAATTAATTTATGAGAATATAGCCCAAGACTTGAAAGAGGATAATGAGGTGGTTTTGGTGTCAAATGATGAATAAGTTGTAGCTGATTATACCTCACCTTCCAGCTAGTTTCATGATTTGGTAAGATATCTCCAAGATGGTCTTTATCATTCTCATTTGAGTGCTTAAAAAATAAGATATTTTAGGTTGAAATCAAACCCATTTCTTGTTGTTGATGGTGTTTTGTTCAAGAAAGATATTAGTGGCATGTTGCTAAGATGTATAGAGCCAGATTACTTGAAAAGTTCCATGATGGACATGGTGGAGGAAATGTCTCAGCAAGGATTATAGCCCTTAGGATCATGAGAGGTGGGTAAATTTGGCTAGGAATATTTGGTGATTGTCATGAATGGGTTAGAAAATGAAAACAATATGTTATGTTTGTAGGGAAAGTGAAACTTATAGCCTTACCTCTCTAGCTAATTATGATGGACCAACCCTTTATCTAATGGGGATTGGAATTTATTAACCTTATCAATCCTCCTTCAAGCTCAGGTCATAAATGGATACTAAATGTTATGGACTACTCCATATGGTGGATACAATTAGTAGTATTAAAAGAAGCAAATGAATCTAACATTCTAGATTTCTATGAATGTTTACTTACTAGATTTGGAGTTCCTTCAACCATTATTTTTGACAATGCCATGGCTTTTGTGGGAACTAAGATCAGCCAATGGGATATTAAAAATGGTGTCTATCTCATCACTTTATCAAAATACTATCCACAAGGAAATGGCCTTACTGAGTCTATAAATAAGAACCTACTGAAGATCATAAGGACTATTGAAGATAATCTTAGATCATGGAATTTAATGTTGAAGTTATCTCTATGGGCTGATAGGATCACATACAAAATATCAATATCCAAATCTCCATACAAATTGGTATATGATAAGGAATCAAGGTTACCCATTTCTATTGAGTTTATTTCTTTAGAACTAATGCATCAGCTTGAGTTTTTGGAGAATGAACCAATGGAGATAAGGTATGCTAAGCTTATGGAGTTGGAAGAGGTTAGAAATCAGTCCATGTTAGCCATAGAAATTCACTAAGCACAAGTGAAGAGAGAATTTGCCAAACAAACTTCTTCATGGATTTTTAAAGAAGGATATTTTGTCCTCAAGTGGGATGAAGATAGAGCTAAACTTAGAAGGCATATAAATTTTGACTCCCTTTGGAATGGTCCATACATAATCTCCAACTATAAATCCCACAATGCCTTCAAACTTGTAAAGATGGATGGTGAGGAGCTTCTAATCATAGTTAATGGGATACATCTGAAACATTGATATTGAAGAGATAATTTCTTTGTACATACATTTTTTTTTACTCCAAGTGTTGTCCTAGCACATTAGGTTGTTTATGTTTTGTCCCAAATAAGTGCTTTGTTTACACATTTGCTTTGATTAGTTATTTTCCTTGTTTTATGTGTTTCCTTCCTTGTTTTGAAGGAAGAAGTGTTATTATTCCAAGTCAAGAGATGTATTTACAGGCATAGATCATATTTTTCATTGGTTTATGAGTCCAAAAGTCATGTAAATGGTTTGGTTCTCAAGCATAATAAGCATGTTTCCCATTTGAGTCACCAAAATGTTGACAATTTTGACTTCATAAGTCAAATTTTCATGCCTACCATTCAAAACTTTGAATATCATGCCAATTTTTCTTGTGAGTTAGTAGTTGGTATTTAAAATTCCTTTAAGTGATCATTAAAAGCCATGATTGTTAGGTCTTAAGGTTGTTTAGGTGAGTTAAGGTTTTATCCTTCATTTGTCTTATACTTGTCTAGTCATTTCTTGGCCTTTCTAAGCCATTTTTAAATGGTGAAAATATTCCTAAGTGTCATGATGAGTGAAATAACATGTGTGAAGGTAATTACATGCCTAACATATGAATAATCTGTTTGATCACATTCTAGACTAACTTCATGACTCATTTCTATGCAAATATGACCATTTTATGCCCTCCAAAGAAGGTTTTGATGGTATTTGATTAGGAATAAGATTTATTACATCTTTATTCACCTCATAAGACATGCAAAAGACTTAGGAATACATTTTATAGCATTTCAATCAGAGCTCCTTGGTGAAAATACCTTTTTAGTATAAAAATAAGCCTTTTTGAGGCATTCATTTTGGTTTTTAGAAGATTTTTTGTGAGAAAAGAATCTTATAGGATTAATTGGGTCCCCACAGGGTCATATTAGTGTTTTTAAGGAAGTTTTGGGTGAAAAAATGGAAAAAACCAACTTTGCTCCAATATTGACCTTCTTGATAGCTCTAGAAGGGAAGTTTTCAAATGCTTAGTATGAGAAGAGGAGAAAGAGTTAGGATATAAATCATTAGGAATTTTTAGGGTTATGAGTAAGATTTAAATTAGTGGAATTGGTTCCCTCATCTTTATGAACAATCACTAAGAGTGACATCATATCACTATAGCCTATGCATTTGAGAGGGGTTTATTCTTGGACATGTTTCTTAAGATAAAAAAATAATGGAAAGAAATGGTTTTGAGGGATTATTTTAGGGGTAATTATGCTCCTTTTAATAATTTTTATAATTTTATAGCTCCTTCTAGGAAGGTATTTATAGCATAAAACCATGTTCCCTTCCCTATCTTTTTGAGTGGTTTCTTGGGTCAGTTTTGAAGAAAAATATGAGTTTTTCATCAGATGTTTTCATTTTTAAAGGTTATAAATGGATGATCTAATTAACGAAACATATTTATTGGCTAAGTAAGGGTTCATATTTTTCCATTCAATGTGTATCTCCTTTGAGAGAGTTTAAGCTAAGTGTGTCTCTTCAACAAGGTACAAATGCACTTATTGATCTTGTTGCAATGTTTATATCAAATCACAATGGATGAAATATGTTTACAATTTGTTTTAAGAAAGAACCAAGCCAACCAAGCTACAAGATACATCATGAACCCTTGCCAAATCCTTATGCTTCTTACACCATGTTGATTTATGCCATAGTATATAAATTTAATAATGAGCACCTAAAGATCATAATAAGGGCTAATTAGTGTCATAATTTCAAGGAGTAATCAAGGTAGAGTGATTCTACTTCAGGTTCAACTTTGGATGCATTTGTTTTTATGGACCATGACAAGGGCCATTACCAAGTCAATAATATGATCTCAAATTCACCATGCACAGTCAAATCTACTTGCATTCACTTGTCACCATAGTGAGATGAAGTATAAGGTCCTAATAAAATTCATTGCGGTTTCATAAAAATTCTTTAGAAATTTCCTCTAAAAAACATGAGTAATCATGATATATAATGCCATATGTTTGACTATGTTGAGCTAGTTAATTGCACCTACATGACTATAATATTCATCATCTCCTATAGGTGCCTTCAAGGAGGTCAACTACATGTAATGACATATTTTAATATTATTTTAATTTTTATAAGGTTTGAGGAATCCATTTGAGCCCTTGAAAGAGTCTAAGACTAGTGATTAAGTCATAACCATGCTCATTGTCAATTGCCTACCTCCACTACCTTGTACACTATGTATCCACCTACAAGTGGTCCCCATAGAGTTCCAAAATTTAGTATGAGAGATGGTAGATAATATTTGAAGTCTTCATCAGGTGTAGGAAGTTAGATGACAACATGAAAACCATGTTTGAGGTCATGAAATAAAAGGAAGATTTGAAGGTTGAATGCATTTGTTCAAAAAGAAGAATTTAGGGACAAGTTCCCTATAATCATAAAAATAGAGACCCTATAGTATTTTGGTTATTTTCATGCTAGGTCATCTTGAGGTCTTGGCTAGCCCAAGTGGATACATCTTATAACCCTCATGTAAGGGTAACACCTTACCAAAGGAAGAAAAGGATTGGTTAGATGGGCATGATGTTCTAGAGCCCTTATTCCATTCATTATTTCACTACCATATTTCAATGTTATCTATAGTAATAGATCCTTCAGAGGGTTTCATGAAGATGAATTAGGCATCATGGAGATATGGTCCATAATCAAGTGACTTCCTTTATTGATTTTGAGCTAGTAACTCAATGAATACTTTGAAAATTACATGAATAAATACATGAAAAACTATAGGGGTACTTTTTCCTTTAAAGAGACACTTATAGTCCATACAATGGTGCATCCAAACACACTCACAATCAACATCACTATAGAAAGTCTAAATATGTATGTAGGAAAGGGGATTTCAAGGCCATTGAGATGGTTTTACATTAATGACTCAATGAATACATTCAAAAAGAGTTAGAGGACATTATAATTGATAACCTTAAAAATTATAACCTATGGGCCTAATAGAGAATGGAGACCTACATCAGTCTTGCAACAATTAAGACCTTTATATGCTCAAAGATGATATGTAGTCAATGACATTGAGACCCAATGCATAGTATAGGAGTGAATAACTAAGGAGGGATATTATAAATATTTAAAGAATATAATTCATAAGTATACCATGAATAAATCACAAATAGACACCTATAGGTGTGTTTTTTCTTCAAAAAGAGATGTCTATAGTCAACTGTGGGATGATCTTATAGTCATATGGTATGTTGGTGTTATCACAGGTTTAAGAACAAAACAAGGTCAAATGAGTTATAACTATGCTTATAGGATATAAATAAGGTTTTAGATCATAAAAAAAAGACTAACCCTGAGTATATAGCTATAGATAGGTCCCCTTTTTGAGGAAATACATAGTCATAGTAAACACAGTTGACTGTATTTTAATCTTCTCAAGTGAAGTTGAAATGCGAGGTTTGACAAAGGTAAAATATGATAAATATGGGAAAAATTAATATCATAGTAATATATAACATAGAAAAAAGGAAAGAAAGGGTTTTAAAAGGGTAACCTATAGCCACAATTGAAGTACAATCAATAGTCCAAGTTGCTTCCAAGTCTGAATGTTTGCTTATCAAGGTTTCCATGATCAAAGTTGGAGTCAAGTTTAAATTAGATAGTATCTAATTTTATGAAAAATTGGTGATCAAGTTGATATCATAATTATCATAATAGTGTCAACAATGGGTAGTGATAGGCTACAACCCTGTTAGAAGGTTTATTTCATTTCTTAAGCCTAAACATGAAGAGATGGTTGAATATGGTAAGATGAATGTTGAAAAAAAAGATAATGAAGGTTTTAAATAGATTGGTGAGTTGTAAAAATGGTTAGGTGAATATTTAAATAACATATGAATTCATACACCAAATGTACACCTACAACCCCCACAATGCTCACATGTATCAATCAAGGCATAGTCAACTTAGGGTGTTTCAAACATAATAGTTATGAAGGATTCTATTACTAATGAAAATGATTCATGAAAGTTTTATTGAGAATTAAAATTTATTAGATGAATTTAATGGTATATAAAGTTATAAAACACCATCATATAGTCAATCCAAGAGCATATATAGCTATGAACTTTCCCATTGATGAATGTGTTCTACAAATCAGTTGAGTTAAATGTTCTAATTGACATGATTTAAGGGTGGTATTAAAAGTAATATTTCCTTATAACACCATAGGTTATGAATAATTTATGTTTTCATCTCATTTCCTACAATCCTTCCTCCATACACATCCTATATGGCACTTACAATAGGCTTGAAGACCCTATTACTATGTTAGCCCATTACCCATATAGTTATCAAGATTATTGAATGTTTAAAAGACAATTTTAAGTCAATATTTAGTTTAAAAGGCATATGAACTTATAAAAGGGTAAATTTAGAGTTTAAGAATTCATGTAAGGTCATATACCTTTTTGAAAAAGTACACTTATAACCATATTGGGGTTACAAGACCTTCAACCATAAAAATAAGGACAAAGACTAATGGTCTAACAAAATATTTCATAAAGTATTTGAAGATCATAAATACAAATCTTGGTGAGTTTGAGATAATCAAGATCAAAAGTTCTCCAATCACTTGTAGACATTTATTCACCCAAGTACATACACCTTCAGGCCTATTGTACATACTTTTACTATATTAAGGATAAAAAAATGTTGTTAGAGGAGAAAACATGCTAGAATATGCATGTGAGACTAGTTTAGGTGGTAAAAAGATATCCTTGGCACCAAGATGAATTAATTCCATATAAAATACCTTCATTGTTTGAAATTTCACCTATGTCTATACTAAACACAACTAAGCACCTTACTAAAGTTTATGATCCAATGAGGAGACTGATATCATTTTGAGATGTTTCATGATTGTATATGGTATCCAAGATGAGAGACACACTTAAATATGATTTAAATAAAATAAATAAGTCCCAATAAAGTGTCTATATATATGTAAGGTATTTTGGAGAAATCATTATAGTCATAAATTGACTGTATTCTATGATTATGCCAAGAAAAAGGTGAATGCTTAAGGGTTTTAGTTAAGGTTTAGATCATGATTATGCCTTGGGCATATTAAAAAATGATGATATAAATATAAATAGAATAAAATATAAATATAACAAGGAAAGGAATGGTTTTTAAAGGACAAACTATATTTAATTTATAAATCCCCTGCTCATAGTCAACAGTTTAAAAGTTTGCCTGAGAGTTTGGGATGGTTGTAGGTGCTAGAGAGGTCATATGCATCCAAAATTTAGTATGTATTATAGTTATGACCTAAAATAACCCATAATATATTAATTTTTTTATGAAAAATAGGGAAGGTCTACTATGTTTTATCTCATATGTATGTCACTTCGAGTCAAACATGAATGCAAGAAATGGTGAGAAAATGATCAAAAGGAGTGTTGATTGTCTTGGGAACACTTTGTGACACTTTTTTTTTATGTTTTATTAAGGTATATTGAGTCTAAAATATCATTAATTAATCCTTTTAAACTTTATAAACAACTTATAAGTGGTGATGAGTGGTCATTTGCAGTCAAACCCCACTAGCCTAGACTAGGCCTATTGCCCAAAATGAGGTCCAATTCCACTTATATCACTAAATGACCATTAAAAATAATTGGAACATGAAAATTTGAATATATTTGGTGTGTTTAATCTATTGGGATTTTTATAAATTCATGAAGAAGTCATTTATTGGCTCAATAACTCAATAGGGTGTACTGAATGGAGAAAGAAGCTTGATAGGCCAACTTGAGATGCTCACACCAACATGAAGGTTTAGCATGGGAACTCAAGGAGTTATGGGATGTTATATGGGGTATTAAAATTCAATTTTTTTAAATTTTTTTATAGGTTATATGTCACATCTTTATGAATCATCTTTAAGGGTGAAGACTATCAAAAACCCTCCTAAAACCCCAATTTGGACATGTTTGTAGAGATTAAGTTAGATTCCCCATAAAATTACATAGTTTACTCCTAAAACATATCAATTTTTTTATTATAATTTAATATGGTACTCTACATGTATGATTTTTATACCTTCACTTGTATGGAATAATACAAAAATGATATTTTTACATGTTTTTGAGCTAAAATGGGTGTTTCGATGAATGCAGAAAGATGAAAATTGATGGATAAGGTATATTGAGACTTTTTTTTACCTTTAAATTCTTAAAAATTTATAATAAATTAGTTATAGGTACCTAAACGATTTAATCCTTTTGGGCTAGTAAAAAAATGTCTCAAAAAGGCAAGCCTTCCAAAGGTGATTTCATGGTTCTAGTACCTCCATACTATTCCAGACCACCAAAATTGACATGGATATTGGTGGGAGAATGGGAATAGTGATTTTAATGGTTTTTTATGTTTCACATGTATGATACCCCAATATCAAGATTTATCTTTCTAGGGTTAAGAGGGCTAATTAGGCCTAATTTGGCTATGAGAAGCTGCTAAAAACACATCTAGAATTGGAGTTTGGCCACAAAAATTTGTATGGAGATGTAAGAGGATATAAGATACCTATAAAAATTATAATTTTATCATCATATTCTCCATATTCTCTTAGAGAAGGATATTTTTATAAAAAAATCTATATGGAGTTCATGAAAAAGCACGGTTTTGGTGTTGTTTTAGGTCTTACTGAGTGTTTGATGCATTCAATTGACTTCACCAAGGTTCAGTGTGATATTAATAAGTTTTCCATGGAGGATATGTGTGTGTGTGTGTGTGTGTGTGTGTGTTTGTGTGTGTGTGTGTGTGTGTGTGTGTGTGTGTGTGTGTGTGTGTGTGTGTGTGTGTGTGTGTGTGTGTGTGTGTGTGTGTGTGTGTGTGTGTGTGTGTGTGTGTGTGTGTGTGTGTGTGTGTGTGTGTGTGTGTGTGTGTGTGTGAATCAAATTTGAATAAATACCTACCTTTTCCTTCTACACCTAATGTAACCTGATGAGATTTAAGGAACTAGGAGATAAATTAAATGAATATACATCTGCATAAGTTCTTATGAAGTCAGTCCGTGATATGATACACCTAATTTTTAATGGTAAAAAGTCATATTAATGTTTTAATGAAGTAAAATAGATTGGATAGGGTCTCTAAGCTATAATAAGTCTCTATTTCTCTTCCAACACCTTATTTAAAAACAAAATCAAAAGGAGTTGAAGAAGTCTCATAAAAAACTTATCCCAATTGTTAATGAATCACTAATGAGATATAAAAGTGTTAAAATAAGGAATTTAAATGTCTTAAAGGCCTACATCCATGGAGGGATTCTCATTTTTCAAGGAGACATGAAGACTAAAATCTAGGGGTTGATGCAAGAATTTAGGCACTCTCCAAGTGCTCTAAGATTGAAAAAGCATTATGATAAGTTATCTAAGATAAATAAAAATTGTAAAACATATATTCCACTCCACCCTATGAATTATTAATATTTTAAAGGATTAGAAATACCTCATATCACTTAAGGAGGAGTTTTTGACCAAGTTTAAAGTCCCCTACTTTGGGGATGTTTTGTCTCTAAGAATTTATTTGCTATATGAAATCATTTTTTCCAAAATTTAAGATGAATATTTCAGTTTTTTATTTTTAATAAATGCTTCCAAAAAATTTATCACCTCTTGAGAGAAATAAGAAGCTAAATTCCTCCATTTTTCATGTTTTTAAAGTGAAGTGTATGTGCTTATCATTGATATAGCTTAGTAAAATACTTGTTTTCCTTAATTATTGTCTAGTTATTGTACCTTCATGATATATTTTGATGTTCTAAAAGTCATTATAAGTGTCTTAAACAAGCTTAAGTTCATGTATTAGATGTGAGTTCAGTCCTTCCTTACATAAGTTGAATTTGTTAGGTCCTTATTATGAAACACTATTGTAGAAGTCTTACCTAAATGAAGTGAATGTGTGTAAGCTTTTCCCTCTCATAAAAATGTAATTGAAAGAATAAATGGTCATAAAACAATTGGTGAATCACCTTTCATTTCCAATTTCTTTAAGTTTCATTACAAATAGTGTCTTTTGCACCCTTTTCATTGCCAAAATCAATAGGTAGTAGTTTAAAAGAAGGTTTTAGTGAGAGAACCAAGGGAACCAACCCTATATAGAGATTATATCCCTTACAAGGTCACCCACACTTTGGAGATATTCCATTTTCTAATAAGAGTGAATAATTACACACTTTCTCATAAGGGCACACTCCTGATTGACAACATTACCCTTTGGCCTTTGTAATGCTCCTAACGCCTTTTTGGCCATCTTTGCTAATCTAACCAATGAATGTGTGGAGGTTAATATGGATTAATTCAATATTCATGGTGTTTATTTGATTAATCTCTAAGCAACCTAGATAGAGTCTCCACTAGATTTGAGTAGTATTAATTATCCTTAAGTCATGAAAAATGTTTGATAATGACTAACCAAGGAACTATTTTGGGACATGACATCTTAGCCAAAGGGATACAAGTAGACCCTAAAAGTATATAAGTAATTTATAATCTACTTGCTCCTAAAAATTACACTGATATCAAAAGTTTCTTAAGACATACAGGGTACTATATACATGTTATAGGAGACTTCATCAAGATAGTTGCACCCATGTTTTCCTTACTTACCAAAGATAATGAGATCTTATGGATTGATAAATGTCAAAAAGACTTTGATTTAATAAAACAAAAACTAAATTATTCTTAAATTGTAAGAGGTCTTATTGGGAATGGCCTTTCCACATTCATATAAATGCTTTTAATAATTCTATGAAAGTAGTTCTAGGATAAAAGGATGAACAAGTAAAAAATATACAATATCTATTATATCAATAAGAATCTCACCCGCACTGAAAGAAATTATACCATCATTAAAAAATAATTACTAGCTATTATATATGATATGAAAAAATTTAGGAACTACATCACTAGAGACATGATATTTTTTTACACTGATCACTTAGCTATAAGATACTTAATGAAAAAACTAGTGGTCGAAGGTACAATGATTATATGGTTACTACTTTTGTAATAATTCGACATCACCATTATTGATAAACCTATGAAATCTAATATAGTTTTTAACTTTTTATCAATATTAAATATTTTAGGTGAGGAAGATCTAGTAGAGGACAACTTTCCTAACCAGAATCTATTCATAGTATCAACACACTCACCATGGTTTAGTAATATGGTAAACTACCTAGCCATAGTAGAATTTCCTTGTGATTTCAATAATATAGAAAGAAAACATTTAGTTAGAGATAGTTCTAATTTTAAACATCTTAATGGTATTTTATTTAAATGTGGACCTATCCATATGCTTCACATGTGTAATAAAATATGAGACTTATGATATCATAAGGGCTTGTCATGATGAACCTAGAGGAGGTCATTTTTCAGCCAAGAGGATTGTCCATAAGATCCTTAGTGATGGATACCATTTACCTTCACGTCATAGGGATGTGAATAGATATGTATGACACTATGATCTTTTCCAAAGTATGGGTAAACCCACCTTGTCCAATAAAATTCCTCTCCATCCTCAAGTCATTATAGGTCCTTTTGAGAAATGGGGGTTGGATTTTATTGGCCCTATTGATCCATAATCTCAAATAAATGAGTATATATTAGTATGAATAGATTATGTCACCAAATGGGCATAGGTTCAAAATCTCCCATCTATAAGGGTAGAACTATTTTCCAATTTTTTTAATTATAGAACTATGCAATAGTTTGGAGCACCAAGAGCCATAGTACTTGACCAAGGCCATTAATTCATGTCTAATATGATCAAAGCCTTCACAGAGCATTAAGAAATCATCCATAAAAAGTCATATACATACCATCCATAGGTCAATGGATAGATTGAAGTTACCAATAGATATTTATAGAACATCTTATCCAAGATAGTTAACATCAATAGAAAAGATTGGACAAACAAACTACCTATTTTAGTATGGGCTTACAATACCACATGTAAATCCACCATAGGTGATCCATAAATTGGCACTAATTTTCATGTAAAAAGTTTGCCATGGATCCTTTTAGGTAAGTTATTAAATATATATAAATTAATCCATAAAATAATAAAATTAAATAAAAGTAATGCATGAATACCAACCACACTACACAAGAGTTGATTATAGAGTTTGGTAATGCCTACATCTATGGGTTCATAAATTATCTAAACCAATTCATTATTAGATGTATACAGGTACAATTCAACCATTATATCACAATAATGAATTTATGTGTTATAAAACTTCAAAGAATTTTAGAAATTTTGGATAGATTATTCACCTTCCTAGAACACTTCAGAATGTGTATATTTGACCCTTCAAAGAATCTTAGAACTCTTAGATATATTCTCCACTTTCTTAAAGCACACCTCTAAGATTACATAAAATTAGCAATAGACCTTTGAAAAGTCCCAAAAATCATGGATGAACCTTCCACCTTCCTATCATGAAAAGCAATCTCGCATTCCTAAAGTTCTTTGCCAAAAGTCTTACTTCAAGACTTTAAAAAGTGGCTCAAACAAACTCAAATTAGGTCTCTCAGCATATGACTATATTCATCTCTTTCTTTAACTCTCAAATCTTGGCTCTTCAGCTCTCTATCTATCATCTCTTTGGCTCTTTATCTCTAGGCTCTTGGCTCTTTGGATCTCAGCTCTTTAGTTCATACTCTTTGGTTCTTGACTCTTTAGCTCTTTAGCTCTTTGGCTCTCATCTCTCAACTCTGCTATGGGAGATTTGGAACCTTGGAATGAATTATTATTCCAATTCCCATGATTTATAAATAACCCCTCACCCATTTATATTATTTTTTAAGCTACACAAATAGTGGGATTATGCATTATCCCTACCCTTTTTGGTGAGATTGAATAATATTCCATTTCACCATTTTTTATGGGGATTTATATTATCCCTCTACATTTTAATATGGGAATTTTAATAATATCCCAAGTGGTTTAAAATTATGGGGTGATAATTGTTCCCCAATATATGATGGTTTATATTTTAACCATATTAAAATGTCTTTTCGTTTGTCATGTAACTCTATTGCCATGTCACTTTATGGCCACATCATCACTTTGATCATAACTTTGATTGGTCATAACTTGTACATACAAACTCCATTTTTTGAACCACAAAATGTGCCAAAAATAACTCAATGAGCTATACACCATGGAATTAGTTCATAGACATTCCAAGATTATCAATTTTTCTACTTTGACTAGTATTGACCACCTCTTGACCTATTTTGACCAAAACTTGGACTAGCTACACAAGGAGCAAATGAGTTCTATTTTTAGAGTTATACATACCATTAAAAAGTTTATGATGAGTCCTATGCAATGATATAGGTCTCATTCTAATTTAGGAAATTTTCCAAAATGATCTCTAGATCATACCTCCATACTAAGAAGGCTTTTGATTTACTAAAAACTAATATCCATTAAAATGCCTATCAATTCTAAAGATACTCTAATGGGTCTTATTAGGCTACTCAGGTTCTAAAACTATGCCTACAATGCTTGGAACAACTAAATGATCACATATTCTATAGTTTTTCTACTATTACATGGCCATCAATAGCCTCTACATCGAACTAAGGTTTAGAATGTGATGACTTCCTCTATTACATAGCTTCACAGGTGCCCCTACACGGATAAGCCTAGTGATATTTTCTAATGCATGGATTTAATGAGCCTCTACACATAAGTCTAATGATATCCTATGCTACATGGCTTTAATGAGCCTCTGCACATATTTGAGATCTTGAATCTCCTCTATTACATGGCCTCAATGAGCTTTTACATAGATATGAGATTATACACATACATCCATATTCTCCTCCACTACATGACCATCCAAGGGTCTTTACATAGAATTAAGATCCTAAATATCCTCTGCTATATGGCTGTAATGAGCCTCTACGTAGATCTAAGATTTTTTATGTGTATCCAATTCCTCTTCTACTACATGACCTTAATGACCTCTACACAAAATTATGCATGGATAATAGCACATCCATCAACATCTTCTTATACTACACAACTTCAAAGGCCACTACATAGAGTACATGTGTGGACCTAGTGCTTCTTAGGTCTACTAAACTATTCTCTATAGAATAACACTTGATAGAAACAAGAATATAACATACCCTAATCTACATATACCATTATTAATGAAAAATGTATACCAAAATGTGAGAAGACAACTTGAGTATGATAAACTTATCACTCATTTCTTCTCTACAAGTGACTCCAAAACAAAACAAATTATAATTTTTACAATGCATATATATATATAGATACAAATAGTGCCTATTGGGTCTTTAAAAACTATGCTTGGTGTATGACACAATACTACCTATATGGGTCTTATTCATACATCTTAAATAGCACATTATTTTTAATGGTTCTATGAGCATATATAAATGGATAAACTAAAATGCTCAAAATCTTTTAACTACCACCTAAGATTCTTTACTAGCTATTAAATCTTGATATGCCCCCAGCTCCTTCAGTAGTCACCCTATGGATCATTATGTAACTCACCTTCAGTTTCCTAATGGTCACTTGATACATATGAGTCTGATGTTTGAATGGAATCATCGTGATTAGGTATAGAGACCTACCCTATCTCAAACTACATGATCTAAGTGTGATCTAGGTAAAGCTCTATACTATCACCTATGAATAATGCTTATCGAGTGAAGAGATAAAAATTTCCCAAAACCATTTCATTCATATCCAATGGAATGGTATCAAGAGTCACCATGTCTAAGAACTATCTCCCAACTTTAAATTACAAGGTGCAATAACATGTTGCCATACCTTGGACAATGCCATTCTATGTGCCAACTATTTTGGCATGTGGTAGTAGAAACATTGGCAAGCCTAATTGATGTACAATATTAGTGATCACATAGCCCATTATGATGTCCATATAAAACATGAGTCTATTGACACATCCCAATGAAAAAACTAGAATAATCTACCTAGAGGATCTCACAGATCACAAGATAATGTCCAAAGGTCTAAATGGTGTCCTTTATCAAACTAGGGATTTTGAATGCTAACTGGTACTTGGGATAGTAGAAGCCTTTATAAATTACTTTGTTAGAACCAATATGATGCATATCCATTGCTTCAAGCTTCTCCTAAATAGCCTATGCTTTTGTGTCAATACATAAATAAAAGCTCATTAACATAATGCAAAAAAAATGTTAGTGATTGGAAAGAAGCACTCTGATACCATGACTGATCTATAAACTAGCACTAATTTTCATGTAAAAAATTTACCTTGGATACTTGTAGGAAATTTATTAAATATATCAAAATTATTCCTTAAAATAATCAAATTAAATAAAAGCAATTTAAGAATACCAACCACACTGTACAAGAGTTGATTATGGAGTTCAGTAATGCCTACATCTCCAAGTTTGCAAATTAGCTGAACCAATTCATTATTGAATTTTTACATGTACAAGGAAACCCTTATAGAAGAATAATGAATTTAAGCATTAAAAACCTTCAAATAGTCTCAAAACTCTTAGATAAATTCTTTACCTTTTCAATACACTTCAAAATGTGTATGTTCAACCCTTCAAAGAATCTCAGAACTCTCAAACAAATTCTTGACTTTCCAGAAGCACACCACTAAGATAACATAAAATAAAAAACAAACCTTCAAAAAGTCTCAAAAGTCATGAATGTACCTTCCACCTTCCTATCATGAAAATCAATCTCACATTTTTAAATTTATCTACCAAAAGTCTTACTTTAGGACTTTAAAAAGTGGCTCAAATGAACTCGAATCAGGTCTCTCAGCATATAGATGGATTTGTATCTTGCTATGGATCTTGACTCTTAAATATTCATCTCTCTGGGTCTTATATATTCATATCTTTGGCTCTCATCTCTCATCTCTTTAGCTCTTAGCTCTTCAGCTCTCACTCTTTGATTCTTTGCTCTTTGGCTCTTTGGCTCTCAGTTGTCAGCTCTCAAATTTGCCATGAGAGACTTGAAACATTGGAATGAATTCCAATTCTAATTCCCATGATTTAAAAATAACTCCTCGCCCCTTTATAATCTTGTTTGAGGTGCATGAATAGTGGGATTATTCATTATCCCCACCCTTTTTGATGGGATTGGATAATATCCCATTTCACCATTTTTTATGGGATTTATATTATCCCTTTACATTTTAATATGGGAATTTTAATAATATCTCATGTATTTAAAAATATTGGGTGAGAATTATTCCCCAATATATGATGGTTTATATTTTAACCATCTTAAAATGGCTTTTTAGTTTCTAAGTAACTCTATTACCACATCACTTTATTACCATGCTATCACTTTGACTGGTCATAACTTACACATATCGACTCCATTTTTCAAATTGTAAAATGTTAAAAATCTCTCAATGATCTATACACCACGAAATTGGTTCATAAACATTCCAAGATCATCAATTTTTCTAATTTGACCAATGTTGACCTCTTGTTGACCTACTTTGATTAGATCTTGGACTAGCTGCATAAAGAACAAACAAGTTCTTTTTATAGAGTTCTACATACCATTGGAAAGCTCTTGATGATTCATATGTGATGGTATAGGTCTTATTCTAATTTGGGGTTTTGTTTTTAAAATTATCTCTATATCAATAGATTTCTCACCTTATGAGCTTATGTTTGGAAATAAGCCTTTATTTCTCATAGAATTTGAATTGTAGACTTTGAGAACATAAATAGAGGTGGTAATAGATTTTGATAAGGGACATAGAGAATTCATCATCTCAATGAATTGGATGAGATGAGAATATAAGATTTGAAATAAATAGAGATTCTAAAACATTAGAGGAAATAGTGGCATGACATCAGATCAAGGAGAAAATATTTAAATAAGGAGATTAGGATTTGCTATTTTATTGTAAGTTTCAAAACATCAAAGGGAAACTCAGGACTAGATGGTTGGGACCTTATTAGATAGATAAGATCTTTTACAATGGATCAATTAATATTTTTCCCATAGATGGAAATAAAAGGACACTCTTAGTCAATAGGTATGGAATAAGACTCTATCAATAGCCTCCAAACAAGGAGGATTTTTTAAGGTAAATTCAATCTAAAGATGAATTTGGTTATGGGGAAGAATATTGTTCTTCCATCATAATCAAAGGATGAGTATCGAAGGAAAATTATGAGAAAGGTTGAAGACCATAAATGGTTGTCTCCATACTAATAAAGGAGAAGGATTAAAACCCATAAATGGTGGTTCTTCTTCCAAAAAATGAAAAGTAAAAATTATATATATATATATATATATATATATATATATATATATATATATATATATATATATATATATATGAAAATGATAAGTTGAAAACCATAGATTGTATATTCTTAGGGAATAAAATAATAAATTGGTGTTTTTACTCTATTGTATATGCACCTAAACTAACTAAAGTGGTCTAATCATGACATGACAAGTGGAAGTTTGAGGAGTAGAGGCAATACCACATCAATTTATTTATTTTGTACTTTATTTTATATGTAGGATTAGATTTAAGTTGTTAAAATATCATGTTTATCTATCCTTGAAGGAAGGTTACCCAAAAAAAGGGTGACTTGAAAGAAGTACACAAAATGGATAATTCTAATAAAAACATTTTTTTTGTTAAAGAAGGGTATGATGTCCTATAGGAATATACTCTTATAAAAGAGGCATGATGTTATGATCATGATGGGATTATTTCACTAAGGCCTCAAGTTTTTGGTGTAATGATTCATTACATTTGGTATTAGAGCCTCCACCTAGGTTCAAGTCATAGAGCAAGTGGCTAAGCTAGCATGTCAGTGTTCATTTAGGGCTTATTTGGGGATCATAAATGTAGGGTATTTTGGTGCATAGGCAAAAAATCAACCTAGAGTCTAGGCTTCAAAAGCATGGTGGGATGTTATGATCTCAATGGGTATATTTCACTAATGCTTCAAGGTTTTGGTGTAATGGTTTGTTACACATGATGTCATCCTCATGACATGATGGGAAATCATGAGAGAATAAAGAAAATATAATAACAAATAATGGGATTTTTTAGCTCAAAACACTTGAATAAGCAATTAAGGAGATGGATGACCTAAATCATCATGTGGAGACGATGAGGGACACCTTGTAAATACATCCTAATCTAACTTACTTATTTTAAATAACCATATTACTTATAATGTTGGAGAGTTGTCATGATGATGTCATGGTGATATCATGGAGGTGTCTTATGTCTTAGTGAGTGGATGAAGTGGCTTGATAGTTTATGGATAATGAAAAATTATGCAAGGTGCTTGTTCTTGTATGCTTAAAGGTGGCTTGGTTGATCTTCAATATTGACATGGATAGAAAGGATCAGGGTTGAGTATGGTTATTTGAGCATATGAATGGGGTCCTATAAAAATTTAAGAATGATTTGAGTGCTTGTATACATGAGTGGAATTAATCCAATTCATCATTGTTCTCATCTAGACACTTTGGGTCTAGTAGTAGAAAATCTGAGTAGGCAATTTGATGGCATCACCATTGCCACATGGGAAGGAGTCAAGGGGAGTTGGTCATATGGTTTTGATCATAGTAGTCCTTAGTTGTTATACACCAAATATCAAGTCATGAATCAAAGTGTGGTCAAATATATGAGGGTTTAAATTTGGATTCTAAGATAAAATTAACTATTTTCCCATACTTAGCCACATTTGTAAAGTGGCCAAAAAAAGTTGAGTAAGTCATTTGTTGATGGAATATCTCACACATGTGGATGTTTCAAAAGAAGGTGATAATATGGGTTGGTTCATTTTTGAACCTAGTTTATTTTTTCTAATTTTCAAATCATGCAATGTAGTTCATCAAAATTTATGCATATGCAAAGTTGGGCTCCTAGGTCTATGTTTTTCCATAGCCAAATTTTCATAAGGCAAGAAATAGCCAAGTGAGTATTTTGATGATGTTATATCTAACACATGTGAAGGTGTCAATAAAAATTGATCATATGGGTTTGTTTATTTTTGAGCATAGTTAATTTTTTCTAAATTTTAGATCATCCACTAATGCATGACAAAAGTTATGGATGCTCAAAGTTGGCCTTTCAAGTAGGTTTTGACATAGTTGGCTCTGTGATATAAGTTTTTGAGAAGGTATTTTAATGGAATTATATCTCACATGTGTGATTATTTCAGGATTAGTATGTCACATGGTTAGATTCTCCTATGTTAGGAGATAATTTGGTCTAAATTTGATATCATGTGAGTAAGTGTAGAAGAAGTTATTAAGGTGCAAAATGGGTTACTCATGCTTATTAAAAGGGTTTCCATAGTCACTTTAAATGAGTTAAATCTTGAGTAAGATCAATGGTACACATTGATCTAAGATGTCAAGAGGTAGCAAGATGAGGACATGTGCATGGTGTTTAATGATAAATAAAAGGTATAGGATAATGATGTAATAGTGAATGGGCATTGGTAAGGATTGATCGATGGTGAATGTTGATCACTAAAGACCTGATTGATCCACATAGATCAATGGAATGCATTGGTTAAAGTTCATAAATTGCATGAGATGAGGTCAAACTGATATAGGTTTAATATATAACATTGGTGGACTATATGTTAAAGATATAACAAGATTAATGGTTTGTATTTGATCTGAGGTGAGAGTTCATGAGATTTGAGCATTGTGTTCGAAGGTTAATTGTAACCATTTGCATTTCAATATTTGAATTTGCTAAGGGAAAATATAGTGTCTAGTTTTAGGCCATATTTTTCAATAAAATATGAATTTAATCATGCAACCAAAATAAAAGTGGTAGATGACTTCAAGGTGCATCTAGATATATAGATTTGAAGATCTAGAAGTGAGTAAAATCAAATATATTAAGTCTAGAAGTTGACTATGTATTTGTGATTGTTCTTCAAGTAACCCAAGAAGGATATTATAGCTTGTATTGATGTTGTTTAGATTTCTCATAATGAATTAGATATTAGAACATGTTGTAGACTCCATGAAGATGATCTATGTGGATTTTGGAGGTGTGATCAATCTATCTTAAGTATGAATAATGTTTAAGAAGTTTACTATGTATTTGTTAATGATGACTATGTGAACTAGGTTAGTGTTTGAGTTGTTTGAACATATTTAGATGTGAGATAAGTTGAATATGATCATTTATAGATGTTGAATGGGACATAAAGAGTGGATCCATGTATTTTAAGGTGGTTCTATGTTCTTATTTTTCTTATGAGAGTGCTAAAGGAGTGAATGGGTTCACATGAGACCTATAAGTGCTACAAGGGCCTTATTAAAAGGTGTCATTCCTTAAGGGTGACCCATAGATGCTATGGATGACCTATGAAGATTGTATTGAGCCATGTATTCATGTGAGATATGTCTTAAATTGTTAAGGCATGCTTAATGGATGACTAAGTTGTTTATTATCAAGATTAATCTATAAATAGTGGAACCAAAGATGATGGGATCTAGACTTGCAAGACTTGGATGAGGGAGTGTGATTATGGATCCAAGTGAAGGAGATAACCTTTAAAATATAAGGTATAGGTTAGTGAGGAATATCAAAGAGTGACGAAGATCATACATGCTTATCTAAGTAAGGTGTTAAAGGTGATCACACAGGTCATTGGAAGTAATAAGCCTATAAGAGGTAGAATGGGTGAGTATGCTCAAGAGGATATTTGAGAGAGGATTGTGTATGTTATTTATGGAGCAAGGGATGGTTATAGTTCCTTGTGGATGAGTTTTTAAGAATATTAGTTTGAGGACTATTTCTATGAATGGTTGGTTTGGTATAATAGTTCTCTTTCTATTTAAGTTTGAGTAAAGGCAATGTGAAGATTATGTAAGCCTGATGGTTAATCTAAGAGGCAAATCAATGTGTGGAATGTGTATGACCATTTGGTCATGCTATTGAAAATGTGATAGAGTTGTTGCTATGAAAGATGCATTGAGTGTGTAGAGTTGAAGAGTGGGGATAGTTAGGATATGTAATGTGTCCTAATTGATCTTTGTGTGTTGGTTCAAGTATGTAATGTGATTTGATCAATATGGAGTGTTGTGTGATCCAAAAGGTGGCTTTGGATACATTAAAAGATTTATAATCAGATTTCCACCAATAGGTGTTGATGTAATTAGTTCAAAGGTAGATGTGTTCATAGGTGTTGTTTTGGTAGCTTAGTATCTAAGGTGGTTATAGGCTCTTTGTAAGGTAAAACTTTCTAAAAGGTTTGGTTGTTGTAACTCAACTAGACATGTGTGGCAACACCTTATGGGATTTTAGTCTCACTAAATAAGGATTATAGTTCCTTGATCACTTGTAGATGGCCTAATTGGTTCTTGTTTTATAGGATAGTAACCCAATTATAGGTTCTAGTGGGGTTTATTCCCCAATAAGGTTTCCCATGTATGTCATGTGTTATGTGCTTGATCTTGGATTGTCTTTCTTGTACATTGATATGAATGGTGTATATGCCTCATGAATGTATGTGATAATTAATTAAGAGTTAGAAAGGATTGGACCTAAAGTTGAAATATTTGAGCTCACTGATTCACCCACCTCTCATTGATTTTAACTCTAATAGTTGGTATTAGAGTAGGTCCTTTAGAGGAAGACTAATAGTTTGAAGGTGATCCTAAATAGGTACAAAGTTGGCTAAGCAGTTGAAGAAAGAAAATCAACATTGGAAGGATGTGATCAAGGCACTTAAATAACATATATGTAATTTGAAGAAAGATGATAAAGAGGATGAGAATATTATCAATGATATCAAGGTTTAGCTAGTAGATGCCAAGGAAAGTTTGTGTTCAAAAGAAAAGGACATCATATTTGATAACAAAGATGACATAAAGGAAGAAAAAGTTGATCTAAAAGTTAAGATCATGGGTGCACTTGGTGAACTAAAGGAGCAAAAGAAAAAGAATCATAAGATGAGAAATATGATCAAAGGTCTTGAAGCACAAGTCAGTTCTCTTGAGGGAACTTTGTTACAGAAAACATGTAGAATAAAAGATGACATGGCTAAAGAAGCTAAGAGTGATAAATATACTATCTAAATTCTCAGAGGTTAGTTGATGGCTACCATTTCAAGTATAAGAGCCAAAAAATATTAGTACATTTAATTGGAAACCAATCTATATTCATTGAAGGATGAGCATGAATAATTTGTTGTCAAGATAAGCAAGATTAAAGAAGATTAAAAGAAGCTAGATTAGGTCAAAAGCAATGTAATAAGTTATGTTAGACAACTAAATGATTTAAGGTATGGTAGTTTATTTCATAATTATTTTTATACATGTAATAAATACGGTCATAAAGCTAAGGACTGCATAATGAAGTTAGCCAAGTATGGAAATTCACGGAGCTATGGTATAAGGAGTTTCTAGCTAAAGATTGATCATAGTTCAAATATGTCAAAAGGTATGAAAGATGTTATTTTTTCTAGTTATCATAAGAGTAAACATTTTGATAGATTCTATCCAAATAGTGCTAAGAGGTATTTAAGGTATGTCAAAGGATATATATCTCCTAAAAGGTTTGATAAAGGACAAACTCATGTATGGAAACCAAAGATTGTCAATGCTAATAACACTAGTCTGAAGGTTGATAAGAAAGTTGTTGTAGAAGGCTATGTTAAAAATCAGGATAAGATCAAGGATTAAGTAGGTAAGATGGCTTCAAAAGATAAGAAGGGTCAAACTATGGATTGTATACCTAAGGATGTAAAGATAAAAAATATTAACCCTGTTGAGTCTAAGAGTCTTGATTTAGATCAAAAATGAAAGAGATTCAAGAGTTAAGAGTAAAGAGTTAAGAGACAAAAAATATTGATCAAAAATGAAAGAGAGTCAAGAGTTTCTATTGACAATAGTTATAGATAAATTTGAAGAAAAGGATGAAGTCAAAAATTTAGTTAAAGTCAAGCAAGACTGCAAGTTAGAGAAAGATATGGAGATATGGGATTCTCCTAACTTTTGGGACTTTTATTGTCTCTATGTTAAAGGGGTGTCTCTATCTAGGCTTTAAGGAGACACTTGTCAGTCAAAAGAAGCTTGGTGGATTTCAGATATTGTTTGGTGAGAAGATATGAAAACAAGGTATGGCTGTGCATTATTTTTATATATCTATCTATTGGAGAAAAGTTGTATGTGAAGAATCTCAGTAGTCCTATCTTGAGGAGTTTTCTTATTGATCATGGTTTGGATGTTCTAGTATAAAGGTGAGTTTCAAATATCTATCTACATATCAGTTTATGGTAGATTCTAGTTGTGTATGCCATGGAAGTTCATAGTGTTCCAAAGATGAGGTATCTCTATTTGAGTATTGACTGTAATTGGATAGTATTTAAAGTCTTGTTAAAGATATCATGTTCCTAATGAAGCATGAAGTTAAGGGGAGATTTGTAATTGGTCAAGTCTTAGGATTAGAGGGTTGAGTAGTTGAATCTATGTAAGAAGGTGTAGATAAACAAGTTTATGTGCTCAATATAATAATGCCAATTAGAGAAGGTCTTTGGTTAAGGGGGAGCAACAAGTTCATGAGGCTATTTAAGAGGTTTATGAAAGATCTGTAGTACATAGTTAGATTGGGTGGTTCTATGTGGCTTAATAATATTTATTCAAATGTCAAGATGTGTTTTGTACTCATAAAGGTATATGAATTTATTTTTGGTGTGATCTAGGTGTTTTTGAGGCTTGAAGGTATGTATGTGCCAATTGAGGATTTTTGAGTGCTCTTGGTTTTCTCTATTTTTGGTTTAAGGTCAAGTAGGTCTAAAATGGGTTATAGAAAGTCTATGTTCCCAAAGATATGGTGGCTCAATTTTTTGGTCTAGAAGTGTGTGATGGGTGTATTTAGGTGTACAAGAAGTTTTAGAGGTAGATGTTGACTGGAAGGTACTATGTTGACTTTGTTTGTTTTAAAATTCTAAGGTTTTGGGCTCTACTAAGAAAAGTGATTTTCCTTATGATTTTAGGTATGAGGCTTCTTAATTTTTTGAATAGATCAAATAGATGGTAAAATAAAGATTCATAGATATTTTAATGTTTTTGGTTCTTAATTTATTCAAGTTTTTATCATGATGGAGGGTTAATTTGCTAGTAGGTTTGTTAGGTAAGTATATTTTAGAAGATGGTATTGGTGATGAAATTTGGTGTGCTTGAGGGGGAATATGAGAGTGATCCATATATGTAGTTTTAGGTCTTGAAGATGTGTCTACTAAAAATTGTGGGCTCTGCAAGTTTTAGGTAGGGCTACAAGGAGGCTAGATAGGCCTAGTTTGAAGAAGAGTGATTTTTTCTTAGTTTATCCAAAAGAGAAAGGTATGATTATTTGAAGTTATGTTATCAAGTTGGTTAAATAAATATTTCCTATTTTTTATAGTGAAAATTTAGATTTGGTGGTCATGGATGTGTCTTGAGAAAGAAGGATAGTAAACCTGCATGGTGGTTCTTCATGGTGTGTGGAGATCTAAAGATGCTAAGAAGGTGAAATTACTCAAAGATCTTAGGGGGAGTCCTTCTCATATGTTTTTTTGTGAGTTACACTAGATTTATATTTTTTTCATGTTATTTATTCATTTGTTATAGTGCTTGATTGAAAAAAAGTGTTGGCATAGAGAAAGAGGAGTTTGTCAAGGCAAGAAGAGGTAGGCTCAAGGTAAGGGGGAGTTTGTATCATATTTCTAAGACCATAATTTATAAATTTTTATAGTATTTTCAAGTCCTTAGGATAAGTGTGTTCCCACTTTATCATTATGTCAAATGGGGAGAAAGTTCTTGTTAGGGAGAAAGTTCCTATTATAGGAGTGCTTTGAAGAAAGAGAATGTGTGTTGTATATTATTGTATATGATGTTTGTTGAAATTAATGAAAAAGGGGGATATTATTGGAGAGTTTTCATGATGATGTAATGGTGATGTCATGGAGGTGTCCTATGTCTTGGTGAGTGGATGAAGTGTCTTGATAGTCTTTGTGATAATGACAAAATTTGCAAGGTGTTTGTTCTTGTATGCTTGAAGGTGGCTTGGTTGATCTTCAGTATTGACATGGTTAGAAAGGATTAAGGTTCAGTATGGTTATTTGATAATGTGTAAGGGGTCTTATCCAAAGTTAATACTACTTTAAATTATTTTGTGTAGGAGTATAATTTACCCAGTTCATCATTGTTCTCATCTAGACACTTTGGGTCTAGTAGAAAAAAATCTAAGTAGGTAGTTTTATGACATAACCATTGCCACATGGGAAGGAATCTAGGGAGTTGGTCATATAATTGTGATCATAGTATTCCCTAATTATTATGTGCCAAATATTAAGTCATGCATCAAAGTTTAGTCAAAGATATGAGGGTCCAAAATTGGCTTCTAAGACAAAATTCACTATATTCCCATAGCCAAATTTGCAAAGTGGCTAGAAAGAGCTAAGTAAGCAATTTTTTTATGAAATATATTACACATGTGGAAATTTTAAGAGAAGGTGATCATATGGGTTGGTTTAGTTTTGAACCTAGTTTATTTGTGCTAATTCTTATATCATGCAATATAACACATCAAAAGTTATGCATATGCAAAGTTGGGCTCCTAGGTAGTTTGTCTATGTTTTTCCATAGCCAATTTTCAGAAGAAAGAAAGAACCGAGTGATAATTTTGATTATTTTACATCTTGCACATGTGAATGTGTCTAGATAAATTGATCATATGGGTTTGTTTATTTTTGAGCATAGTTGATTTGTGCTAAATTCTAAATCATTTGTTGAAGCACGATAAAAGTTATGGATGCTCAAAGTTGGCCTCTTAAGAAATTTTTGACATAGTTGGATCTATAATAGATGTTCTTGAGAATGAATTTTAATGGATTTATATCTTGCAAACATGATGGTTTTAGGAGCAATATGTCACATGGTTGTATTCTCCTATGTGAAGAGATTATCTGGTACATATTTGAGATCATGCAAGTGGAGAAATTATTGAGGTGAAAAAATGGCTACTCAAGCATATTTAAAAGGTTCCCATAGTCATTTTTGAATGAGTTAAATCTTGATCAAGATCAATGGTGCATATTGCTCCAAGAGATCAGGAGGTAGGGATATGAGGATAGATACATAATGTTTACTAATTAATCAAAGGTACAAGATGATGATTCAATGGTGAGTGAACATTCATATAGATTGATCAATGGTGAGCATTGATTATTAAAGACTTAATTGATCCATAGAGATTGATGGAGTGCATTGAGTCAAAGTTCCTAGATTACATGAGATGAGGTTAAAGTGATATAGTTTTAATGTTTGGCATTAGTGGAATATATGTTAAAGATAAAATAAGATAAATGGTGTGTATGTGATCTAAGGTGAGAGTTAATGAGATTCAAGCATTGTGTTCAAAGGTTAATTATGACTATTTGCATTTGAATATTTGAATTTGCTAAGGGAAAAAATAGTGTCTAGCTATTGGGCCATATATTTTGATAGGAGACAAATTTTATCATGTAGTCAAAATCAAAGTGGTAGAGAAATCTAAGAAACATATAGATATATGGATTTGAAGATCTGAAAGTGAGTAAAATCAAATATATTGATCTTAGAAGTTGACTATGTGTTCATGTTTATTCTGCAAGTGACCCAAAAAGGATATTCAATCTTGTATTGATCTTATTTTGATGTCTCATGATGAATTAGCTATTGAAACATGTTGTAGACTCCATGAGGATGCTCTATGTGGATCTTGGAGGTGTGATAAATCTATCTTGAGTATGAACAATGATTAATAAATTTACTATGTGTTCATTCATGGTGACACTATACACTAGGTCAGTGTTTGAGTTGTTTGAACATACACAAAAGTGAGCTACATTGACTATGATCATTTAAGGATGTTGAAGGGGACATAAGGAGTGTACCCATGTATTTTAAAGTTTTCATGTTTTCTTTTTATTACTAAGGGAGTGATAAAGGAGTGAATGGGTTCACATAAGACCTTTAAGTGTTACAATGGACTTATTTAAAGGTGTAGTTCCGTAAGGGTGACCCATAGATGCCATGGCCAACCTATGAAGATTGCATTAAGATGTGTCTTCATGTGAGAGATATATTAAGTGTTAATACATTCCTAATGGCTAAATAAGGTGTTGATTATCAATATTAATCTATAAATAGTGGAACCAAAGATGATGGGTTCTAGACTTGTAAGACTTGGATGAGGGAGTGTGAATGTGGAGCCAAAAAGAGGAGATAACCTTTGAAAGATAAGGTAAAAGTTAGTGAGGACCAAGAAAGGGCAAAGAGGATTAGAAAATCTTGTCTAAGCAAGGTTCTGAAGGTGATCAAGTAGGTCATTGGACCTAGTAAGACTAGAAGAGGCAAAATGGGTAAGTATGCTCAAGATGTTATTTAAGAGAGGCTTGTGTATGTGATTGTGGAGTGAGGGAGGGGTAGAGTGACCTATGGATGATTTTATGAGTAGATAAACTTGAGAATTATTTTATGATTAGTTGGTCATAATTTTTTTATCAAAATAGTGATCTTGATGTTTAAGTCTGAGTGAAGGCAAGGTGAAGACTGTGTGAGCCTGGTGGTTGATCTAAGAGGTAGATCAGTGTCTAGACTATCTGTATGACAATTTGGTGATTTTTTTGAAGATGTGATAGAGTTGTTACTATGAAGAATGCATTAAGTTTTTATATTTGAATATTGGGTGTATTTGGGATATGTAATGTGTCCTAATTAATCTTTGTGTGTTGGTTTAAGTATGTAATTTACTTTGATCAATAAGGAGTGTGTGTGATCTAAAAGGTGTATTTGGATACATTGAGACATTGATAATTAGAGTTCCATCATCATGTTTTTAAGACATTAGTTCAAAGGTGGATGTGTTCATATGTGTTGTTGTGGTAGCTCAACATCTAAGGTGGTTACAGCCTCCTTACATGTTAAAACATGCTAAAAGGTTTAGTTATTATTGTACCTCATCTAGATAGGTTTGGCAATAACTTATGGTATTTTAGTCTCACTAAATAGGGATTGTAGTTCCTTGATGATTTTTAGATGGTATAAATTGGTTCTTGTTCTATAGTAGAATAGTCTAATTGTAGGTTCTAGTGAGTTTTATTCACCAAGAGGGTTTCCCATGTATGTCATGTGTTATGTGCTTGATCTTGGATTATCTTTCTTGTACATTGATATGAATGATGTGTATGCCTCATGAATGTACATATTGATTGATTAAGACTTTGGAAGGATTAGAACTAAATTTAAAATATCTCAGCTCATTGATTCACCCTCCCATTACTGATTATAGCTCTAACATATAACAATCATGTCCTATCATTACATAAAAATATTTAGAAATATGTTAAAGATAAGGGAAAAAATGACATAATTCAATCCAAATTGTGCCATGTTATTTTAAACCCATTAAAGTGAATTAAACCCTCTACCTTGCCCTTATATTCAATCAAACTCTTTAACTTGTAAAAATGAGCCAAAAAAAGAAATTTGAGCCTGATATGTGGATTTATTTTTGAGGATGAAGTAGTAGCTCTAGTTTTTGAAGTATCAGGGTGGTTTTAATTCCTTAATAAATTTTAGGTCTATGATGAGTTGTTAGTGAAATAATTCATTTTCAATTTACAAGATAATTATAGGATAGTGAATGGAGTAAGAATTACAGTTACCATCCAAGTCATTAGTGAGCTATCATGAATTTTAGATGAAGGTGTAAGAAATAAAGGATGGCCAAATTTTAATGACCTTATTAATCTATTCAATGAATAAGGTGAACTATCTCCAAAGATTATTCTAAGACCTCAAAGGGTTGTTAAAAGGATCAAAATGGAGACCCGACCTAAACCATGGAAGACAGTTGATTTTTAGGTGATCAAATACTTGACCTATGGTGGGTAGTATGGCTCTCTTGGTTATGATGCCATGAGGATCCTAAAAAAAATTAATCATGGTTTACACAAACCTACACATAGGGTAAATTCTCTTATGTTATTGATATGAGCCATACAGATTATGGCATTGAGACATAAGAGATGAATATCTTATATAAGACATTATTGGCTTATTTAGCTCATTTTTAAGCATCACTTTCTCAAAAAAACAAATGGAAAAGTTGTTTGGGTAGAATTATTAATTAATAATATGATTATATAACCTAAAAAAAGATACAATACCTATATATAACTAAGACGCCAAGTTATAGCTCAAAATAAGGAACCTTTGCTAAAGTACCATCTCTAGAGATAGCACATATAAATAAATTGAGAATAAGGGTCTCAAAAGTAAGATCCAAGGTCAATTTGAATCTAGCTAAGAAAACAATACAAATAAGGAAGTCGAGACCTAGGGTTTCACAATCAATATTTGTAATTACTGTAGACCTAGTTGTATATCAACAACCCATAATCATTTTAGAGGAAGAAATACAAAGTCTAGATATGGATTCACCTAATATATTAAAGAGATAATCTTAAATAACATGATGAACATTACAATAATAACCCAACCTTGTTTCACCATGAAAAATAATAAGAATAATGTTAATCCTAAAAGAATATGAGTATTTAGAAAGATATGTAGCAAAGACACTTAGGAATCTTAATCAAAAACCTCCCATGGAAATTCCAAATGTGGGGGAAGAACCCAAAATTGAAGGATTTGAAGTAGAAATAATTAGACATAAGGAAATTGAAAGAAAAATTAGGCATGAAGAGGATGCATAAAAACTTGGAGTAGGAATTGAGGAATTTGTTGAAATGGTATAAGAATTTGAAGAGGTTACAACATAATTTACTCCACCTTCATCTCCTTCAACTAAATATTCTCCACCACCATTATCTAAAACACTCATTTATAAAGGAAAAGACCTAATGGAATAAAAATAAGAATAATAAGAGTTTAATTCCTCCAGTCAAGTTGAAGAAATAGAACTACATCAAGCTCTATTTCTCTCCAAATCTAAAGCCACCATGAAGTAGAAAGTAGAAGAAATTGCCTTAAAATTTAGTTACAAGGTAAGGACAATACCATTTTTTATTTACAAAAATTATTGGAAGAATTAAAATATCAGTCTATAGAAAAAGATAAGGTGATAAGGGTGATTATATAAAATATAGTTGAAATAAAAGTAGTAGTAAACCCAAAGGCTCAAACACATTCTAAGAAACAAGTAAACATAGAAATCCAAACCTTATTTTATTCTCATTATGTCATAGCCATATGTATGGGATGAGATATGTATATAATTTAGAGAGATCAAGGTAGAGAATAAGAGGCTTAAAGAAGAAAATAATAAATTGAATGAAGACTATGATAAGGTAAAACAAAAAACTCAGCAAGCCAAGGCCACCCTTCAAATAATTTGTTAGCTAGGTGAAAAAAATTTACCCTGCATAAGACCTTACTATGCCTACAACCTTTTTATACAAGAAAAAATTTGTAGATGGAATTTATTGAGAATTATTATGACCAAAACCATGAAATAATAGATGAGAAAGAGTTTTTGGAAATTTTTGTGAATGTTATTCTAGACCACCAAAACCTTCTATGTGAATTTTATTTAAGTGATCTCATTCTAAGAAATAGGACTAGATTTTTGGTCAATATTTATAGAGGTGAAATAAATATCAAACCTCTCTTTTCCACTTTTATAAATAAATTTACATGGGAACAAAGGATTGATGAATATTTTGATAAAGGATAGTGGGACTCTGTATAAGACCTTAACGTGTTAGTGCACCTAGACTTTTTGAAGCATTTAATATTAAATATGTATGGTAAATGTGAGATCATTAATTATAAATGTTGAAAAAAAAACACTATATATTTAAGAATATTTACCCAACACCATTTTGAAGAAGCAGTAATGGAATGTATGAAATGATGGGATGCATTGAACATTCCTTCAAAGAGAAGGGAAGTAATCTCTCCCACAAATATCTGATGGTGTCTCTAAAGGGTCAAGGTTGTTATACAAATGATATCATAGGTCATCAATCAAGGAGGAAATAGACTTTAGATTAGTATCAGGTTTGGGCCACTACTCCTCAATTCTATGTTACCATGTAAGAATGCATCACCCTAGTCTAGTGAGTAGTTTCATACATGAATGGAATTTATCCTTATAGATATGGGATTTTTGTATGCATATAAGGAAAATAGGGATAGTCACATTGATACCTATGATCTTATCCTGAGGTTGGATCAAATGGAATTTAGTTATGAGTAGAGAAGGATGTTAATTATAAGAGGACTTGTAAAAGCTCAGGTGTGGAGGAAATAATGAGCCTATTATATGACTCATTATATCTATATATTGACCCTATATCACCTACTAATCTAGCTTATTGGAATGAGTATTACATTCATTTTATGACATATTTCTAATTTTAAGTAGGAAATAAGTACTTATGTCTCAATTTGTGTGTGAGAGTCAATACTACCTATTTTACCACTATGTTTTAACTCTTTCTATGGTTAACTCTCAATTTTTCATATATAGGAATGCAAATATATTATGCTTGAATGTTATAGGTTTTGGAAACTAAATTTTAACCCTAAAATCAACCTTAGTATATGATAGTGAAATTCAAAGAAGCTTCAAAGTTTGTTAGTCAAGTTCCAGAGTAAAATAGTGAATCTCTAAAGTTTGATAGTCAAGCTCCATAGAATAATAAAAAAGATCCATAGTTTTTCATCAAGATATAGAGTAAAATATTAAATATTTAGAGTTATATATGATAGTTCTAGATTACATCAATAAGCTCTAAAATAATATAGTTAAGCTCTAGAATAAATTAGTAGAACCCCAAAGTTATTCTAGCCATATGCAAATCTCTTTAAGGGAATTTTTTAATTATTTTGAAAAGTTGTAAAAACCTTTCCATGTTGTACATGGATCATTCTCAAAGACACTTACCATATATAAAGTTTTATTTATAATCTTACTATTTATAGTAATGTTTGTAAGAATGTCATTATAGACATTGTAATATTTTGGGTTATTATTGACAATTTTGACCTCATAGGTTAAATTATTACCCCTATAACTTGAAAATTTTATTTTCATGTTTTTCCCATGTTGGTCATTATGTTTTAATTTTAATGTCTTTTAAATGGTTATCTAAAACCTTGATGAGTAAATTTTAAGGTAAATTTGATGAGTTTAAAGCTTTGATCATCATGGTCATGTGCTTGTCTAGTCACCCCTTGACCTATTTTAAGTTGTTTCAAGTGATGGAAGTAGTATAAAAAATCTTAATATGACTCATGGCTTATGTCAAGGTCATTTAATTCTTTACAATTGATCAAACTAGTTGGTGATATGCTTGGCTAACTTTATAACACAACTGGTTAAATTTTGGATCACTTTGTGGCTTCTAGAGTAGGTTTTGCATGATAATGGTAGTATAATATAATTAAATAGTTATGATATACCTATTAATACATGAATATATATAATAAATACTTTTATAGTAGTTTTATCAAGTTTCTCAAGTGGTTATGGCAATTTTAGTGCCAAAAAGGCTTAATTTGAAGCTATCTATAAAATTCTTCAAGGTAAAATTGATCTTTAGAAATATTTAGAACCTTATTTATTCATTGAAAGGTAAAATCCATGGTTTGGAATGAGTTTTAGGTGTCAAAGTGTGTAAAACTAGTTTATCTCTTTTATCAACTTCCTTGGTAACCTAAAGAAGGCCATTAGTTTTTGCTTAGTATAATCAGGAGAGAGAGATTTAGGTCCAAATATATTTCAAAATTATAGATAAAATAATTAAATTCAATTTAGTTTCATTGGTTTTTATATTAATCTCCCCATATTTATGAACAATCACTAAGAGTGTAAGGGGGTCACTATGTCTTAATCATCTAGACAGGGTCCAAGTTTGTGTATGTTTCCTCACTTCAGAACTTGATGGATAAAAATAATTATACTAGGATGATTTCAGCATTAAATATTACCTTTTACATGTTATAAGAATTAGGTACTTTGTCTTGATAAGGAGACTTTTGACATGAAACTAGTTACCTATCTTGATTGTTAAGGTTGGTAGTTTTAAAGCATGTGTGATATGTCAACTAAGTGTATTCATATTCAAATGTTATCAAGTTAATGTTTAAGTTATGATAAAAATATTTCATGAAAACAAAAGGTTTAGGTACCTTAATCTTGAATAAGATCTTTCTGGAGGTAGTTTGAGTGAGATAGGGCCTTTCATATGGTATGGTTACAGGTCTAATGAGATTCGAAATGTATGATCATTTATTAATGAGTTTATAATGATCTTGAAATATTTATAAAATATTATAAAGTATTTATTAACCTTATGAATATAATTAATATGACATCCTAGGATGACATTCTAAGACTATGCTCCCTTAAAGCTCAAAAGAACACTTGTAGGCCTAATAAGTAGGTAGAGTTCAAAATGGCAAATGAAATGAGCATAATATTCATCAAGAGAATGAAATAAATTTGGAATAAAATGAAGTATATCAAATAATTATATAAGTGGCCTTGAATTTTATAGTGATGCTTATGCCATCAAGAGATTTATTTAAAGCCTTATACACTTAAAATACATTGTCAATACTGTGTATTAATGTATTACCAACTTGAGAGGCCTTTAAAAGACCATGTGTCCTTAGGAATGTGTTATGAAGGTGTTATATGTACATTCATGGATGATATAGAAAGTATAAGGGTATGATAATTATCTAAAGGTTACCAAGGTACATTATAATCACAAAAGAAAACCTCTCTAAACCCTATTTAGTAGAGATTAAGCTACTGTAGTAGTTTTTAGGGTAACATCATATGTTGGTTTACTTGTCAATCAAGCCATTTTAATGCTTATCCAAGTTGATGAAAGGTAATTTAGACTAATTTAGTGTTCTTGGCATCATGTTTTTCATATCACCAACCATGTCATATGTCCTTCCTTTGTCTGTATAGTGAGTAAAATACACACCTACAACAATCATAGTTTAAGGTAATTTAAAGAAAGCATCATGTTGAATCAAGGAGGTAGGTGGATTTCAAGTTTAAGAGTTATAAATGAGATAAATGATATTTTTTAATCTTTAGATAATTAACGTAAGTGGGATATATTTCTAAAGTTACAGTCAAGCACTAAAATACACACTAACATCCATGACATTTTAGCTCAGTTAGACAATCTTTCTATGCAATGTGAACTTGTGTCAGTGAAGAAGATGAAATGTGAAATTGTGATCTAGATGAGTAGAGTATAAGGATGACTTGAATAATATATATTAATAAATAAATGAGATTTACAACCAAGAGAAATGAAATTGACTTTTGAAACCTACAATATTCAATATCAATTGGGTTGTCCTATATGTGATTACATAAGAACATAAGTAGAAAAGTGGAAGATGTTGATGTATAATGTTTTAAAAAGGTGTCATGATGTGAAATAGGTCTATGAAAACCTATTAAAGTACATAATCTTGTTCACCTTATTAATTCAAGAGGTTTTAGACTTCAAAATAACACCAACATGTCAACCTAACTGATCTCAAGTGTCTACAAGGTCAATAAGATGAAGATGAAAGAGTATAATGATTAAATAGAACTTTGGATGAAAAATAAATGCATATAATCTTTTAGAGTTGGACCTAAGATCATAAATAACCTTTATAATAAGGATATACCTCATGCATTTAATCACAACAAGATACAATCAACCTAGGTACTACAATGCATAATTTTTTTTCAGAGAGGAGATTTGAGGGGTTTAGATACCTTCATAAGATTATAGGAGATTTTTAAGACATATAATAAACATATTAAAGGTGTTATTGAATTTAATTTCCCCAAATATGGAAAGGAGATAGTCACATCACCTACATCTAGTATAGTACACTATAAGTAATCTTTATAATGAGTGAGAATGATGGATAGAGGCCACACTTGTGATAGTATAGTTAGTGTTATAATATTTTTGGATGATTTATAATATAAGATCAAGGAGTGGAATCCATGTCCTTTGAGGGTGTTTAAGAATATCAAACTCATTAGGACAATGCTCACCCTAAATGACATAGTCTATTAGAGACCTACAGGATCACTCACAAAGGAACAATTTTTTATCTTTGATATTGAATCAATAATGGTTAAAATATTGTATATGACCTTCATGAAGACCTTCATCAAGTATTGGATTTAGTGAATGAGCATACAAACTCAAGGAATAGACCTCTAGGGTCAACAAGTTTAATTTGCATAAAAATCCTCAATGGTGATAATTCAATGGTTAAGCCCTTTTTGGAAGGTCAATGTTATAGAGAATAATTTTGAGTTATTTCATGGATCAAAGAAAAAAAATTAGATGTCATTTTCTATAAAAGTTTGTTTTGAGGTCTTAAGACCCAAAATGACCTCTTTTGGCCTTCTCACAATAGTCACCCTAACCCAAGAGGCAATTTTATAGAGGATAAATATTATTTTAGGATATTAATGGTATATTGAGGTTGATTGAGGTGTTTGAGGGGGTCCCATACTTAAATTATATTACATTGGTTTAGCTCTTTGGTCTCACAACTATATAAACAATCAACAAGAAGATAGATAACACTATTTTACTTGAGAAGGAACTCAAAAAGGTCATTTTTTTGTTCAAAAAATTCATGAGGTTATACATGGTAATTTAAACCCATAGGGGATGTTATATGGTTCATGCTACTATTAATTATCAGGATTGGTTTTTGGAATGGACCCTTATCCTTTACAAACCATTGTTAAGAACATAAACCTCTCTAAACCATTTTTAAACCCTACAACTGACCCAATGGATAGGATATGTTTCTTAATGACCTAAAATTACATTTTTGTTCTCAAAATTATCCTAATGACATTCAAAATTTCTCTAAGTTCAAATTCAAGGTGTTTGTTCACATGTGTAGGTATAGTACCGTACGATATAATATAAAGTATGCAATTTGAAGCTTATTTGTGAGGGTATAAGTTGTGGAGTGATATATAAACCATTTTAATAGGATTATGGTGAATTTAAATAGGTTAAATAATCAATAAAAATATTATATATGTCTCTCATGTTGCTACACCATCCCTTAAAGTTGGCCACTAGGTCAAAAGGTGAGAAAACTCAATTTTGCAAGCCAAGAATCACAGTGAAGTCACTATGAGTGAAATAAGAAAATTAAATCTCAAGTAATGAATTTTTTAAAGGTTATATAGGACTCATAAATCCATTTCAAAGAACAAAAACCTAAAAGTTTCATGAAAAACATCTCAAATTACCCCTCAAGCATACACTAGCATCTAGGCTTACCAATGGCCATTTCATGGTTTGTCCATCTACACAAGGACCCAAAAATTTAAATTTGGAATGGATTATGGTCTTAAGCTAAGTATACTAAATCAAACACTTTTGTTATTTTTCACATGAGTGGGTGGTCATTTGGGCCAAATATCTATTTCCAGGCCTAAGAGGCCTAATTAGGCCTAATTAGAGAGAGAAATGACAAAAAAGAGATACTTAAACTTGGAGTTGGATCCTAAATCTTGGTAAAGATTTTTAATGGAATATATGGTCTTTAAAATGTGCTTAATTATATATTATAGTATGTACAATCTTATACATAGGGAGCTTTACCAGTTTTTAGGGCTATAAGGAATGGGTGGAAAAGTAAGTAAATAGAACAAAATTTCATATTTTGGATGGTTTGATGGATTAAAGTGACTTTTTATTTGTTTTAATTGATGTTTATAATACATAAATGGATGAATTTTCTTTATTTAATGTAAAACCCAATTTTCTCTCTTATGCCTCTTTACTTAAGGATTCAAGTGATCAGATCACCAAATTGATTCATAGGAGTTCTTCAAAAGGATTTATTTATGCTGATACTTGTCTCCTATTCCTAATAAATCAATAATAAGTTATATATTAGTTGGAAGGAAGTTTAAAAGGTTTAAAATATCTCTAGCATCCTAGGAAGACCTTCTTTCCCTCCTATGCTAATCAAGGTTGAAAGAGTGAAATGAGCTTTAAGAGCTTATAAAAACCTTAGCCAAGTGGAGGAACATCATAAATAATGGGATTGAATGATTAAATTTAATACTTTAATGATATTTTAATACCTAATTTTAAGGAGGGGTTTTTTTCACTAAGGAGGACATACAACCAAGTATATAGGGTGTGCAAGCAAGGATTTAGGCACCTTCAAAGTGGTCAAGATTGACCAATAAATTATGGATACATTTTAAATATTCTAAAAAAAAGGATAATCTACCTCTATGCCACTCTAAGGACATAAGTTAGAATATATATTATAGGAAACACTATGTAGTAACTTGATGGGTTTGAATACCAAGCTAGTCATCCCTATTTTGGGGCTACTTTGTCTCCCCATCCTATGATATTATATTTATAGTCTCTTTTCCAAATATTGTTATCAATTTTTTATTTGGATATGATAAAATTCTACCAAATTTTTTTACTCACCTCTTGAAGAAATAAAAAGCTTTTTTCCTCCATTTTTAGGTTTTGTGTGAAGTGTATGGTGATTGTCATTGATATAGCATTGTGAATCATTAGTTTCCTATGTTATTATCTAGTTTTTTTTACTTAATATATTTATTTGAGTTTATATAGGTCATAATAAGTTTCTAGATCAATCTTAGTCTAAGTTTAGATGATAATTCAATAACCTTTCATTGCTTTCATGTATAAAGTGATTTTTCCATGTCTTTTGTATGAAACACTATTGTAGAAGTCACATACCTAAAGTGAAGAGAATGTATTCAAGATTATTCGATTCATAAAAGTTTTAAATACAAAAACAAGTGGTCATATACATTGATGCATCACCTATAGTCTAAGTTTTCATTTCAATTCGAACACAAGTAGTATCCATTTCACCCCTTTCATCATCAAGAATCAATAATTAATAGGTTTAGGATTAGATTTAGTGAGTTCATCAAGGTAACCAAACCTATATCTAGATATTCTCTCCCTTTAAAATTCACCCACACTTAGGAGAGATTCCATTATTTCAATAAGGGTGGGAAGCAACACACATTCTCACAAGGGTAGCACTCCTGATTGACAACAATTTTTGGCATGCCTAGTAGGACACATACTACTTAGCATATAGATAAAGTTTGGAGCTAAGGAATAACATTTACATCAATAAAGGACACTCATCATAATTTGAACTAGAGGATTCCTTGAAGTTTTAGAATGTATAATAATAGGCTAACACAACTTTCATGCCAAAGGTTACCACAAGATCATCAAGCAAATGTATTCCTTTTTAATTCACTGAGTTTCCTTCTCATTAAAGTAAAAGGAAAAAAATTATAAATAAAAACCCATATCCTAGAAATTTGTTCCAATCTCCTAATCATCTCATTATAATAGATATTTCAATTACAAATATCCAAATGGCTTTACCTAGGAATTAGGTGTTTGTCTCATTCAATAGAGGGAGTCTACTGAATCTTTCCCAATATGATGATATACCAACTTAAAATCTTAAGAGTATTCCTTTATTTTTAGGGGAAGACCAAAATATGACTATTGAGCATATAAAATATTTATCCAACCTTTTCTCTATACAAAATGTTGTCTAGGAGAACATAACTATTAAACTACTTGTTGCATCTTACAAAGGAAAAGTAGTAAAGTGGTATAAAAACCTCCCCCTAAATTCTATTTATTCTTGGGATGAATTAGGTGTAGTCTTTTATAGGAATTTTGAAGACAAATATAACCACTTGCTCCTGGTTGAGAAAATCACCACCATAAATAGGGATCTTTATGTGTTTATGACAAAATTAAACATTGGATTCTAAAAGACATGGACTAGGATACTTATAATTATCAATTCATCTCTAGATTATGCCTTTTTATATTATCAAAGAGATCTTAATTTAGAAATTAGTGTCATGATCTAGTCTATGGGTGGCACTACACTTATATATGTTTATAAAGTCGTAAATAAAGCAAAGAATAGTTTCATTAAGGCTATAAAGTTGTCACCCAGTCCTCCTATGCCTTTTTTACAAGAAACAAATCCAATTTAAGCCCCTCAAACTCCTCCTATGGCTCCCATTCTATCCCCCTAGGAACAAGTTTCAACACTTCCTAGTCAATCAACTAAGATTGGAGAAGTCAGGGGAATGTTTCAATCCTTTGGGAATGAAAATATTCAAATAAAAAGGTATAAGTACCAAGATAATAGGCATCATAAAGAACAAAACCAGCCTACCTATCAACCTTTTAAATATAATAGACTTCCCTATTAAGGCTTCAGAGAAAAAAGACCTTCCTATCAAGCTTAAGGAGCTATCACACATGATAAGACTTATGAAATGGTTGATCCTAATTCTCCTTATTCATATAAATCCATTTTTATTATGCTAAATCAAAATAATATGATTCTAGATTTAGGTTGGTAGCCATCAAATCCAAATTATATGCGTAATCAGGCCTTAGTCAACCAATCTATGGTGATGCCTCAAATAACTCAAGAAGAGGATTTTCTTTAAGAAGGTCAACATAGTGAGGTTATATAACAATAAGATAAGGTTAATCATGGAAAAGGGTAGATATATTCATCCTTTTTTAAATAGAAACTTGGTGACCATGTAGCCTTGAACCAGGTTAGTGTCATTGGTATTTCAAACAGTGTGGTTGTAGCTATAACTAGAGAAAATAAAAGTGAAATTGAAGAGAATAAGGAGTTGGGTCATGTTATAAGTATACCTCATATTGTATCTAAAATTGTGAAATTTTTTTTTTGTACTAACATCACATAATACTCACAACATATAAATTGGCAAGTCTCATCAAGTACCATAAGTATAAGATCAACCAGTTATACAAAGAGTGAAGCCAAATGTGAGTACAATTAATTTTAGTATTTTATATTATATGAAGAGGTATAATATAAAAATGATGATTTGGGATTTATTATCAATAAAATAATAAAAATACATGCTAATTTAGGAGCTTTTAGCCCCTAAGTTGTCACCAAAGCTAGCTGAGAAAGAGAGCATCGTTTTGGCAAATTCAAATCAGCCAATGAGACAATAATTGTAGTAAGTACATAATGAAGTAAAATTTGTTAATAATGAGATAAAATATAATAAAAAACCTCAATTTTATCTCTATTTAATTTTTTTAAATACCTTAGTCCATAATTGTGTGGTAGACAATGGAGCTAGTAGTATTGTTATGCCTAAGAAGATTTAAGACAAGCGTGGTTTGGTATATGAACCAAATACCAAATGAGTATTAAAGCTATATGGATCATCAAAAAAGATTTTTTTTTATGATAAAGGACCTGAAGTTAAAATTTCATTATTTACCAAATGTAATTATTCAGTAAGATGTAGTGGTGGTAGACTTGACTCCCTATTTCTCTATGATCTTGTCTAGAGATTTCACATCAAAGATTGGTGGTTAATTATCAATTGATTAGACTTATTTTATGTCTATAAAAAGGTATGGGAATAAGTTAAATATTAATTTTGAGTGTATTTATGAATTTACCTTGGATCCTTACATGCCAAGTGTTGGGAACATAAACTTTGTCATTTTGGATGAGGTAGAAGAAGCTAATGAAGTAGAAGCTATATGCAATGGGAAATGAAATAGATATATAAATCAATCCTAGTTAAAATAAGATAAATACTACCTAAAATTATAATTATGGATACATTATATATTATGGGTCATGACCAATATGGATCTGCTAGACCTAGCTAAGGGATATCTTACCATAATAAATTCACAAGGGAGGGTTCCAAATCCTCTAGTCAAGAAAAACTATGTAATAAACCTAACTAGGTCATTTGTTTTCATATTTACTAAACTAATAACAAGAAAATAAAAGTATAATATAGTGATCATCAAATATTATGGCACAAAGTGGGGGTAATAAACATGAAAAGTAAACATGCACAGAGGACATATACTCACAACAATGCATATAAAATTTGAATGCATGAGAGAGAAGTACAAATGCATATATATATATATATAAATAATTACAAAGGAGAAAAAAAGTTAGGTATAATTAAATTTTAATATGAATCTATTGATCCTCTCCCTTGGCCAAGGTGCTTCATAATAGGTTGTTGTCATATGTAAGGATGACAAAGTAAATCAGCTCTAGGCTACATAACCTATCAATTCATCCAAAAGACTTCTCCACAAGACAAGATACATATCTAAAAATAAAGTATGAAATCATAATATATGATACTCAAGTATAATGGTGGATGAGCATATATACAACATATATCTCTTCTTACTTCTCTTAGAAATGACAAAATGGATTTGATTATATAGGCAGATCTAACCCTCATCCTTTTTAAAAGTTTAGGTTGATAAGGTTAACCTAGTAGACCTAGTATCCTTATCAACAAAAACAAATTGGGTCATAGAATAGGTTGGTCAGGGGCCAATCTAGAACCTAATAAGTTTTATCAATTAGAGTACAAGGTTGATGGAGCTAATAGTGTAATGTAAACTATCAAAAATGGTTTTAGGTTAGGGAAGGGATAATGAAGGTGGAAAATGACTAGAGGAGGGTGAAAAATAGGAGGCCAAGATTAGAGAAATTTTTTTAAGATATGGGTGTGTAGATAAAATGTAGTGATAATGGAAAATAATCTTAAAAATCACCAATGGTTTACCCTCCCCTTTCCTGGTACACCCTTTAAGGTGTGTACTCAGAGATTGAGACTCGATAGGTTCTTACAAGATAGAAAACATCAGTAATTGATAAAGTTTTGAAATATTATGTGTATACATATATACCAATCTAAGCTCATCATGTGTCATGTGGGTGTAACATGGGATGGTGCTTCAGTAAAAGAACATGGTGAAACACAATGCTAAAGATGAATAAAATGTAGCAAAGAGAAAATAAGATAAATGAAAGGACAAAATTGAAAAACACATACTTTTTCTTAGCTTAGTGTTGTAGATAAAGAAGGCTATGCAATAAATGTGAAGGTTTTAAATGTAGGTAACATTAGGAAAACCTATAGAGATTAGTGAAAAAGAGCGAAAAATCAAATTTTTTACAACATATACATATAATAGTTAGAAAGATTTTTTATGATGTCAAGATTCTAGAACATTTTATGGTTTGGAAAATCAGCTAGTAGAGACAAATATATGATCAAAACAAGAAATATGATGGCAAATATTTGAAAGGTAAATAATTTTTAATAGTAAATATAAATAGGTTGAAAAATAATTCATTTGGTATTTTTACTATTATGATAAAATAGAGATTTAATAGATCTAGTGAGAGATTAGAGAGTAAGGATGGTGACGAGATAATAAATGAGATGGGGAGGATGCATAACAGCCATATTGAGTGCAACATAGGCAAGCAACTAAAAATTTCAATTTTTTAATATTTTAATTTTAAATTTTTGAATATTTTAATTCCAAATTAGGTGAATTAGATAAAAATGACTGGTAGACAAAATCTAGAACCGAATGAACCCTAGGAAATTATTAGCGATATTAGGGTTAAAATGGGGTATTGGGTAAAAAGGAGTCAAACTAATAAATGCTCAAGGCATTTATGGTAATTGGTACAAAATTCATCACTATGGATGAATAGAGTTAATCATGTCAAGTTAGTCTACATTGAGGAAGAAAACCAATAGACCAGCTACATAGTAGTAAGCCTATTTAATTGGCTAAGGTAAGGGGTGGAATACATAGTAGTGAGCTGACTTAGTTATTTTTGAAGTGGCTAATATAGTACTTTAGGGAGAAAAAGGGCTTACTTAGTAATGCAAACCCCAAAGGTGGCCAACTTGGTATTGAAGTGGTCGATCTAATATAAATTTGATAGGGTTAATTTAGTATCATTGATGATGTATAGTTCCAATTTAGTATATAATAGGTCAATTTGGTAGAAAATGAATAAAGTAAATCAAACTAGCTGAGTTTTGCAAAAAAATTAAGAATATACTTTGATTATAAATGACATGGAAATATAATACATCTTTTATTGTTTGATATTTTATTGAGATGCTAGAAATATTATAAATTTATTTATTCATCATAGTTACCATATTTACTCGAGTATTTGATAGAAATGGATAGAATGAGACTGGTTACATTGGGTCTAGGAGGTATCATGGAGATGAGGCACATCCCTCTCATTATCATGTTCTTCAGAGCATGGGACTGGTTGACCAACATGTTTTAATGGGTCATGTATGGGGACACCATAGAGGTGGGTATCACATTGGAGGATGTCCATGTATTGTTTAGACTACCGATAGGAGGGAAATTGGTGATTATAGCGACACTAAATGATTTAGCAGAGAGATGAGAACTAGCTAGGTGGGTGACATATCAGATAGGATATACCTAAGGTCAAGAGTTATTTTATCTGATGTGTATATTTTGTATATTTCAAATATTTATAAGGCCATGATCAGACTTGTGATAGAGTGAGTGTTGTGTCACAATTTAGATGGTAAGGTATCATTGTATGTAATAGCCTTGTGCAAATCCATTTTAGATCAAGGGGCACTATATGATTTTAGGTCTATCATGTAGTTATAGCTCATGAATGATATGTATGGGATGTTTTCTAGAGGGTAAAATACCATGGGCATGGTGGTTTTGCCTCATATGTGGGTATATGAGAGGTTCCCTATATATCATCTAGTTGGGTTGCCTTATGTGGTCAATGATAGGTTAACTCAATTGACAAGATAGAGGAAAGACTAGGTAACATGGGTCATGCCTAATGTTTTGGTGCTATAGATGATGGCACAAAGGAGATCATGTGGTATTCATACACACATATTACTACTATTTGGCCTAGTTGGGTGACCATGGTGCTAGGTATAGCTCAAGTATGGATCATGGGCTACTATAGCTAGTGGGTAGAGATATAGTTGGTGGCATGATTTACAAGGTAGTTTAGACTCCCACACCTAATATTTCCTCTAGTATTGCCTACTTTTTAGGCACAACATGCTAGAGAGATGAAGGGGAGAAGGGGAGGAACACTAGTCAAGATTCTAATGATTAGGCCATGATATGTGAGACCATAAATTGGTCGAGCATGACATATGGCATTCATAAGAGGAGAGGGCATATATGTTGATGTATGGGTGTAGTAGGTGATAGAATGGGTACCATAATAGGATGATAAATGATCACATTAGACACACCATAGATGGAGGTTCCATCATTGATATCAAACATAGATAGGGGTGGTCACACAAGATGATCCAATAATCATCCTAGGATAGAGTTTATCAATAGAGGAACCTATAAGGAGAGGATAATGGCATGAATAAGTGGTGAATCGTAGCTTTACATTGATATGAAATTGAATGAAAGATGAGGTACTCAGGGGATGGGTAGTTGGAGAGATCATGCTCAATAGACAAGTAGATGGAGAGATAGTGGTTGGTGATACCAAGACTAGTAATAAATGTTATAATTTTTATTTTTGAGATAGAATACTAGTTGTATGTGATTATAGGTAGATAGATAGATTTTGAGATATATATGTGATCTAACATCTATCTTGTTTTGGTTTTGTAGATCTTATGATAAAGGAGGTCATATGGGGATCCTTTTTTATGGTTAGGCACCATTACATTTTGGATGGGGTACTATCACCATATGAACCCACCATATTATATGATCTTGTGGTACCATCTACCCTAGTTTAGGTAGGATATTTTAAACTAGTGGTGAAGGTTATGAAGTAGATATAGACATATAATGATGGATTAAAACCACTGGTGAGGGTGGAAGTAGGAGAGTCACAATCCTAGTAGGCCCTAACTTAGGAGAGAACCACACACATGGCTACCATGATCTAGCTTAGATAGGTATAGGCATAGGTGGCCAACCTATAGGGATAGGTAAGAGGATTGAGATCCTAGACTACATTAATATAATGCACCATGTAGAAGGGATAGTTTGAGGCATATATTAGTAGTATGGATAGGTAATTGGATAGGTATGATGGAGCCTAGCCATAGATATAGAGGTATGAATTTTTTTATTTTGTACCATTATATTATATAAAACACATGATAAATAGAGTTATATTTTGATAGTTGGATTTGATCTCATGATTTGTATTTGGTTGTGGTTATTGATGTATGTATTTATTTCTTTCTAGCACATGTATTTTTCTTTTATTATATATGCTATGAGAAATATATGTGGAGTGTTTTGATTTCTAACATTATGTGATACACATGCATGGTTAAAAATAAATAATCAAAAATGGCTTGGAAAAGTATAAATAATCAATAATAAATGTAATACACATTATATCATGATGGGAAATATATAATAATAAAATATGACTAAGTATAATAAAACAAAAAGTGGTAAAAAAGAGAACAATATGTTTTTAAACCATGAAAAAAATTGGCACCAAATTAAAATAAGTAAAATCACACTATATCATGTTGGGAAGTATGAAAATTATGTAGTAAAATGGAAATCACATGAAAGAAAAATGGTATAAAAATAAAAAAAATTAAGTCAATCAATCATATTTAATCATGTTGGGAAGTATAAAAGAGAAACACAATTGGAAAAATGAACTTAAATTTATCACACTAATTCAAGATGGAAAGTATGAAAAACTTAAGAAAAATGGTTGTATTCTTACATAAAATTGGAAAATAAGAATATAAAAGTTAAAGATCAAAATTAGTAAGCATAAAACATACTATATCAATATGGGAAGCATTTTAATTACAAGCAAATCATAATCAATCATGAGTTATCTCAAATTTAACACATGTAATTTCATTGTGACTTGGGTATTTTGAAAATTTTATAAGGAAGGCCTTGACGTATCCATGGTATTACACTACAACTCATAAAGGGAAGACTGATGAGATGGAAACAATGGAAATAAGTTTAAAGAGGATGTTTGAAATGGTAATGCAATAATTTGGTAATTTATGAGGAGGCCCTGGTCCTATCTAAGGTCCTACACTGTAACTCACAAATGAGATCCCTAAGGTGAGTAATTAGTGAATAATATAATGTTTCTCCAGGGGAAATATTTAGGATTATAGGAAATGAAAGAGGGAATGTAAACAACACAATACAAGTGTCTATGATAATACCTTATGAAACAAGAGGCATACTAAGGACATAAAAAGACACTAAGTGACTAGTGACCATCAATATACAATGGATACCATTTCATTATAGGCATAGATCTGTATCAAAAAATAAGTGAGGTAATAAGATCAACTCATGTTAGTTGTTTTGAACAACAAAATTAAAATGAACATACCTTACCACAACGTGTTCCCATTTCTTGGGACCTATTATAGATTTGTCGATCTACTATGAAGATTGGGTACTTACGTGAGAAAGTAGGTGGCATTAAAAGATTGTTTTTTTCCCTTTTCCAATCTACTAGCCTACCACACCCCAATGGATCTTAACTCTATCATGAGGCCAAATATGGAGTTTTATCTTCTATTATAAAAATGAGATGTGCATAGAATCACATCTTTTAGTGTGATTTGACTTTTGAAAATTATTAATGTTGCCTTTTGTATCATTACCTTTTGTTAAAATTATGTCTTTTAAATTTTTATGTATTTTGAGATTCCTCCTCCATATGGAATCAAAATAACTAATCATGAGAGACAAAGTGATACACACAAATGAGCTTTAGGTTTTGGATAAAGGAAGCTAAGTATCTAAAAACATGACTAACTAAATCACTTAGGTGTATTTATGAACTAACATGTTATCTCAAGTTTGAGCCATGTGCATGCTTAGTTTTCAGAAAGAACAAAGGGGAATAAAGGGAGATCTAAGATGGACTAGTAAAATGAGATTATATTGAGATGACTTGTTTGTTAATTGATAACATGGTAAAAGAGGAATGACTAAGGTGAGCAACGTTTGTATAGACAAGTCAAAAATAATGATTATTCATGTTATAGAGATAAGGTAGAAAAAAATCATGAGAAAATAATTATAAATTCATAAAAATAAATGAACTGGTAGACAAAAAGCATGTAATCATGAAAAATAATCCTTAAGAGAATATAAGGAAGAAAATGACACCATAGACAATATGTAGTATGAAGTGTAAGTAGTCATGTAAGATAAATAATAATTTGACACAATCTCAAATGATATATGATAGATAAATGATAATTTAGAGTAGACATCCAATCCAAAATGAACAAAGAAATGAAAGAACACTATGATGTTTTTATAAATATTGGTAGATTCATCCATAAACATTATCCATAACATCTGATAAGTCTCTATGAAGCCAAAATCTAAATTCAGTGAGGGTCTCATCGATCTTTAGAGAAGGTTGAGAAAATACTTCACATTGAATCTCCTTTATGGAAAATGTAATCATGCCTTAAGGATCATGTGTATGAGGACTATCATGCATGGGATACTCAGTATAAAGAATAAGGATGGACTCTATAGGATATGAATGGGTCATTGATGGATAATGGACCATAGGTGAAAGAGTCACTAGTGGAGAAGGGTCCATAGGTTAAGGATAATCCACGGGTGGAGAAACTATAGGTGGAGAAGGGGCCATAAGGGAATAAGGGGGAGCCTTCTTACAAGGGTGACCTATGGGAAGAAGGGTAGTAGGCATAAGAATGGTCATGAGGTGATCCTTGAGATGTTATTGAAGGATGTGCTAATGATTAGTGTGATGGGCACCACATTGGTACCATAGATAATATACCTCTCTATATTTGGGAATATATTCAAGACATTATTTTGGGGGAGGTATAGCCTTGTTTGTGGCTTGAGGAAGAGTGGGATGAAAGGTGTCTATATATTATCAAATATTATGATGATGTATATAGGAATGATTATCTATGTCATAAAAGTAATAGATATGCTTGTTAGTATACTTTACAGGTGTAATAATAGAGGGAGTGGAAATGAAAGTCATGGAAGGATAGTGTAGGGAACAATCTCTAGTCCAATGATCTACAACTTTATGAATATCATAGTATGTCTATTTGATCCAATTGGTGGGCTAGTGGAGAAAATATATGAAGCTTGACTGAAGGAGTAATAGTATCAAAAATAGGAAGAGACTTAGCTAAAGAGGGAGTTGGAATAAGATCCAAACTAGGCTCAACTAAGGGAGGATAATGAATGATTTTAACATCTTGGACCTAAAAAGGACCTCCTAAAAATGGGTCATCTAAGGTATAACCATCTTTTTAATCAAGTGTATGAAGATCAATTACATAAGTAGGGATGAAATTTTCATTAGATGTGGTGTGATGAATGGAGTGTTACATTTTAGTTAAGATTATGGCTATATCATCATTAGGTGGTTGATGGGAACATGGATTCAAAGAAGGGGGAAGCTAAGAAATGAGATGAGGGGAGAGATTATAGTTTTTTATCTTGAGACTGATATCATCAGTGTCTTCTTCATATGAACCTGAGATGTTAGGTGGTATATTCCTGATGAGTTTGGGGTGACCATGGTAGTATTTCATGGAGTTGATACAAAAGTTAGACCATTTAGATTCATAAAATGGAACACTTGGTAAGGGTTCCATGGTTAGAATTTTGAATACACCATAGTCTTAGAATTGGTTTAATTTTAAGGGTTAGTTTCACCTTGAATCATATAGATTACACCATTGTAAGGTAACTTGACACATTGGTAGGTGAAAGTTGTAATTGTCCTCATGCGATGAGTCCATGGATTTCCAAGCAAGATCTTATATGATAGAGGAAAATTAAATGTCATAAGCTTCACCAAAATAGTGACAGGTAAAACATTGATATGGATCTATACACAACCTAAGGGAGGCATTTTCCTTCCATCATAGCCTTGACATGTGTTGTGTGTGGACTTAAGATTACACTTAGAGTATCAAAGGGTTTTAATAAAATTGAGAGAAGCAACACAAGTACCTAAAACCTAATTAATCAAGTAACACTTGACTTGGATATCACTAATTTAGACACTAATAAAGATGGGAGGACATTCACATGAATAAAAATCTCATCGGGAATCATAGAAGAAATGGGGAATTTAAGGGAGAGAAAAGTGTCCATTATTTCATCAATGTGTATAAACATCTCTTCATACTATTTTAAAATGATATATTCTAATCCAGATAAGGTGGATTCATGTCCTACTAGGGGAGGATAAGGGATGTTCATTTTGAAAAGGAGTTACATAAGATGATTATGATGATGTGGAGAAGTCTGCATAAGTTTAAGAAATGGGATTTATGATGGGATATTATTAAGTTCTATGATAGGATCCCATTCATCATAACCCATAAGGGGACTATTGGAAAGAGGTGCATAGTGTTGGAGGAGTTCTTAAGGAGGAGAATAAGTGCATGTAAATTTGTTTTTATAAGATGTGGGATGTTTAATTAGGGGATAAGTTGGTAGATTATATTAAGATGATGGAGTAGTTGATGCAAGTTTGGTTTGAGATAAATTTGAAGAAGTGGTAGTAGAAGGTTGAGTATCATTGGTGAAAGGTAAGTAGGTTGGAGAAGTTTTAGAAATTGTATGATAAGTGTTATCAAATGGAGGTGTTAGAATTATTTCATCTAAAGAGATAAGGTCTTCTTACCCTAGCTCTATTAAGTGAGTTTTGGAAGAATCTTGGATAACAAAAAAAGTGTGAGATGATTGGTGAGTGCAGGTGGGATTAGAATTAATTAAGGCAACTACCCTTTGCATATTAGTAATTTTGATTACATTTTCTTTAGAATTTGGGTCTATAAGACTATTGATGTTATTAGTTTAATGAGTAGGCTTATCATTATTATCTTGGTTATTTCAAAGAGGGTCTTTATAGGTGGCTAAATGAGCATTAGCCTGGTTCAAATATTGAGTTTTAGTTTGTGTTTCATGATCTTTGAAGGAAATGTCATAGTCTTGGAGATGTTTACAAATGATAGGATCATGGTCAAAATTGGGGCCAAAGAGGAAATCAATGGCTAAGTTATGCAATTACCTATAAGTCTCATGAGAATGACCCCAACTATCATGAAACCAATATAATTTATTTGGATCATACTAGGATTTCATGGGATGAGTGGGATCAAGCTCTCATGGAAGAGGCTTTGGTAGATTTTTTTGTAAATCTACTAAGGATAAAGGTTTATGAACATATATGTTACTTGTTGAAGAGAAATGAGGATTAGGGATGTGATTGGGAGGGGAAGATTGTTCCAGAGCCTTGTTAAGAACAATAAATAGAATATTATGAATGGTATTATTGACCATTTTTACCTCAGGACAAAATAGGTCAACCCTCTATAGTTATAATCTTGTATAGGGCATTTTTATAATGCCATGGTGTATGTTGTAGCTCATTTTTTGTCATTTCATATGCCATTATAGTCTTGGTTATGGTCTAGTTCAATCCTTAAGCCATTTGATATCTTAGGGGTCATTTTAGGGTCATATATGCAAGTGGTAGGTCTTCATGGTGATCAATGTAGTTAGAGCATGGAACAGGTTTGCTTATGCCTCAAGGAATTCATCCAAGATTTCAAAGATCTTCAAAAGTCTAGGAAAAAGCCATGTGAAGCCATACCATCATCAGGACATCATATGGAAACCAGAATTGAGTAACTTATGAAAAGTTTAAACATGATTAAAAAGCCTTACATGACCATTATACCATACACAATTAATTTTATACATAATAAGATCATGTTCTATAATTTTCATATCTTGATGAGTCTTCTATCTCAAGATCTAAGCCTTCAAAGTTTAGCTTACCAAGTCTAAGGGGCTAGGCCATGATGCACATCATACATGAACAAACAAACTAGCTCATTCATGTAATTTTTATCTTCACATAAAAATCCCTCATGATCCAAAGGATTTTAGCACCAATTGTTTATTCATGCCAAGATCATGCTATAAAATTTTCAAGTCTGTATGAGCTTTCTAGCTCAAGTTATGAAGCTTCAAATTTAAACTAATAGAGTAAGATGTTCGTGTTAACATCAAAAAAAGATTGAGAAAATAAAATGATTTTGATCTTAAATATGATGGTTTCACCAATGTTAATGATGGTCATGCAAATGTCATTTGATGAGAATGTGGACATCAAATTTAAGATCATAAAATAGCCATTAGATTTCAAATAATAGGTCCCAACAAATCTAATAGGCTGCATTGCATCATACATCTTGATCCAATAGTGTGAGATGAATCAAATAATCAAGGAGCTTGATAGATTGACATGTGGTATAACTGCATGAGCTACTAAATTGATAATAATATCTTGAAATTAAACTTAGGGTTGCCACATGGCATAGGCTTGGATAGAGTTGAAAATTCAAGGGCAAGATCAATGACTCAGTCATTTGTATAGAGCAAGATCAATGGTATGAGATGGGTTAATATGTCAACAAGTTGAGGTGGATATTGATATCCAATTAAAATAAAGATGAGCCTAAGACTTTTGATAGAAGTCAAGAAACCATTTTTGATGAAAGTAAATAGGTCTTACAGGATCATCTTGTTGCCATTGAATCTCAATCCAACACCATTAAAGGGACAAACTTATGTAACCAATGTGATAAAGAACATGAAGGACCACCATTAATGCTAAATATGGACCTTTGATTCATAAATTTATATCAGGTAGAGTTATCTCTATAACTATGTTCACCATTTTTAAGAAGGATGTATGCATATGGTGAACTCTTGGTTCTTGCAAAGAAAGATTGGTTATTTTGGACCTATTTTGATCTAAAAAAGAGGATATATAGTCTATAGGTCCATATTAATATGTAAAATATAAGAAAACTAATAGTCTATGAATTGATTTCCATCTATAGGGGACCTATGAGGATGGGGGCAAGTTCAAACATGATCCAATTTGAACAAGAGATAACATTGGAAAGGATGCCATGAAGGCATACATGTAGACCCCAATGGTTTCATCTCCAAGACTAACTACATGAAAATTACCCTTCTCTCCACTTTTTCAAGCCATGACAACTAGTCAAGAGTATTTTAGTAATAAGAAAAAAATTTAATAGATGGATCCTATTGTTATAATCGTATTAATGCCAAAACTTAGCTCAGATTAATTGATCCCATCTTTAAAACTATATGGAGCATTGTGAAGGAATAATGAATTTTTTCAACTACTTGAGATGACCTAGATCAATTAAAAGGCTTGAATGAGCATATTTGTATAAGTGGTTATAACTATGATTCAAACAAAGTTGGACTCCTTTTAATTCCCCTTTAGACTTCTATTTTCCCCCTTCTCTCTAAAATGCTATAATTAGCTAGAATTATATCCTTTGTAAAGAATTCCACTCCATGTATGGCATATCCCTACTATAATGATGCCATATTCTACCTTTGAACATTAATGCAAGTCTAGTTTATGTTTTTGAATAATTATCTAAGTGTGCAAGTGATGTATGGTGATGCAAAGTGATTATTATCTACCCTTTCTTCCCTTATCCTTTCATGTTTATGAAATATTTACTATTATAAGGGGTCATATGAAGTGTTGTCAAGTGTATGATCCTATATCTTAGGTGTACAATGAGCCTTAGTGCCTGTAACTAGCTTATGGTTCACTTACCTTGGATAATTCTCATGCATCTCCCTTCCATATTGAAATACTCATGTTAGAATCCATAAGACTTGGAAGTTAGTTTATGTTCCTTCTTTCTTAGTGAAAGAAATAATGATGGTCATATGAAACACATCTTGGTACATCACTCCATTATATTAGGTTCATTTCATGTAACTTCTAACTCTTTTACCCCATAAGCAATTAGTGAAGTAGGTGTGATCATTTAAAGATACATTCAGGGAGCTAGCCCTTTGATTTAGAGTCTCATTTATAATATAGGTATACCCACATACCTAAAAGTGTTCCCTTACTTCCAAAATTTGGTATAATCTTGAACACCCTCTTCTAAGGTGCAAGATTTAGTGTCAACAGTTATGGAATGCCCAGTGGGACCAAGGTCTAAGAGAGTGGAAATACTGTTGGTGTGTCTTTCCTCTATCAAAATTTGGAAGAAAGTAAACTAACACCAATGCTGATTATAAATTATAACTTCTAGTTTCAATTAGTCTAGGTATCTTTAGTTGAAGTTTTGATCAATTTTTATATCTCAGCTAATGCATGATGTTAACATGAATATCTATGGTAATTATTCCTATCATGGACCTCCTTATCAACCTTGATATGAACCAAAATATACCCCCCAAAAATCCTATCAAAATGTCTATCAATCCTATGATCCATGGCATCCCTATAATCCTCTTTCTCCCCATATAGAAACTAGGTTATTGGATAACCCTATGAAGGAGGATACCAATATAGCTATCAAGAAATGCCTCCTTATCAATCTCAATATGATCTCTATCAACCATACCATGATGCCTTTGAACCTCAAGACTACTCCTATGAGTTTTGCCATGAGGAACCTGATGTTTACATGAATTTTACACAAATTTATTACAAAGAAATATATAGACTCGTAAAGATAAAAGTGAAAAAAAATTAAGATGGTCTTGATCCTCATCATTACCCTCTTCATCCTTCATTCTTTCCATCCTATATCAAGTCCTTATTGGCATCCATACCATAGTTACTAAATCTTGAAGATGAAATGAGTACATGGGATTATGAGTATGATGTGCTCCATAATATTCTCATGAAATGATTGAGAGGTGCTACCCAAGATCATATGTAGATGTTAGATACATTTGAAGAACTAAAAGGAACTCAATGGGAGATCAAAGAACAAATGGAATTGGCAAAGAAGTGCATTCAATATTAAATAGATAGACTAAGTATGTGGGAGGATAAAGAGATCAAAAATGAACATGATACTATTGAAGAAACTCAAGGAGACTATTGGAAAGAAATAAATCCTACTTATGTAGGTGTTTTCCCTTTTAATCAGCCCAAAAAATCACTCCCTTATGAGTTTACTAGTGCATTCCTCTCTCCTAAATCCACTAATAAGCCTTTTCCTACCCCTCACACTCCATCTCTAATTCATCATCCTTCCATTGCATGTTATATTCCAAATCCTTCACATGATCCTATCTTGAGAGAAGCAAGTGAAGAGGAGAAAATCCAAGTGAAGGCTAACTAAGAAGATGTCATGAGTGACTATGAGGAGTAAATCACCATAGGGACTCCCCATGGTGACCACAAGTGAAAATCTACCTTCTTGGATGAAGAAAAACACATTAAAGATCCTACCACAACTATCGATGTAGAGTTTGATATAGAAGAGGAACATATCAAAGACTCTTTTTTAGTTATCCATAAGAAGGTGGCCAAGACTTGAAGAGAGAGGCATTTGAAGTAGAATCCATGTCTAATCATAAAGTTATGGGTGAACATGTCAAGCATGAAGTGGAGTTTACTATCAAAGAATAAGGTTAAGTCACTCATCAAGAAGTTGAAATCCTATGAGAGTCTCATGAGACCAAGATAGATGAAATGGATCTCAAAGATGACACTCATGAGGTGGATGAAAATGACTTGTGGCAAAAGTCTAATTTCATATGTCATGAGTTTGATCAGCTCGATAAGGTTACTCCTCTTAAGAAGTCTACATCTAATTTGGATAATGCCCATAATTAGCATGTTGATGATTGTATTAATAAGCATGGAGAAATGTCTCATGTTTTGAATGAAGAAGGACTATGATGAAATCCCAATGTCATATGCAAAGAGTTTGAGAAGTTGGGTAAAGCTCTTTTTTCTCCAAAAGATTGCATATCTGATGATAAGTTTGTTGATGAGTCTAATAAACATGATCATGTTGACAAGTAATCCATCAAGAATAAGGATGAAAGTCATTATGTTGATTAAGAATCTATTACCATAAAGCAATCTGATGATGCTAGTGTCTAAGAGATTGTAGATATGGAAAGTGAGGGCAAGGTATAAGTTATTACACCTCAAGAAAAATCAATAGACCCACCTAGTATTGAACCATACATAAAGCTATTGGGTCATGAGGAATAAGATCTTGATGCTTTCAAAAATCAAGTACAATCTATCAAGGAGAAAAGCAAGTCCGAGAGGACTACCATATCTTCAAATTTTCAAACTAAGAGACAATTACTTGAGAAGGTAGAGAAAGAGTTTCCCATGGATTAAAATGACCAAGATTGGGTGGATATGCAAAGCTCTTTGATGAACTTGAATAACTTGTAGTTGAGAGGAAACCCAATCTTATTAAGGACACTATGGAAACCAAAAATGAAATACTCATTCAAACACCATTTGAGGTCATAGCTAAGGAACCATATGAGAAAGTTAAGGCTACTTGGATGAAAAAATAATTCATTTCCATAGCTAAGTGATTTGGAGCTACTTGATTCTAATTGAAGATCATGTCAATGAAATTGGAAAACACCATGAATAAGATGGAATCATCAATGTTAAGGATCAAAAGGCTACATGTCTCATTCAACCCTTCATGTCATAAAGCAAGAGAGGTTTCAAAATTCCCTTTTGATCATGGATGAAGTTTTCATCTTAAGTTAGTTTGTGCTTAGGTCAATTTGTTTAGATGTGTGTTTACTTTCTTATTGTGTTGTGTTCCATAAGTGATCATGAAGCAAAAGTGTGTTTTGCTTAGTTTTTTTATCTTGTTTGTTGCTTCTTGTTAGTTTTATTATGTTTTGTGCATTGTTCAAGGCAATTTGTATGTCAAACCTATTGTACCTGTGGCTCCATATCCCAATGGATAAAATTAGGCAATTGGTCATGGCATAGTAAACATGCCACCTTTAGAAAATTACCAAAGATGTTGACCATATTTACCTTAAGCTAAAATGGGTCAACCCTCTATAGTAAAAATCTTGTATAGGGGATTTTTATAATGTCATGGTATATGTTGTAGCTCATTTGATTTCATTTCATAAGCCATTCAAGTATTGGTCATGGTTTGGTTGAATCCTTGTGCCATTTGATATCTTAGAGGTCATTTTAGGGTCAAATGAGCAAGTGGTAGGTCTTCATGGTGATTAATGTTGTTATATCATGGAACAAGTTTTCTTATGCCTCAAGGAATTAATCTGATCTTTCAAAGAGTTGCAAAATTTTAGGAATAAACCTTGTGAAGCCAAACATCATCAAGACATCACATGGAAACTAGAATGGAATAGATTTCTTGTGTAATTTTTAAACATGATAAAAACTCCGTGTGTGACCATAAAAAAATGCATGATCAATGTTATACATACCAAGATCATGCTCTACAAGTTTCATATCTCAATGAGTCTTCTATCTCAAGATGTAAGCCTTAAAAGTGTAGGTTGCCATGTTTAAGGGGCTAGATATCATGAAAATCACATAGGAATGAACAAAACAACTCATTTGTGAAATTTTTATCTTCACCCAAATTTCCTCCATGAGCTAAAGGATTGTAGCACCAAGTAGTTCTTCATGCTAGGAACATGCTCTAAAATTTTCAAGTCTATGTGAACTTTTTGGCTCAAGTTATGAAGCTTCAAAGTTGAACCAGTAGAGTAAGATGTCTATGCTAACATAAAAGTAAAGCCCAAGTAAAGCAAACACTTTTGATCTTAAATTTGATATTTGCATGAACATCAATGATGGTCATGTGAACATCATTTGATGGTAGTGTAGACATAAAATTTGAGCTCCTAAAATAGCCATTGGTTTTTAAAAAGTGGGTCCCAATAGATCTAATGGTCCACATTGCATCATACATCTTCATCCAATAGTGTAAGATGATTCAAATAGTCAAGGATCTTAAGATATTAACACATGGCATAAGTATATGAGCTGACAAACAAATAGAAGGATCCTAAAATCAAATGCAAGTCTATCATGTGGTGTAAGCTTGGATAAAGTTAAAAAGTCAAGGGAAAGATCAAAAAATCATGGTAATTCATACTAAGAAAGATTAATGGTGCAAGATGGGTCAATATGTCAACAATTTGAGTTAGGTATAGATAATAAATTAAAATAAATATGAGCCCAAGACTTTCAAAGAAAGTTAAAAAACCATTTTTGATGAAAGAAAATATGTCTTACAGGATCATGCAATCACCATCGAATCTTGATCCAACACCATTAAAATCACACACTAATCTAACTAAGGTGATAAATAACATGAAATACAACAGTTAAGGCTAAATATGTACCTCTAGTTCATAAATTTATATCGGGCAGAGTTATCTCTATAGCTATGTTTGCCATTTTTAAGAAGGATCTATGTATATGGTGAACTCTTGGTTTTTGTAGAGAAATATTGGTTATTTTGGACCTATTTGGATCTATAAAAGAGGATATATAGACTATAAGTCCATATTAATATGGAAACTATAGGAAAACCAATAGTTTATGGTTAGTTTTCTATCTATAGTGGACCTATGAGCATGGGGGCAAGTTCAAACATGATCCAATTAGAACAAGAGATATCATTACAAAGGATGCCATGAAGGAATACATGTAGACCCCATTGATTTAATCTCTAGGACCAACTACATGAAAAGTACCATTCTTTCCACTTTTACATGCCATGACAACCAGCAAGGAGTAGTTTAGAAATAAGAAAAAATTCTAATAGATGGATCCTATTATTGTAATTGTGGTAATTATAGAAGTTAGCTTAGAAGCAATTGATCCCATCATTACAAATATATGGAGCTTCAGTGAAGGAATAAAAAAATATTGTAACTTCTTGAGATGACCTAGATCAATTAAAAGTCTTGAATGAGCATATTTGTAGACGTGGTTGTAACTGAAGTTCAAACAAAGTTGGAGTCATTTTGATTCTCCTTTGCACTTCTTATTGCCCTCTTCTCTCTAAAATGATATAAGTAGCTACCATTTTGGCCTTTGTAAAGAGTTTCACTACATGTATGAGATAGACTTGCTATAATGATGTCATATTCTTCCTTTTAACATTAATGCAAATTTGATTTTGAGATCTTGAATAATTGTATAAGTGTGCAAGTGATGTATGGTGATGCAAAGTGATTATTCTCTATCCTTTCTTCCCTTATCCTTTCATTTTTGTGCAATATTTCTTTCTCTAACAAGTCATATGAAGTGTTGTCAAGTATATGAGCCTATATTTCAAGTGTAAAATGAGCTTTAGTGCCTACAGCTAGCCTATGGTTCACTTACCTTACATATCTCTTATGCATATCCCCTCCATATTAAAATACTCATGTTAGAATCCATAGGACTTGGAAGTTAGTTTGTGTGCCTTGTTTCTTAGTGAAAGAAAGTATGATGGTCATATGGAATACATCTTGTTGCATCACCCCCTTAGATTAGGTTTATTTCATGTAAATTATAACTCTTTTCCCCCATAAGTGATTAGTGAAGAAGGTGTGAGCAGTTCAAGATACATTTAGGGAGTTAGCCCTTAAATATAGAGGCTCATTTCCAATATAGGTACACCCACATACCTGGAAGTGTTCTCATGTTGCCCAAATTTAGAAGAGGCTTGAACACTCTCTTCTAGGGTATAAGATTTGGTGACAACAGGTATCATAATAATCAATGAAACCATAATTATTAGCATGATTATTTTTATTTTTTATGATCATGCAAGTGCCTATATAAGGTTGAGATGGCTCAAATTAATTCACGAAGAGATCTTGGCACTTGGCTTGGTCAATGGCTTTTTCCAAATTTTATGGAGAGAGTCTCCATAAAGAACAATGGTGAATAAATGAAAGAGGTTATCATATATCATGTTATGTTTACACTTTTTAGACGAGGTCTTACACCATTTGATGAAATCTTGCACATTTTCCATCTCAAGTTTCTTGCAATTAATAAAATGAGCCAATGTATTTTCAGGGAAGTCACTAGTTTGAAACTCTTATACTTGAGCATCAGCTAAATCTTCCCAAATAGTGATGGAATGAGATTTATTCTTATTATACAAATATAATACATCTTTAGAGAGAGAGTTTTTTCTAAGATCTTGGTAGTGGTAAAAGTGTTTAACTTGACCCAATCTTTGTATAGATTTCCAAATGATTTTATGTGAAGGGTAATATTGGTTAACCCATTGTAACTAATGGTAGGGGTGATACCTCCTACATATATGTCATAAATTTGAGGTATATGATGTTACTTTTTAAGGTGTCTGATTTTTTTTAATAAGAGGAGGTTGACGGTTAAGATTACCATGAGAATCCCAAAAGGGAGGTGGGGGAATTTTGGCTATGCACTCACCATGGAACCTATTGAGGGTGATTTTGGAGATGGATAAGATGATTTTGAATTTTCATCATTTGGTTTAAATTATTAGCTTGGAAATCATTCATTTCTTTAATCATTTATAACACAAATTGATGGATTTGTGTGGTGTTATTTGTAGTGTGTAAATAATTAACATTGGTATTAGTGTCTTGGGTACCACTATGAGTGGTGGCATGTGTGCTATTAGTAGCTTAAGAGGAATTTTAAGTAAATGAGGAAATACTAACATGATTTTCTTGGGTGGAAATATATTCACTAGTAGAAGGATGAGAAGAATAAGCACTAGAGGCATGATTACCATGGGTAGAAAATGATGCACTAGTAGAAGAAATGAGTAGAGTAGGTCTTAGAAAAGGCTTACTAGATGTAGAACCTACCATGATAGTAAAGATAATTAGCATGGAGGTGGAGGAAATCAAAGAATAAGAGGTCATAACATGAGAAGGGGTCAAAAGAGAAGGAAGAGGTTGAAAGTCAAAGAAGCTATTGCCCCCAAATCTATGTGAGAATGTGGGGGAAGGTGAATGGCGTTCCTTTGTTTGACCATTTATCATAAGGTGATAAATATTAGAAGGGTATTTTCTTTGATGTTGAGGAAATTCATTAATGGAAAAAAGCATTTCTAGAGTATACTCTAATTGAGGTTGATCTTCTAAGGAAAATAAGAGGTTTTTGAACTAAAGATGTATTAGGAGGGGTCCCATAGTTTATAGTGTAAGTGGTCACATGCACATTACGTTCATCTAGAGTAGGATCCAAAAGATATTTATGGGAAAACTTATTGGGTTTGGTAAGGCTCATCATATCTATTGAGTTCAACTTAGTGTTGTCCTCAAACATGAATTTCATGATGAGAGAGAGGTTAATGAGGATTAATATGATGCAAAGAAAAAAGGGAAACAAAAAGGATACAGATTCATACATGTCAACTCTATACTATCATATAGTAGTTAGAGAAGAGTATAGAGTCATACAAGTTGTATCACTCTATATGGTAGATATGGGATGAAATAAGATGATAAAGATATAGAGTCATGCAGGTTAATTATATTCTATAACTTGAATGGTAGAGAAGGATAAAAAGTCATATAAATTGATTATGTATTGTAGACTAGGATAGAAAGTAGGCTAAGAAGGATACACAGTCATACAAGTTAATTGTATATTGATGATAGGGTGAAATATAATTTTTAAGAGATTGTATCAATGAAAAATGATAGTGTGTTGAACAGGGATTTTTTTTGCAATATAAGTGAAGTAAGAATTAAATTAAACACAAACATTTAGATGAATGTGAGTGATTCAATTGGGGCACACAAATAAAATGTTGTGCCAATTTTTCTAATGTATGTTTTTGTAATACATGTATTGATCAGAGAGAAATAAATTAGTTAAAAATTAAATGTTAATTAAGTGGTCATCTTGAGTGTTATTAGATTATTATAAAGTGTTTATTTAAGTGTGATAGGAGAGTTGACTGAAATAGGGAACTATAAAATTAATATATGGATGGTTTTAGGATGTTTGGGATAAAATGGATATGTGTTGGAAATGGTACTAGCTTGGTATTGGGGCCTACCCCTCACTTCATAATCCTACAATGATAAGTATGTCAGGTGTTTTGCCAATATATACATTAACCATGTATTTATACTTGGCTAGAAAACCAAGTTGGTTTCCCCCTTGGTGATGAAATCCAAGTAGGTAGGCCTTGAGAAGATAAGTGCTTAAATATATTTTGAATGTTATGTGATTTTTTAGTGTGTGCAAAAGAGTAAAATAGTGTAACTAAATGGTAATTTTAAAAACCACCTATTTAGACCATGTGAATTAATCTAAGCATGTAAATAGATTAAAAAGGAAATGTGGATTAATTGCTAGTAAATAGTTGTTAATTCCTTGATGAAGAATAGTATAGAGCCAATTTAGGTGACAATGTATGCAAACAATATATAACAGAGTCAACCGGGTCACTATTGTTATATAGAAGTAAGGTCTTTAAGAAAAAATTCAAATAGGCTGACTATGTCTCTTAGATAGAAGATAGACTATAGGACTAAGTAAACCAAGTCAACCTAGTTGGTTGTATTGTTTTCATTTTAAAGATTTCTAACTTGTGAAAAATAGCACTAAAAAAGTACTAAAATGATAGAGAAGGGAAAGAAAGGAACCTTGGTGGGATTAAAGATGGTTAATATTTCAAAGTTTATGTTGAAGTGCCTTAATGTATACTTTCAAATTATAGAAACAAATTTGATTGATTCAACCTAGTTCTATAAAACCCTGTGTACTAAAGAAAAATAAGATGAAAAAGTCAACTTGTTTGATAATGTTTGTTGACCTGTATGCTAGAAGAGAGAATAAGATGACAAAGTTGATCTATTTAACCCTATATGCTTATATATAACTAAAAAATATTATTGTGTCAACCTATTTATCTAGTAACCTATATCTGATGAATAGTTGCATAGATAGAATAGAGTTATTTTGATGTGATTGTGTGTTAAACCTATGCACATAAAGTTAGAACTATATCAACTGGTTCGATAAAATACTACAAGTATAGAGAAACATAATAATATGGTAAAAATGATAAAATGAAATAAAACCTGCAAGGGTTAGATTCACATCGGGTTCACTAGAATGTATGCAATGGGAAATGTAGTAGATCTATACATCAATCCTATCTCAAAGAAGATAAATCCTACTTATAATTCAAATTTTGGATACATTAGATGTTCAGGGTCATGACCAAGTTAGATCTTATATACTTAACTAATGGATTTATTACCATAATAAATTCACTAGGGAGGTTTCCAAAGCTTCTAGTCAAGCAAAACTACATAACAACCCTAACTAGGTCCTATTTTTCATATTTACTAAGCCAATAAAAAGTAAAGCAAAATATAATCTAGCGCTTACCAAATATTGTGGCATAAAGTGGGGGTAATAAAAATGAAAAATAAACATGCATAGAAGACATACTCTCACATCAATGTATACATAATTCTAATACATGAGAGAGAAGTAAAAATGTATATCTATCTACTCTTATAAAGGAAGAACAAAGTTAGTAATATTTACCTTTGAATACAAACCCACTAAGCCTTAATCTCTCCCTTGGAAAATTTTCTTTGCATGATGTTGTTGTGGTATGTACTGATGACAAGGATAAACTATCTCTAGGCTACACAACCTATTAATGCATCTAAAAGACTTATCCACAAGACAAGATCTGTATCTCCAAAGAAAGTATGAAATCCTAAGTTATGCTCTTCAAGTAGAATGGTGGTTAAGAAGATACACTATATATATATATATATGTATATATATATATATATGTATATATATACATATATGTATATATATATGTATGTATACATACATATATATATATATATATACATATATATACATACATATATATGTATATATATGTATGTATATATACATATATATATATATATATATATACATATATATGTATGTATACACACACACACACACACACACACACACACATATATATATATATACATACATATATATATATATATATATATATATATATATATATATATATATATATATATATATATATATTTTAATATTCCTTCTCCATACGGAATTGGAATGACAAATCATGAGAGATAGAGTGATACACATGAATGAGATTTAGGCTTTGGATAATGGAAGCTAAGTATCCAAAGACAAGACTGACTAGAACACTTAGGCTTAACTATGAATATATTAAATGAAATGGATGTGTTTATATAGACACATCTAACCCTAATCCTTTTCAAAAGTTTAAGCCAACAAGGTTGATCTAGTCAACCTAGTATTGTTATTGACAAAAATAACTTACGTCATGGACTAGGTCCTCTAGGGGATGATTTAGACCCTAATAAGTTTTATTAATTAGAGTACAAGGTTGATGGGGTTAACAGTGTAATATAAACCATCAAAAAGGGTTTTAGGTTAGGTAAGGGATAATGAAAGTGGTAAATTACTAAAAGAGGGTGATAAATAGGAGGCCAAGCCTAGGGGAAGTTTTTTAGGAGATGTGTGTGTAGATAACAAGTGTTAATAAGGGTTAGAAATGTTGTGAAGCACCAATGGTCTACCCAACCCTTTCTTGATGCACTCTTTAAGGTTTTCACTTAGAGAGATTGAGACTCGATGAGTTACTACAAGATAGAAAGCATCAATAATTGATAAAGTTTTAAAATATTAAGTGTGTATAGAATCCAACTCACATATTAAAGGAGTTAATAATATATTCCTTGATTAATGTTACTCAAACTTGGATGAACATGATCCCTATAAAATTATTGAATAGGAGGGACTTGGTGTCTATTATCTTCATGAAAATGATGCATACATTCCAGCCATAGTGAAAGAAGATGAATCAAAGGATGGTCTATGGTAGATATAATTTGATGTGTCAAGGAACAAGCATGGTATTGGCGATAAAATGATGCTTATATCACCAAAAAAATAAAGGTGTATTTCTACTATTAAATTTTAGTTTGATTTTTATAATAATGTAGCAAAATATGAAGCTCTAGTCCATGGTTTATAGTGGGTTAGGAAGATGGAAATAAATGTTTTGAAAGTTTTTAGTGATAGTGAAAGTTTAGATCACCAAGTGAGAGGACTAAATGTATACAAGGATACCTCACTAAGATATTATAAACATAGAGTTTGGGACCTCCTTAAGTATTTTTATGCTTTTGATATTCAAGAAGTGTCGAGAGAAAGTAATAAACATGTAAAAATATTAGCTTCCATATGAGCTTAGTTTAGTATTTGTAGAGTAAAATACTCTACATTTTTCATTTTCTGATTTTTAGTTGTGCACTCCAAGTTTTGTCCCTACGCATTTCAATTTTGAGGTAGTAAAGTTTTTGACATAGAGCATGAGCACAAATTTCTTTTGCCTAATTTTTGTCTAAGTATCAAAGTCATGTGGAAGCTACCAAGTGTCAACAGCTGAGACACATTTTATAATCTCTGTAAGTTGCTAGGAATATACCACGTGTCCCATGGTAACTCAGTGGAGCATGACAAGTGTTGGCCTCTGTGTTTCAAATTTATTTTGAGTTTTGAAAGCTTCTTTCAATAAGCTTTTCTCATGATCAAGTGAAAGGTGCCAAGTGGTAAGTTTAGAAGGTTTCAATATGTTTTACTAAAAGCAACAAAAGATGCCACGTATCCATAGCTGAAAAAAGAAGTCGTCACGTGTCAACATCCAAAATATCTTCACTTTGATTCATAGATAAGTAAAAGACTATGGTGGGACCTAGGTTTTATTTATAAATTCAACAAAGCTACCAAGTGTCACCATCTGTATGAATCTAAAATGAGTCCCAAATGTTTGTATAGTCTAGCTAAAGATCAACAGAAGCCACCACATGTCCCTAGCTAAAGAAAATGGAAGCTACCATGTGTCATTTGTTAAAAATACATGAAAAGTGACACCTGTCCCCATTCTCCTTTGTAAAGCTATTCAAGTGAGAAGTGTTGTGGGTCCCATTCTCTGTAAATTGCTAAAGTTTGAATAAGTGAACTTTGACAGATGTCAAAGATGGAACACTCTTGAGAAAAGACACAGTAAAGAGTATAAGTTACAATAGAAAGTGCCGTGTGTCTTCGGTAAGTGCCTCGAAAGATGCCAAGTGTCATTTTTTGGTACCTTTTGAATAATGAGAAAGTTTTCAATTAGAGTAAGTGAAATACACCAAGTGTCTTCACCCATTTCATAGTGGGAAGCATCGTGTGTATCTATTTCATATAATGAACTATAGGGAGACAGAACATTTTAGATCCAAGAAATATCTTTTGTTAGACACCTCCAATTCAGTTAGAGTTTAGTTAGACCGTTAGATTGGGAATGTCTGGGTAATCTAGAGCTAGTCTGATGCTATAAATATGGATGCAGAGATCACCAAAGGATGATCATCAGAAGATAGAGAGAATTTTTTGTGAGATTATTATCAAGAAGTTTTAGACTTTCTTGCTGTAGCAAGTGATGTCATTTGCCTTTATTCTGTTTTCTTGAGTTAGAAAGTTTGTGTAACTATGCATGTTTTTGTGCCTTTTATGTAACTATAAAATAAATAAGAAGACTGAGTTATGTGCCTTTGTTGATATTTTCTATGTTATTGTGAAATTGTCTAAACTTTGAGCCTTTGATCCTATCTATTTTCATCTTTTACATTGATCATGCCTTGTTTGATCTTTAATGTAATAGAATCTTAAAGGTAGTTTCACCGTGCTTAGAATTAAGGGTCAAATTAAATTTAGGCGTATCACCATAGTTAGATTTTATTTCATTGGATTTGTGTTTCTATTTAATTCATATCCCTTTCCTCATTATACACTTGAGATAAAGAAGAGTCAATTTCTTTAAAATCTGGAGGTCGTATCAGGTTACAAGTCCCACATTCCTAAAACTTCCCATTATTGGTGTTAAAAATAATGTAATTTTAAGCATCAACAATTTTTGGCATGCCTAGTGGGACACCATCTTGAAGTTTCTTTCAAGATCATATGAACTAGAGTGCTATAAGGAGTCAAAGTTGTGGACAGTAACAAGATCTCAATCTGCTATAAATCTAAGTATTATTTTTCCACCTTTGATAACTAGTCCAAGACAAAGAGTCAATCAGTTTATACCAATATCAAGAGTAAATATGGGAGCTCCTATACCCCCAAAGAATTATTCAAGTTGGAACACTGGAAATCCTTTAATCCTCCCAATACCACCAGCCACTTGGGATCCTATTCTAGTAAATGCCTTGAAAGCTCTGACCAAATTTAGTGGGCAAGATTTTAAAACACCTGAAAAACATCTGCAAGATGTGTCTGATGTTTGTGTTATACATGTGGTCACATAATAGAATGTGGCTATAAGATTATTAGTAGCTTATTTTAAAGGAAAATTTTTGGAATGGTACTGATCCTTGAATCCAAATACAATATCTACATGGGATTAACTTGGAGATCTTTTCTTTGAAAGGTTTGAAGAAAAGGGTGATAAGTCTTCTTTGTCACAACAATTGATTACTATTAAAAGGGCACCATAAGAAGAAATGACTAACTTTAATTCAATATTTAAAAAGACTTGGGAAAGGATTCTTGCTACAGTAAGACCATTACTAGGTATGGCTATAGTATTTTATCTTAAAGCTTTAAATTCAGACATATCAGTAATGATTTAGTCACTTTGAGGTCAGACTCTGCTAGAAGCTTATGACTATGCAGTCAGAGCTGAAAATAATTTAATAGATGATAGAAAGTTACCCCTAAGGCCTCCCATGCCCATGTTTCTATAAATTACCTTACCTTTGCCTCAAGAAGCCCCTAATCCTATAGCCCCACCTATGTCTATGTACACATATCCTCAATAACCTGCTAAAGAACTTGTCCCTACCCAGTCTGAGATGGATGATATCAAGAACATATTAAGGACATTTTCAAATGAGTTAATTAACATAAAAATATAGTAGATCCTTATCCTAAACCCCAATATTAAGGCTACCAAGGAAATAGTTTTGCACCATAGCCAAACCAGTATCAGGGTCATCAAAGGCAAAATAACCCTCAGCCAACAAACTAATTAGTTACAGTCCCTACACCCTCATAGACTATTCCCCCCAATCTAAATAGAGATATTGTTCAAGGGTAGAATAATTATGTAGATGAAACCAATGCCTAGTGTTTACCTTGTAATAATGCTCATACGACCAAAGATTTTCCATGGATAATCTACAATAAAAGGTAGTAGAGAAAAGAAGAATGGATGGACAATTTGCAAGTACTTCTGACACTCAAGCCTACTAGTCCCCTGGTATGCAAAATTCAATCCTGATGACTCAGATGCAAGGGATGTCCTTAAAAAAAAAAATAAATAGCCCCTAAACATGCTTTGTTTTCATGGGTTGAAGATGAAGAGTCAATATTCTTGAATGAAGCTTTTACTTCCAAGAAACTAATGGTGCAATCAAACTACTATACCATATCAAAGAGAAGGATGATGAAATAACATGAAGTCACAAATAATGAAGTTATGGGGCCTCCTCCATTTCAAAGTCATCAAAACATAGCTGCTAGACAAGAAGTGCCTCAGCTAGTGTAGAACCAAGTAGTTCCTGGACAAGTTCAAGAAAAAGCAAGGTATGCTTATTTTCCAAGAACTCAAACAATAGGACCGGTGAATGTGGTGGATTAGCTGAAGACAACCCTAGCACATGTGTCAATGTGGGACATATTATCTATTCTTGATCAAAATACATTTTACAAGAACCTCTGCAGGGTCAAGCAGTGCCTAAACATACTAGCACTAAAGAAAGACCTGCTAATAAAGAAAAGCTCAAAGACACAGTTCATCTATAGATAGCATCCCTTTTGAATAATTTAGTAGAGGTAAGTAAATCCAAACTAGAGCCCTTATATTTGACTCTAATAGTTGTAAAGAAGCTGTTACATAATGTGATGATAGACTCAAGGACTAGTACTACATTAATGCCTAAGCAAATAGCAGATGCTTTAAAAATAAAGTATGAGCCACTTACTAGAGGAGTCATGGAGTTGGATGGCAAATCAGTGTAAATAATAGAGAGAATTAAACAAATCCCATTACAATTATATACTTGCCCAAATATAATTGTCAAACAAGATGCAGTAGTTATAGACATACCCCCTGTATTTGGCCTATGTTTATCTAGGGATTTCATAGCCAAAATAAGAGGATATATGTCACTTGATTGGTCTCACCTCATCCTAAAAACCAAATATGGTTCAAAGATGAAAATACTATCTGAGCCATTATCTAAAGATCACATCACCAATGAACCAACCTCAAAATTAGAGGCAGCTCATGCTATGCTAAATAAGGAAGAAAAGGTCTTTGTTGAAGAGTTGGGTGACTGGATTAAGCATGACCAAGAAGAGGAAAATAACCAGTTGTTAGCTATGATGCATATTGATCCATATGGAAATCATGACTGTACTGGTCTGGGCACTTATGTCATTTTTTATGAAGACCATGAAATCCCAAATGTTTTAAGGGAAGAAACACCAACTACTCAAAAATTTGAAAAAGATTCATAAATTTGGACTTTAAATTTTGATGGGGCTAAAAGTAAAAGTGGTGTTGGAGTAGGAATTTGTCTTGTTGCTCCAAATGGGGAGAATATTTTGAGAGCTATCTGTTTCTAATTTGCTTGTACTAATAATGATGCTAAATATGAATCCTTAGTACATGGGCTCATATTACCTACAAAAAAGGGAGTAAAGAATCTGATAGTAAAAGAAGATTCAGAATTAGTGGTGAAGCAAATTAGGGAAAAGGCAATAGCCAAAAATGTAAGGATGAGATCCTATAGACATAGAATTTGAGACTTAATTGAAGATTTTGAAGCTTTCAATATTAAAGTAGTTCTTAGAACCCAAAATTTTGAAGCTGATAGGATGGCACAAATTGGCTCATAGTTTGATCCAACAATTGGACTATTAATTAACAATGAGTTAGTAAAATTTATAGTAAGGCCAACTATCCCAGACAATGATGAGAATTGGCAAGTATTTGAAAATGATTATCAGGTACTCTCATTCTTGCAAAAATCAAGGGAATTTGCTGATCAATTACAACCAAAAATTGAAGAGGCATATGGAGACCAAGTTATACAATTAAAGAATAATAAGCTTCCCAAAGGCTTAATCACTTTAAAAAACCTATTCGATCCAAAAGATGTAGGCCTAGAGAAGAAAAGGTTCCAAGTAAATAAAGTAGTTTATTCTGAAAAAGAGGTGAGTGAAGGGAGAAAATAAAAAATTGGAAATTCTGTAACTCAAGAGGAAAGGGAAAGACTAATTGACTTATGCAAAAGATATGATAGAGTCATAGCCTGGAGCTATGAAGACCTTCATGGATATAATAGAGACATCATTCAACACACAATAGAACTAACTGAAGGATCTAAGCTAGTTAGATAGAAGTAGAGGCTAATAAATCCAAGGATTGAATCTCTAATGGTAGATGAGTTGCAAAAACTTTTAGATTCTAAAATAATTTTTCCAATCAAACACTCAACTTGGGTATCAAATCTAGTACCAGTCAGGAAAAAGAATGGTGACATAAGGCTCTATGTAGATTTTAGAGACTTGAATAGAGCATATCTAAAAGATCACTATCCCTTTCCATCTATGGACCAAATTTTACAGACTGTGGCTGGATCAGAGAGATTTTCCTTGCTAGATGGTTTCTCTAGATACAATCAGATTTGGTTGGCTAATGAAGACCAATACAAGACTACTTTTACTACCAAATGGGGAACATCTCCATATGCTAAGATGCCATCTGGCTTGTCAAATGTTGGAGCCACTTTTAAAAGAGCTATGGATGTAGCATTTAGGGAACTTATAAATAAAATCATTCTAATTTATCTTGATGATCTTATTATTTTTTCCAAGAATGTTGTTGATCATTTTGATCATATAGAATCTATTTTAAAGAAATGTCAAGAATTTGGAATATCCCTAAATCCCAAGAAATGTATCTTTGTTGTAACTCAAGGCAAATTATTGGGACATATAGTATCTAAAGAAGGAGTTTCTATAGATCCAGAGAGAGTTGCAGCCATAATGAACTTGCCCCTACCAGTAAATAAGAAAGCAATTCAATATTTTTTGGGGAAGATTAATTTTGTCAGTCGATTCATATCTAACTTTACAGACTTAGTAAGACCAGTGCACTCTTGTTGAAAAAAGACCTAGTTTTCAAGTGGACTACAAAAGGAAGGCAAGCCTTTGAAGAGGTCAAGAAAGCAATTTCAACGGCCCTAGTACTTAGAAACCTAGAATTTTCTAAGCCTTTTATAATGTATGTCTATGGAGGAGAGCTCAGTATTGTTGCTATCCTAACACAAAAAGATGATAGACAGGAGGGAGAGCATCCAACAACTTTTTTCTCAAGGACTCTTAGGGAATACAAAACTAGATACAACTTTGTGGAGAAACAAGCATATGCTATGGTAAAAGCCCTCAAGAAATATAGGCATATAGTATCAGGATGTAAGATTATGATACTTGTGGCTCACCCAAGTGTCAGAGAATACATTATGGAGGGTGAAATTACTGAAAAAAGAGCAAACTAGATAACAAAGATCCTTGAATATGATGTAGAGGTCAAACCCACTAAGTTAGTTAGAGGTAGGGGGTTGTGCCAATACATGACTCAAGAGCTTGAAAAGATGATACCTAAAGAAATAGATTTAGAAAAATAAAATGAAACTATATTGAGGATACAAGAGGTTGATCAAAACTCCTGGGTCACAAACATGATTCATTTTATGAAATATGGGATCTACCCAAGAGAAATTCCTCAAAATAAGAGGAGATACTATAGGATGCAAGGGGTTCATTTTATTTTAATTGAAAAAGTTCTTTTCAAAAGAAATTTTGATGGCAAATTCTTAAGATGCATAGAGAAAGATGAGGCTAAGAAAATACTGCATGAAATGCACTATGGAGTTTCAAGTGGACATTTTTCTGCAAGAACCACAACTATAAAGATAAGTGAGGTAGGATATTTTTGGCCCACTTTATTTATAGACTTTTATCAACTAGTAAAAAAGTGCCAATCTTGTCAATATTATGTGGGGATGAGAAGGAATGCAATAATGTCCCTTAGTCCTATAATTGTTGATGAACCCTTTGCTCAATGGGGTCTTAAATTCATTAGAATGATAAATCTAGTGTCTAGTATGGGTCACAAATGGATTCTAACTACCATAGATTATTTCACTAGATGGACTGAGGCAGTGCCACTCTAATAAGCAATAGAAAATGTGATCCTAGATTTTCTAAGGAGTATCACTACTCGCTTTGGGGCTCCTCACACCATAATTTCAGATAATGCTAAAGAATTTTTAGGGTCTAAATATCTGTATTTGCATTAAATCATGGAATATATATAAAAACTTCCTCTAATTATTACCCTTAGGGTAATGGTTTAGCAGAATCAACCAACAAGAACTTGATTAGACTCATCAAGAAAATAGGAGCTGATCATCACAAAGAGTGGCATAAAGTGCTTAATATAGCACTGTGGGCTGATAGAATTACACTTAAGTAGGTGACAAAAATGTCCCCATATGAATTGGTCTATGGCAAGCCTACTATAATACCCCTAAGCTTGGAGATTCCTACTCTCCAACTGTTAAAATAGATTGAAATTGAGGAAAATGGTCCCATGTAGGTTAGACTTGCTGAAATTTTGGAAGTTCAAGAAAATAAGGATGCAACACTTGATTCATTAATAAAGCATAAAAAAATAATTAAAGATTGCTTCAATAAAAGGACTTCAAATATCCATTTTGAAGTATGCTCAATTATTTTGAAATGGGATGCAAGAGCTGCCAAGTTGGGTCAACACACTAAATTTGAAGCATTGTGGACTGACCCTTATAAAATTTGTGCATGTAAACAAAAAAATTCATTTGAGCTAGAAATAATGGAAGGTGAACCTAAAGAGATTCCTATGAATGGGATCTACTTGAAACATTTCAGTTAAGCTATGTCTCTAATGTACTATAGTTAGATAGTTCCCCTTTCCTTGTTGCTTTATTTTCCCATTTTTCTTTCTCGCTCTTTCTTTTAAATAATTGTTATTTGAACATGTCGCCATGGCTTAGAGTCTTTTTCAAAAATTTCAAAACTCTCGACACATTAAATATCTCCCAAATCCTTAAATTCCCCAAGGTACCTTACGTAGCCACTTTCATGACATGTCTAACTCGCTATCCCATGAAGATTTCATAAGATTTGCTAATGGTTATCTAATTTTAATGCCATTTTTGAGACTTGATGGGTCATTAAATACCCCATAACAAGAGTTAAAACTTACAAGTGTCTCAAACATTCTTGTCTACTAAAAAAATCCTTGTTATCTACAAATTTCAATTCATAGTAAAGCCTACTTAATGAAAGTGCTTCCTTATTACAAAGCTCCATACCTATTATCACAGTTCACTATTTACAAGTATAGATATAGATATGGAAGGAGCATAGTCTTTACAAAAAGGGTTTGGGATTTATGAATCCATTGACAAGTTTCTCACAAGCAAATCATATGCTTCAACCCCTGCACAACGTTTAAAAACTTATCCACGGACTAGAGTCCCTAAAGTTGGATATGCAAACAACCCAACAAAGGTGAAAGATTTTACAAGCAGAATCATGGACCCAATTCTTCAAAAGCCTAGAATAACTCTCAGAGAAGGGGCACATCAAAGGTGTATTTAGAGGGCCAAGGCTAGACAATATGAAACATTCACAATGAGGATATGGACTTCCCAACTGGCATAATTCATTGTCCTAGGTGTACATCTGTGCCCTGACTTGGTTGAAATATGCTCTAAATTATTTCATGCACCCTCAAATACCACATAATAGGGTCCATTCATAGTGAAAATTACACCAAAGGTTATCAGAGACATGTTGGCCATGTATCATGACAAGACAGCCATGTTTCCCACTATTGCCAAAATGCAAAAAACATGGGCAAACGCCAATACTCAATTGAGGTTTCTAAAATCAAAATTGCAATTAGGTGATGATGATACCAATGTGTTGACATTTACAATAGCAAGAGCATAATTTACACAAGCCAGTCAAGAGGCAATTTCTATGATGGCATTCATTTTCAGAACGAAACATGATTTACCTATCTATGAAGAACAAATGGCCATCCTCTTTAGATTGAAAACTATTGACAAGACTCAGGAGTATTAGTTGGATTTCACTGAGTAGATTGCATATTCAATGGTTGAAAAAATCACCTAGTTTAAATCTAAAGGTATTTTTAGGTATTCTTTTTATCTATTTCACCTTATGTTGTATCAAAATTTTGGCACCTTTTCCCAACACATGCATCTAAATATGTATGACCCAAGCTTTGGTCTACATATGACCATTCCTGTGTCTGCATGGACACATATCTTGTCCAAAATTAGTGACCCATATGAATTTTGGGAACTTTTTGTTGCCCTTACTTTTTGTCATCTAAACCTAGAGCCAGTGGTAAATAGATTGATTCCAAGTGTCTCAGGCCTTATGACCAATTATACTATTCCTTATGATTACTTTTTTGGAACCCATCATACTATTATTAGAGTCCATGGTTTTAGTGGTGAACCAATGTTGCTACCTAAGATTTTGACCCTTAGGTTAACATTCTTAGAGGTCACCAGGTAGGTGTCTATGGTAGATATTGAATATGGCTCTAGGAAGAAAAAGAAGAAAATGTATGATGTTCCATGGGTAACAAACAACATGACCCTAGAGGTTAGAGATGCTGAGATTGTGTTGCTATGAAAGCTAGCCTTCTTAGGTTTCTCTTTAATTGAAGATAAAAGGGGAGATGACCCCAATGGTTTCATAACTTCATGGGTCAGGAATAATAAGGTTGTTGCTAGAATTGTGCATGAGGGCCATCCCTTTTGGGAAAATAGAAAAAATCCTAGGGAAGATATTCCTAATTTTTATGTAGAATTGACAAATTTGCCCCTTCAAGAAGATAGGCCATGGGAAACTTTTTATGTTAAGAAAAGGGATTTTGATCCTAAAATGAGAATGACTTCTAGTTTAAGAAGAGCATTAAAGAACAAAGACTAGAACATTGAGAAAATAAAAGCCTATTGGAGATATAGGCAAGAGATTTGTGAGATAACTCACTCTTTTGGAAATGTGGATTCAAATGAGAAATGGGAAGAACTCTGGGATGAATGTCATCTATCTCCTATCTCTAGCCCTGATACAAGCAATTTGTAGATATAGGGTGGAGAGCTAGAAGCTAGAGCAGAATCTAGTCAAACATTACAGACCCCAGGGCAAACCTCAGCTACAGTAGCTATAACTATTTGGCCCCAATCTCTAAGTGCCATTGAAAAACAAAAGAGTTTGGTATATTCACTACCAAAAGCTTCTCCATCAGCGTCAGCCCTTGGGGTTCCCATTTTTACACAATCACCACTAGTAGCAGTGGTAAATGTTGAAGAAAAAGAAGCACAACCAGAAGAAGAAACACCAAGGAAATATAAGAGGCTGAGGTTTCAACTTGATTCAGAGGAGAGATCAGAACCCTTATAACACTAACCATAGAGTAATTTGGTTTCTCCTCAGGTGAGTGTTGTTTCTCCTTCCTCTAAATCTCTCTCTTATCCTATAAGGGTGATGATTCCATCTGGCCAAATAATTTCCCCTGCCACCTCTACTGTACCCATTTCTCATTTTGCCCCATCTATCCATACTCAGGCCATATCGTTGCCTCATTTCCCCCCTCTATCCCAAAGAAAGTACCTCCTCAGATTGTCCCTAGCCAACATTTGGCTATTCCATATGGCTTGCCATAAGGTTATCCTTTTGCGGGTGAGCACATTGCCTCTCCTTCTACCTTCCAAACTCAAGCAGATACTGCTAAGAAGGCTAGAGAAACCATGATGGAGAAAAAGAGGATGAAAGATAATAAATCCTTGGCTACACCACATATGAGGTCATAATTTGACCCAATACAACATAAACTAACGGTGACCCATTTGTCACATGATATAGTCAAGCCAAATGAGCAGATGTAGCCTGAAGATTACATAATGAATGCAGTGGCAATAGATATGTCACTTTTCAAACCCCAAGATAAGATTGAGCTACTAAATGAATCCACTTTTGTAGTAGCAAAGGATTATTTGAAAATATCAAAGAAGATACATAAGATAGAGGCTGATCTAGCCTAAGAAAAGGTAAACTGTAGTAGTTTGACTACAAAAATCAATACCAAGAATAATGAAATAGAGAGTCTCAACAAATAGTTGTAAGATACTATTTCTCTTCAGACTCATCAAGCTATTTAGGCCCAAAATGATTCTTTAAAAGTAGGGCTAATGCATGTGAAAGATGTAGTGACAACCTTAAGGTGGGAAAAGGCAGCATTTCAAGAAAAATGTGAGGAAAGCCTGCTACAGGTCACTCAACTTCAACAGAAGCTATTGAATGAGAAGAACAATACCGCTGCTATACAGACCCAACTTTAAGATGAGTGAAAAATGATAAAAAAATTGACACTTGAGTTGACTAATAGGCCTAAGAATGTAGGGGTTTTAAATCCGGTTAAGTAGCTTTAGGAATCAATATGGAAAAGAATCTTTGAGGAGATTATTCAGCTCAAACCTTCTCTAACCTTTCTACTAAATGCACATAAATTGTGTGAAAAGGTAGAGACTTCAATTGAAGACACTGTGTCTACTATCTCTTTGAGAGTGTTTGAATCTCAAATGCTTCTAAAAAAGCTATATGATGCAACTGATGGAATGTTGTCAGTAACAAGGATTAGTGATAAAATGATCACTGCTAAAGGAGTGAATGAAGTTTTCAATTGCAACTCTACAGCAATCAATTACAGAGAGATTCTAGATGTGGTGAAAGAAGGAATCAAAGACATGAACCAACACATTGAATATCTAGTGCAATTGGGTCTTCCATCCCCTTTTCCTGATAGCAACACTGTGTTGATGATTGATGAAATTAAACCTTTGTTGTTAGCCAGGCAAAATGATCAAGCGGTCTTTTAGGGTTTAACAGATGATTCATCAGTGCCTAAAGTAGAATCTATTTTAATTCCCATTTCCTAGCTTAAATTTAAATTGAAGTCTATAGTTCATATTTTGTAGAATTTTTCACACAAGGATATCATCAATCTTGTTTGAGCCTTCCACAAATTGCAAAATAAGCAGGGATTATCTGATGATGAGTGGTCTGCTTATCAAATAGCCTTACTAAAGTTGTGATTTTTGTCACATTTAATCATGCGAGATTTTGTGGATTATTCTTTTTGAGTAGGCTCAAAAGTCCTCAAGGTTGCCAAGAATTGTAGAGCAAAAAACTCTACATTTTTCATTTTTTGATTTTTAGTTGTGCACTCCAAATTTTGTCCCTACGCATTTCAGTTTTGAGGCAGTAAAGTTTTTGACACAGAGCACGGGTGCAAGTTTATTTTTCCTAATTTTTGTCTAAGTATCAAAGTCGTGTGGAAGCTACCAAGTGTCAGCGGCTGAGATAGATTTTATAATCTCTGTAAGTTGCTCAGAATGTACCATGTGTCCTGTGGTAACTCAGTGGAGTGTGACAAGTGTTAGCCTTTATATTTAAAATTTATTTTGAGTTTTGAAAGCTTCTTTCAATAAGCTTTTCTCAAGATTAAATGAAAGGCACCAAGTGGCAATTATAGAAGGTTTCAATATATTTTTCTAAAAGCAACAAAAGATGCCACGTATCCATAGCTAAAGAAAGTAAAAGCTACCACGTGTTAACATCTGAAATATCTTCACTTTGTTTCATCGATAAGTAAAAGACTATGGTGGGACCTAGGTTTTATTTCTAAAGTCAATGGAAGCTGCCAAGTGTCACCATCTGTATGAATCTAAAATGAGTCCCAAATGTTTCTATAGTCTAGCTAAAGATCGATGGAAGCTGCCACATGTCCATAGCTAAAGAAAATGGAAGCCACCATGTGTCAGTTGTTAAAAATATGTAGAAAGTGACACCTATCACCATTCTCCATAAATTGTTAAAGTTTGAAGAAGCAGACTTTGATAGATGTCAAAGATGGAACACTCCTAAGCAAAGACATGGTAAAGAGTATAAGTTACATGGAAAGTGTCATGTGTCTTTGATAAGTGCCTTGGAAGCTGCCAAGTGTCATTTTCTAGTACCTTTTGAATAATGGGAAAGTTTTCAATTAGATTAAGTGAAATATGCCAAGTGTCTTCACCCATTTCATAGTGGGAAGTGTCTTGTGTATCTATTTCATCCAATGAACTGTAGGGAGATAGAATGTTTCAGATCCAAGAAATATCTTTTGTTAGACACTTCCAATTCAGTTAGACCATTAGATTGGGAATGTGCGGGTAATCTAGAGTGAGTCTGATGCTATAAATATGGGTCTAGAGATCACCAAAGGATGATCATCAAAAGATAGAGAGAATTTTTTGTGAGAGATTATTATCAATAAGTTTTAGACTTTCTTGCTGTAGCCAGTGATATCATTTGCCTTTGTTCTATTTTGTTAAGTTAGAAAGTTTGTGTAATTATGCATGTTTCTGTGCCTTTTATGTAACTAGCAAATAAATGAGAAGAATGAGTTCTATGCCTTTTTTGATATTTTTTGTGTTATTACAAAATCATCTAAACTTTGAGCCTTTGATCCTATCTATTTTCATCTTTTACATTGATCATGCCTTGTTTTCTCTTTAATGTAATAGAATCTTAAAGGTAGTTTCATTGTGCTTAGAATTAAGGGTCAAATTAAATTTAGGTGCATCACCATAGTTAGATTTTATTTCATTGAATTTTTGTTTCTATTTAATTCCTATCCCTTTCCTCATTATACACTTGAGATAAAGAAGAGCCAGCTTCTTTAAAATCTGGAGGTCGTTTTAGGTTGCAAGTCCCACATTCCTGAAACTTCCCATTGTTGGTGTTAGAAGCAACACAATTTTAAGCATCAATAGTATTCTATTTAATGTGAGAAGTGAGAAAAATCAGCCACATATCAATATTGTGGTGAGGCCTTCTATTCCTAAAAATCATGAGAATTGGAAGGGTTTTGGAGATGACAATCAGATTGTTCACTTCTTGCAAGAGGAGGATGAATTCTCTTCTAGAAATTAGTAAAAGCTCTTGCAATAGTGTGGGGATAATTTTTTTCAAATTAATTCCAATAAATTACTCAAAGGATTGGTTTCTTTTAAAAACATCTTCATTAGAGATGATGAGGTGAAGAGAGAAAAGTCTTCATTGTGAACGAAGGAAGAATATTATGTTAATGTTGAGATATTAGCTAAAAAAAGTCTCAGACTAGGCAAAGTATGTACTCAATATCAAAATGAATAATTTATTGATTTATGTAGGGAGTTTTTTGATGTATTTACATGGAATTATAGTGACTTGAAGGGATTTGATCCAAGTTTAGCTCAACACACCATTGACCTAGACACTAAAATATAATTATTTAGACTAAGGCAAATACCAATCAATCCAAAACTTGAGCCTTTGATGAGAACTAAGATTCATAAGATCATTAATTTAACCATCATTTTCCTAATCATTCAATCTACTTATGTGGCCAACCTTGTTTTAGTAATGAAGAAAAATGGTGAAATCAAAATTTGTGTATATTTTGTGATTTAAACAAGGATTATCTCAAAGATCATTACCCATTTCCATCCATGGAGAAAATATTGTAGTTGGTAGATGGTTTAGATATTTTATCATTGTTGGATGGGTATAGTGGATACAATTAGATTCTTGTTAAGATAACCTTCACTACCAAGTGGGGGACTTTTACCTATAGGAAAATGCCATTTAGTTTGTGTAATGCTAGAGAAATATTTTAGAGAGATATGGATATGGCATTCCAAGTTATAATCAATAGGTTTATTATTGTTTAATTAGATGATATTAATATATTTTCAAAGAGTTCAAGAGAACACATGGTTCATCACAAGGAAGTGTTTGAGAGATGTAGATAATTGTGGGTGTCTCTTAACTCCAAGAAATGTCTCTTATTAGTACATGAAGCTAAGATTATTGGACATGTGGTTTACAAACACACTTTAAGAATTGATTCTAAGAGGATGTAATACATAATTTATTTATCTTTGCCTAAACATAAGAAGGCATTATAAAACTTTCTAGGCAAGATCATTTTTTTAAGGAAATACATTTCTAATTTTACAACTTTAGCAAAGCCACTTATAACCATGCTTAGGAAAAATTAGTGCTTTATTTGGACTAAGGAGGGCATGAGGAGTTTTTAAGATATAAAACAATTAACATCTAGTTCTCCTACCCTTATTAATCCTAATTTTTCAAAATACTTCATCTTGTATAGATATGTTAATGTGGACAAATTTTAGATATACTCATGCAACAAAATCAATAAGATTTAGAGTAGACAATAGATTTATTTCATCTAGACTTTGAGGAATATAAGACAAAGTACACCTATGTATATAAGTATGTTCTTTAAATAATAATATCTCTTAAGAAGTTTAGACACTTATTATTTAATAATAACTTGTGTCTAATGGTTGCTCATCCAAGTATTAAGGATTTATTGTTGAAAAAGAACATAAATGAGAAGAGGGCAAGTTGGATAACAAGAGTGATGGATTATGATATTGAAATAAATGTCACTAAACTAATTATAGGCAAAGGATTATGTGAAGACCTAGCCCAAGCCTTGCAAGAAATTAAGAAGATGATTTTATTGATAAATGATGAAGAAGTTACAACTAATCATACCTCATCTTTAATTTGGTTTCAAGACTTGGTAAGGTAGCTACAAGATGGTTTATATCCTCCTAACTTAAGTGAATCAAGGAGAAGATATTTCAGATTACATCCCATTCCTTTTCTCCTTGTTGATGGTGTACTTTTTAAGGACATTGATGGTATGTTGTTAAGGTGAATAAAACCAAGCCAAATATAAATATTGATTAAAGAGTTCCATGATGGATATGGTGGAGGAAATTTATTATCAATAACTATAGCACTTAATATCATAAGACATGGGTATTATTATCCAATTATATTTAGAGATTGTCATGCTTGGATGAGGAAATGCAAAAAGTGTGCCATGTTTACATGAAAAGAAAGACTTGATTCCTTACCTATCCAACCAATATTATTGGATTAGCCTTTTATCCAATGGGGTTTTTATTTAATTGAATTCATTAATACACCTTCAATCTCAATTCATAAGTGGATCCTTACTACTATGGATTATTTCACTAGATGGACAAAGGCAGTAGCTTTGAAGGAAGCAAATGAATCAAGTGTGTTAGATTTTTATGAAGGTTTGCTTACAAGATTTGATATTTGATCTACCATCATTTTAGATAATGACATGGATTTTATGGGAGATAATATCAGTCAATGGGCTATTAAACATGGTGTATACCTCAATACTTCATCAAAATACTATCCACAAGGCAATGGCCTTACTGAATCCACCAACAAGAACCCACTGAAGATCATAATTTGGACTATTAAAGATAATAAGAGATCATAGAATTTAAAGCTGAAGTCATCTCTATGGGATGATAGGATCACCTATAAAAGGTCTATATCCAATTCACCATACAAGCTAGTTTATGGAAAGCAAGGTTACCCATTTCACTTGAGTTTTCTACTTTAAAACTAATGCATCAACTAGAGTTGTTAGAGAATGAACTAGTAGAGATAAGGTATGCCAAGATTATGGAGATGGAAGAAGCTAAAAAATCAATCTATGTAGGCCATAGAAATTCATCAAGCATAAGTGAAGACAACCTTTAATAAAGGAACATCTTCAAGGAGTTTCAAAGAAGGAGACTTAGTTCTCAAGCGTGATCAAGATAGATCTAAATGATAAAGGCAAAAAAAATTTGAGTCCTTTTGGAGTGGCCCCTACACAATATCTAGCTATAAATATCATAATTCTTTTCAACTTGATAAGAAATATTTTGAGGATCTTATAATCCTAGTTGATGGGATATATCTGAAACATTTTTATTGAAAGATAAGTTTATTTACACATAGTTTGTTTTCCTACAAGTATTTTCCTAGCACATTAGTTTGCTAATGTTTTATTCCAAATAAGTTCTTATCTTTCACATGTGTCTTTTTAGTTGGTATTCCTTATTTTGTGTGTCTTCTTTCCTTGTTTTGGAGGATAAAGCAATGTCTTGTTTCAATTCAAGAGTCTTGTAGTCATTGATCAAATCGGTTAGTGTTAATTTCATAATGTAAGAGAGATTTCATGAGTCCAAAAGAGATAGAAATGGTCTAGTTCATAAGCATAACATGCATGCTTCCCACCTGAGTCACCAAAATGTTGATAATTTTGACCTCACAGTTTAAAATATCACCACTATAACTTGAAACTTTGATTGTCATGTTGTTTTCCCTATTGGTGATTATGTTGTTTGTTTAACATCTTTAAAATGATCATCTAAAACCTTTATTATCAGAGTTTAAGGTTTTGAACTTCATGTCTATGTGATTTTATATCCACCTCTTGACCTATTTAAAGTTTTTTCAAGTGATGAAAGGATTATAGAACATATTAATAGGCCTCATGTCTTGTTTTAATCTCATGTCATGCTTTACAATTGATCAAATTGGTTGGTGATATGCTTGGTTAACTTTATACCTTAGTTGATTGTATTTTGTATTACTTTATGGTTTTTGGAGTAGTTTTTACAAGATAATGGTAGTATAATATTATGAAAAGGTCATGATGTACCTATTTAGACATGAAAAGATCTGATAAATACTTTTTTAGTAGTTTTATTAGGTTTCTCAATTGGTTATGGTAGTTTTAGTGCCAAAAGGCCTATTCTGAGGTTGTCTATATAGTTATCCAAAGTAAAATTGATTTTTAATAATATTTGTGACCTTATTTGTTAATTTAAAGTTCAAATTCATGGTTTGGAAGGATTTTTAGGTGTTAAAATGTAAAAGCTAATTTATCTCTCTTATTGACTTCCTCGGTAGCCCAAAGAAGACCATAAGTTTTTTCTTAGTATAATTAGGAGAGAGAGAGAGAGAGAGAGAGAGAGAGAGAGAGAGAGAGAGAGAGAGAGAGAGAGAGAGAGAGAGAGAGAGAGAGAGAGAGAGAGAGAGAGAGAGAGAGAGAGAGAGAGAGAGAGAGAGAGAGAGAGAGAGAGAGAGAGAGAGAGAGAGAGAGAGAGTCAAGTAAAAATATTTTTGTCAATGATAGAAACCATAATTAAATTAAATTTAGTGTAATTGGTTTTTATGTTCATTCCACCATCTTTATAAATAATCTCTAAGAGTGTAAAGCAGTCACTATGTTTTAGTCATCTAGACAAGGTTTAGGTTTGTCTTCATTTCTTAACTTCATAACTCGATGGAGAAAAATGGTTATATTGGGATGATTTTAAGGTCAAATAATACCAATTAAATTTTATAAACATCAATTATTTTGTCTTGATAATGAGTCTTTTGATAGAAAACTAGTTGCATGTCTTTATTATTAAGGTTTGCCATTTCAAGCATGTGTGATATCTAAATTGAGTGTATTCATATTTAGGGGTTATCATGTTCATGTTTTAGTTATGATACAATTATTTCATTAAATTTTTTTTAGGTACCTTCATATTGAAGAGGGTCTTTATTGAGGTAGCTTAAGTGAGATAGGGCCTTTCATAAGGCATGGTTGCAGGTCTAATGGGATTCTAAATGTATGAGAGTATATTAGTGAGGTCGACATGATATTTTAATATTTATAAAATATTATTAATTATTGATTAACCTTATAAATATAATCCATATGACATCCTAGGATGGAATTATAAGACTATGGTCCCTTAAAGGTCTAAAGAACACTTGTAGGCCTAATAAGCAAGTAGAGGTCAAAATGGCAAATGAAATGAACATAAGATTAATGAGGAGAATGAAATAAATAGGGAAGAACATGAATTATTTACAAGAATTATATAATGGGTATTTAATTTTATAGTGACAATTATGGGAGTAAGATATCTATTTATGCCTTATACGCCTAAAAGACACAGTTAAGACCGTGTATTATTGTATTACCAACTTGAGAGGCCTCTAAAAGACTGTGTGCCCTTAGGAATGTGTTGTGAAGGTGTTATATGGATATTCATGGATGATAAATAAATTCTAAGGGGATGATAATTATCTAAAGGTCACCAAGGTACATTGAAATCATAAAATAAAACCTCTCTAAACCCTGTTTAGTAGAGATTAAGGTACTTTAGTAGTTTTTAAGGTAAGATCATATGTTGGTTTCCTTGTTAATCAAACTTTTTATATGTTTCTCCAAGTTGATGAAAGGTAAGTTAATATCATTAAATTTTCTTGGAATAATTTTTTTCATATCACCAACCATGTCATATGTCCTTCCTTTATCCGTAAAGTGAGAAAAATGCACACCTACAATAGTCATAGTTTAAGGCAATTTCAAGAAAGCATCATGTTGAATCATGGAGGTAGGTGGATTTCAAGTTTAAGAGTTATAAATGAGATAAATTATATTTTGGAAACTTGGGAGAAATAAGGTAAGTGGGATGTCATTATAAAGTTACAGTCATGCACCAAAATACACACCTACATCCATGACATTTTGGCTCACTCAGTCAAAATTTCTATGGAATGTGAAGTTGTGTCAATCAAGAAGATGAAATGTGAACTTGTGAGATGGATGAGTAAATTATAAGGATGAATTTAATATTATATATTAAATAAATAAATTATATTTATAACCAAGATAAATTAAATTTACTTTGGAAATTTACAATAGTCACTATAGATTAGGTTGTCATATATGTGATTACATAAGAACATAAGTAGACAAGTGGAAGAAGTTAAAGTATAACGTTTAAAAAATGTGTAATTACATGAAATAGGTATATGAAGACCTATTAAAGTACATAATTTTGTTCACCTTATTAATTCAAGAGGTTTTGGACTTCAAAATAACACCTACAGGTCAACCTAACTAACCTCAAGTGTCTCTAAGGTCAATAATATGAAGATGAAAAAGTAAAATAATTAAATGGACCTTTAGATGAACAATAAATACATATAAGCTTGTATATTTAGACCTAAGATCATAAATAACCTTTATAAGTAGTATATCACTCATGAATTCACTCACACCAAGATAAAGTTATAGTTAGTAAGGTGAAGATATAGTTAGCCTAGGAACTACAATGTATTAAAAAGCTTTTGAGAGAGTAGATTTGAGGGGTTTATATATCTTCATAATATTCAAAGATATTTTTAATCCATGTAATATACCTATTCAAGGTATTATTTAATATAATTTCCCTAAATAGGGCAAGGAGATACATCACTTATAACTAATATAATACCCTATAGGTAATATTTGCAATGATTGATAATAATGGATAACGGTCACACTTGTAACAAAATGATTAGTATTATAAGGTTGTTGGATGAGTTTTGAGAGAAGATAAAATATTGGAATCCATTTCCATTGAGGGTGTTTAATAAGATAAAACTAGTAGGATAATGCTCAGCCTAAATGACACAGTCTATTAGAGACCTACAGGCCCACACACAATCAAAGTAAAGGGAATAAGTTTGTCTCTTTGAGATTGAATTAAAAATGGTTAAAAGAGTATATTTGACCTTAATTAATACCTTCATAAAGTATGGGATTCAATGAATGAGGATAGAAAATCAGGTAATAGACCTCCAAGGCTAATAAGTTTAATTTACATAAAAGCCATCAATGGTGAGATTTCAATGTTTTAGACTTGTTTTTAAGGTTAATTTTATATAATATATTGTTGATTCATTTTTTGGATCATATAAAACTTTTTACATTTGATTTTATATAAAAGTCTATTTTGAGGTCTTAACACCCAAAATGACCTTTCTCAACCTTCTCACAACAGTCACCCTAGCCTAGGAGGCAATTTTATATATAGTAGATATTATTTTAGGAAGTGAATGGTATATTGAGGTTTTTTAGGTGTTTTAATGTGTTACATACTTCAATTATATGACATTGGTTTAGCCCTTTGGTGTCACAACTGTATAAACAATCAATAAGTAAGACAAAGATCCCTATTTTGGTTGAGAAGGAGCTCTAAGAAGTCATTTTTTCTCAAAATTTTCATGAGGTTATTCATGGGAAATTGATCCAATATGTGAGGCTACATGTTTCCACCTAATATGAAATATTAGCATTGGTTTTTGGAATGGACCCTTTTCCTTTACGAACCATTGTTAAGAACATAAACCTCTTTAAACCCTTCTTAAGACCTACAATTAACCTAACGGATAATATTTTTTATTAATGCCATAAAATTCCATGTTTTTATCTCCAAATTATCTTAATGACATACAAAAATCATCTGAGTTCCACTTCAAGGTGTTTGTTCACATGTGCAGGTACAATACCATAAAATATAAGATAAAATATGTAGTTTAACACTTGTTTGTGAGAGTATAAGCTATGAATTGATATATAATTTTTTTAAAGAGGATTATGGGGGATTTAAATATGTTACATAGTATTTAAAAGTCTTATATAGGTCTCTCAATTTTTTACACCATCCCTACAAGTTGGCCACTAGGTCAAAAGGTGAGAAAACTCAGTTTTGCAAGCCAACAATCATGGTGAAGGAACTATGAGTGAAATAAGAGACTTAAATATAAAAGAATGAGTTTTTTAAATTTTATATATGGATATTAAAGTCATTTTAAATCACCAAAAAATTCAATTTTCATGAAAAACATCTTAGATCACCCCTTAAGCATACACAAGCATATAGGCTTGCCAATGGCAATTTCATGGTTTTCTTATCTACACAAGGACCTAGAAATTGAAATTTGGAATAGAGGATGGTATTATTATAGGTAAATTTAATAAAACACTATTATCATGTTTCACATGTGTGGGTGTCCATTTGGGCCAAATATTTGTTTCTAGGCCTAGGAGGCCTAATTAGGTCTAATTGGAGAGAGAAATGACAAAAGAGATACTTACACTTGGATTTGGATCCTAAAAATTGGTATGAATATGTAAGGGGATATAAGGTCATAATTAATGTTCTTATTTATCTATTAAAATCTTTAAACTCTTCTGCATAAGGAGTTTTACTAGTTTTTAGGGCTACAAGGAATGGGTGGAAAAACAAGAAAATGGAACAAAATTACATCTTTTGGAGGGTTTGATGGATTCAAGTGACTTAATGAACTAACTAATGTCATTAAATCCTTTTTATGATGTATTCACTCCTTTTTATGATGTATATATGTCATGATGTAATTAACTAACTACCTATTTGTCATGAGTTCAATGCAGGAGAGATTCATCCCTTAGAGACTAATATAGGGAGAACATCATTGGATAAGATGACATAGATGTAGATGTTGGAGGATAACAAAAAATATGTTATAACCCTGCACACACCACATATGTAATTCATTTTATGTACAATGTGGAATGGATAGCATAGTGTTTTTTGATATTGTTTACATTTAATTAGTCATTTTCAAATGGTTTAATAGCTTAGCTAATGATGATGTGGAATTAATCTTGTGTGTTTATTTTTATGTTTATTTTATGTGTTCATGACTGTTAATGTTTTTAGAAAGGATGATTTGCATAAACCTATATGTATAATAAATTATGAACTAAATCTAGATGACATTTGGAATATCTGGTCAATTTCTTAAATAGAAGATCAAATGCATTGAAAAATTAGTGGGATAATTATTATTAAATCATTATACAAATAATTATGATTTAAAAGGCCTTGAAAGATAAAATTAATGCATTTAATTAATTCCATCTATGAATTATAAAAATAAGAAATAAGATAAAATAAAAAGAAATAGAAGAATTGAATAAAACAAAAAAATAAAATCATGCTTTATAAAAAAAGAATATTAAAGATTATTTAAAAATGGCTTTAAATAAGAGGGTGAGTCATAAAAATAAAATAAATATTTAAAAAAGGGAGGCATAAGAGAGAGGAGGGATAGAAGAAACAAAGGAAAGAAAAGAGTGAAGTATATGGAAAGTATGAGTCTCCTCTGAATCAGATTGAGATGGTAAAATAAAAGATGTTGATCTAATTTGAAAGGAGGTAGAGAGCTAGGTTGTGAGATATTATTTCTATGTTATGTTATTTCATTGAGAAGGGTAGGGAAAATTATGCATAAGGGAGATTTTATTAAATTCTATCAAAAGGAACAACAACCTGATGGTTGACACAGTAAGGGCGTAAAAGTCTGAAAAGGTGCACTTATCAAAACTCAAAAATCCTTGCTATGTTCAAACTCTCCATATAAAACTCAAATTTGTTTGGATATATATATATATATATATATATATATATATATATAATAGTTCATATATTATTATTATGTCTATTTACAAAAATTATATGGTATTATTATATATACAATAAAGTATATACATACATTCATGATATAATACCTAATTTCCATTATATAACACATATATTCTATAATTGGGATCTTATTATGTATCCATTATAAATAAAGTTATGTGTGTATATATATACTACTTATATGTAATGACTATCTTGTTATAAAATCTATTTAAGAATAGGTAGCGATTTTTTATTCATTTTCAGTGAGTTATATCCATATGATTATATTATATATTTAATGACTAACCCCAAATTAAATAGACAAAATCTATATTGTTATATAGTGTTATAATATTTATTTTTTATATGCATTGATCTAATTAAGTCAATGATTTGCTTAGGAAGAACTAAATATAGTGACTTGTTTTATAATACAATGACTTATTTTATTATATAATGACTTGTTTTACAATATAATGACTTGTTTTATATAATCAATGATTTTTTTTGTATAAAATATAATTTTTTTTATATAGGAAATGATTCATGTGTAAAATACATGACCTATCCTTATATGGTGCCTTAAATTTTACAATGAATACATTACATATCAAGGAATATATATACAAACTTCAAACTAATGATTTAGCTAAATTTAGATGTTATATTGATACTAAACATGTAGTGATCTGAATTCATCAATTATAACAACCTGAAAGCTTATTTTCATAACTAGGTGATTTGAAAAATTGAACTGTATATATATTTATGATGATCTGGTATGGTCAAAACTATTATATTTGGTGTATAACGTACTAACCATTAAGGTAATTGAATATTGATTTATATATCTAGTAAATGATGATATAATGGATAACATAATTTCATTTCCAAATATAAATCTATTATGTTGAATGGGGTTTCTAGCCAATGGTATAAATTGGCAGTGATGAGTGAAGACATTTTTACCATCTAAAAAAATGGGCTCAGTACATATGTTTTAGTATTGATTATAAGATCATATAATAATTTAAGCATTTAAATATATGATTAGTCAAATAATTGATCTATAATAGATATAACCTTTAATATGTATATTTTTAATGAATTGGTTGAAATACAGTTAATACATTTAATGACTTATACATGTTATAGTTTTAAAACACATTCTAGGTATCCTTCATGGGGATCTACACAAGTCAGTTAATATGTATTATAAAAGTGTTGTGATATAATACTTATTTAAATGGAATTATGTTCATGCATTTCAAACTCATTATATATATTTAATATATATGGTGATATCATATGTTAAACATGTTTAATATATTTTTTATTTGATAAGGTAAACCTAAGTTTTATAGGGACTTGAAACCATGAGAGTGAAATACAAAAGTTTAAACAAGCCCTTCATGGCCGAAAGAGAAAAAATAAATACTAAAAACTAGAGAAAAACAAAACCAAAAATAGAAAATTACCCAGATTATGTGGAGGGACCCTCCTAGGTGTCATCAGCAATAGAACTATCTTTTATCAAAATGTTGGGTTTGTCTTATGAAACCTTGGCTCGGGTATGATTCTTGGGGCCTTAATATGTATGGTGAAATCATATGTTAAACATGTTTAATATATTTAATATGTTATGGTGATCACATTTAATATGTTTAATTATATTTCATGTGTAATTCACTATATAAAGGAGGATACATATAAATAGGAGATATGGATGCTAACAAAGTAAGGATATTGGCATTATCATGATACTCGTACACTAATACTAATACTAATACTAAGAAATTATTATATGAGAAATATATGGATGAGATATATGTGCTAGTAAATAGTGATTTACATGTGGTATTAGATATATAAACATGAAAGTTTTAATGATTTTTTAAATCATGATGTGATCTTAGTTAAGAAATGTAAATGACCATTTATATAATATTTATATATTGAGAGGTACTTATAAGTGATACATAGTACAACTATAGTGAATAAGAATAAGGGTGTACATATATATATATATATATATATATATATATATATATAGAGAGAGAGAGAGAGAGAGAGAATATATCTTCATATGTATTTAAGTATGCATACTTATATATATAACATATATGGGTGTAATTTCTAATATGCCTATAACTATAGTTAATGGATTGTTAATATAATCCATAGGTTTTTGAAAAATAAGAAACCATATTGATTATGAATACAGTCTCTTAGAATGTAAAAGTATTATGACTAACTATTGATATATATGAATATTTTAGGGATAACATGTGTGAAGTACATATTATGAGTAAGTTAAAATGTACAAGTGTTCAGACATATATAGCATATACTAGTACATCATGATGTGTGTGTATAAGTTATAGTTATATTTATTGGTAAAGACTAAGTTATAGATTCTTGAGGAAGGGGAAACTATTTACTTGCATACATCCTCCTAAAATATAACAAATTATTTTAATGAATGACTTTGATTTTATGAGAATTATGACTATCTTTATTATGATTAGTTGATTAAATTGAATTGTGTAATGATGGACCAGGATAATAATATAGAATGTACTATACTAAATGTACTTACGGAGTTTGGATTATTTATTTTAAACATAGGGTATACTTGGGTGGTATAATCTCATACTTTCATGAATATTATTTATGAATATTGGTTATTTGATTCTTGAAATTATAAGACTGGTGGTTCATAATTGATTAGTGTGATCATGTGCAATGAACTATGATATTATGGGATGTCATAGAGAATATTTCAAATAGAAACTATAGTCTAAATGTATGTTATACCTAAGTGGTATATAATATAATTGATATTCTTAGATACATTCATACATTTGATGGACTAAATGTATGTGTGTTGGTTATTTATATGAATAACATATACATGTACATAGAAAGATGTATTTATAATTATAATTCAATAGGTTTTTCAAAGTATATTATAGATTATTGTAAAATAAAATCTTATTTGTGTGCATACAACCCCTGAGATTATAACGAATGCTATAAAGGAATATTTTATGTTCATGTGAACTAAGAATTTATTTGTTATGTTTAGTTACTTGAATAAAATCTTATGTTTCCATGGATTTATGACTATTTTTTATGATTGATAGTGGTAATTAGTAGTTGTGTTTAGAACACTAGACTATGATAATATGAATTATCATAGGGTGTAGTATGTTGAAAACTAATTGTGGTAGTTAGAATCTATAGTTAAAATAATATTTTACCTATGTGGTATAAATTGTATTCATTATTTAAAGTATGGGATAGATAATAATGTGAGATTCATTCATATGTTTGATGGAATAAAAGTATGTTTTTTTATTACTCCTATGCTTAGCATGTTATGTGATATGATTTCTAGTAGGGTGTAAATTGTATGAATATTTTAGTTATATTATGTTAATCAATATCGCATTGTTGATACTAAGTAAGGAGTGAGGTGGACTTTACTGGCTTACTAGCATCACAATTCTAAATAAAGGCAATCCAATCAGGTGGTTTGTATGAATTTTGAATGATCTATAGACTACTATTATTTATTATTCTTAAAAACTTTGGCCAAAGTAATGTTTAGTGAGACATTGTTATTTCATGAGTACGATTTACATGTTTGTGTGATATCTTAGAATAGAACAAGTTTCTATGATACACCACATGTTTAGTTTTAGAAATCATACAAAACATGGGTACTAGCTTGTCTCTATGGATTATCATGCTATCACTATCTACTCATACATTAAGGGAGGGACATTCCCTTATGGGATTAGTTTGCAGGATCATTGGTCCATGATTGGTGTGGATAAGTTTTTAGATGATGATCTCCCTCCCCACATTAGTACTATTTTTAAATGACACTTGAAATTGCAACAAATACTAGAGAGTCTAGAGAACTCATACTCTAGGGAGCCATGTATCTTATATATGTACATTATATTATATTGCATTTATTATTGGAAACATTATCACGAATAGATGTAGTTATTTATACTTTGGTAGTAGTGGTTATATCATTGTACCAATTATGGCTAGCATTTATAATTACTTTCCATATTGGTTATGATGGGTTTCATATGTTGATAGTGATTAATGACTATTAGATGCCACATGCTTCTTTAAATTTACTATACTTATATTGTTTTTATGATCACTAATTAGATTATTATGGTGTAATATATTCATAGTATATGTGTTTAATATAAAAATAACATATTTCTAGCTAGCTCCTAATAGGGTTGTTACAATTAATGTAGGAGGGAAAGAAGGTCTTCCTAGGATGATAGATACCTTTTAAAATTCATTACAAATAATATTTAACTTTTTATTTATTTATTATGTGTATTATACAATTATAAACCTCAATCAATCCTTTCGAAGAGCTTCTATGCATCAATTTGATGATTTGATCACTTCACTCTTTCTTAAGCAAAGAGCATAAGAGAGATAAAATTGGTTTTTGCATTGAATCAAGAAAATTTCATCCATGTATGGATTATTAAAATAAATTAAAACTTTAGAATCCATCAATGATGTAATGAACTAACTACCTATTTGGAGGGTCCCTCCACATAATCTAGTTAATTTTCTATTTTTGGTTTTGTTTTTCTCTAGTTTTTAGTATTTATTTTTTCTCATTCGGCCATGAAGGGTTTGTTTAAACTTTTGTATTTCACTCTCATGGTTTCAAGTCCCTATAAAACTTAGGTTTACCTTATCAAATAAAAAATATATTAAACATGTTTAACATATGATATCACCATATATATTAAATATATATAATGAGTTTGAAATGTATGAACATAATTCCATTTAAATAAGTATTATATCACAACACTTTTATAATACATATTAATTGACTTGTGTAGATCCCCATGAAGGATACCTAGAATGTGTTTTAAAACTATAACATGTATAAGTCATTAAATGTATTAACTGTATTTCAACCAATTCATTAAAAATATACATATTAATGGTTATATCTATTATAGATCAATTATTTAACTAATTATATATTTAAATGCTTAAATCATTCCATGATCTTATAATCAATACTAAAACAAATGTACTGAGCCCATTTTTTTAGATGGCAAAAATGTCTTCATTCATCACTGCCAATTTATACCATTGGCTAGAAACCCCATTTAACATAATAGATTTATATTTGGAAATGAAATTATGTTATCCATTATATCATCATTTACTAGATATATAAATCAATATTCAATTACCTTAATGGTTAGTACGTTATACACCAAATATAATAGTTTTGACCATACCAGATCATCATAAATATATATACAGTTTAATTTTTCAAATCACCTAGTTATGAAAATAAGCTTTCAGGTTGTTATAACTGATGAATTCAGATCACTACATGTTTAGTATCAATATAACATTTGAATTTAGATAAATCATTAGTTTGAAGTTTGTTTATATATTCCTTGATATGTAATGTATTCATTGTAAAATTTTAAGGCACCATATAAGGATAGGTCATGTATTTTACACATGAATCATTTCCTATATAAAACAAATTATATTTTATACAAAAAAAATCATTTATTATATAAAACAAGTCATTATATTGTAAAATAAGTCATTATATTATAAAATAAGTCATTGTATTATAAAACAAGTCACTATATTTAGTTCTTCCTAAGCAAATCACTGACTTAATTAGATCAATGCATATAAAAAATAGATATTATAACACTATATAACAATATAGATTTTCTCTATTTAATTTGGGGTTAATCATTAAATATATAATATAATCATATGGATATAACTCACTGAAAATGAATAAAAAATTGCTACCTATTCTTAAATAGATTTTATAACAAGATAGTCATTACATATAAGTAATATATATATACACACTTAACTTTATTTATAATGGATACATAATAAGATCTCAATTAGAGAATATATGTGTTATATAATGGAAATGATAACTCAACATGATCATGAAATAAGAATATACACTAAAACTATTTCATAGCAAAGTCATCATGAAATCTAAGCAACATAAAACTTCCCCATAACATCATATGACTTAAAACTTAGTAATAATAAAATCAAGTTATGAACTATAGAAAATACATATATAATCAAGTAAGTTAGCTTAGTGAAGAATCAAGATGTAACACCAATCAAGGTTGAAGAAGTCAAATAAAACTTAAGATATTCTAACAACCTTATCCAAGTGGAGGAACATCATAAATAAGGTAATTGAAGGATTCAAATGAAGAATTTAATGATAATTAAAGACCTATTTTCAAGGATGGGATTTTTTCACCAAGGGGGGACATGTAACCAAGTATATAGGGTGTGAAAGTAAGGACTTAGACACCTTAAAAGTGGTCAATATTGAATAATCAATGATGAAGACCTTCTCAAGATTTTCTAGTAAAGGCTACTCTACCTATACACCACTCTAAGAACATAAGTGAAATGAGAGATTGTAGGAAACACTATGTAGTAACTCGAGGGGATTGAAGACCAAGCTAGTCATCCCTATTTTGGGGTTTATTTGTTTCTCCATCTTATGATTTTATATTTGTACTCTATTTTCTAGAATATTATTATCAATTTTTTTCTTTGGCTATGCTAAAAGGATGCTAAATTTTTTTACTCACCTCTTGAAGAAATAAGAATATTTTTTCCTCCATTTTTAGGTTTTGTGTGAAGTGTATGGTGTTTTCCATTGAAATAACATTGTGAATAATTAGTTTTCCTATGTTATTGTCTAATTTTTATACCTTCATAAAGTATATTTGAGTTTTTACTAGTCATACTAAGTGTCTAGATCAATCTTAGTCTAATTTTATATGAGAATTCAATAATATTTCATTCCTTCCATGCATAGAGTGAGTTTTCCAAGTCTTTTATATGAAACACTATAGCATAAATCATATACCTAAAGTGAAGAGAATGAGTGAATTATTCATCCCTTATTTAGAGTGTCAATTAAAAGTGTAAGTGGTCATATACATTGGTGCATCACCTTTAGTCCAAGGTTTCATTTTAATTCTAGTATAAATAGTATCCCTTTCACCTTTTTCATAGTCAAGAATCAGAAATTAGTAGGTTTAAGATAAAATTTAGTGAGTTAATCAAGGGAAAAAAACCCTCTACCTTGAGATTCTCTCCCTTTTAAAGTCACCCAGACTTAGGAGAGATTCCATTGTTTCAGCAGGAGTGATAAGTATCACACATTCTCACAAGGGTAACACTTCTGATAGACAATAGTTACTAAGGATAATAATGTAATTTAATATCAATATTTGTAACCACTTATATCCATTCATATTGTTACACCTTCTTTACCATCATTTCACCTTGAAATATAGGAAATGGTTGTAACACCTTTCCTATTTTGTAAATAAGTTTATTCATAGTTATGATCTAGTTAGCTTTTTATTTGTTGGTGTATTTTGGTATAGTAGATGAGGAATGTTGGATATTAATACAACATCTTCCTACCATTATATGTGTTATAGATAATAATAGATAATTAAATATTTTAACAAAATCAATTAAGTTTTAGATCTATTTTGTAGATTATAATCTTTTCTAGATTTCAAAGAAGTTTGAATGTTCTTAAAGTACTGAGTTGATTTAAATCATGTTCTAAAGGAGATAAAGGGCTCACTCACCTAAGGATCAAGGATATATGTTGGTATTTATATGTGTTTGTTTCATTTGTTGTTTAATTATATTATGATTATTTATATTAATAATTGAGGATTGTTAAATCTGCAAGACTCTTTCTAATTGTGTGTGCGTTTCCCTTTTACTATTTACAACACTGTTATCATTTTCCTTTTAAAATCACTTACATTTTAAAGTAAATTTAATTTAAAAATTAATTTTCAATTAAATTCAATTATATAATCAATTTAGAGTATGGTTTATTTTAATTATTTAGTGTGTTTGATTATCAACATTTTCCCTTCACAAAAAATGAGTGTTTTTATGAAAGAAAGTGTGTTAATTTAAATATTATGATTTTAAAAGTGTGTTTATTTAAGAAATACGATAGATTAAATTTTATTTGAAGTAGATTAAAACCTTAGAGTTAGTTGATACATATGAAAATCCCCCAAAACACAACTGTTAGTAACCAATTGCAAACCTTATTGCATATAACCTTTAGACATCGATCTTGATTTTAATGACATCAAAAAATGAGTTGATTAAATGATTGGATTGATGACACAAGTCAGCTTGCTAGGATATATTACACAATTTTGTCCTTTTTGTTAGCATGTAGGTCTTTTAGAGTAAGTAGGGTTATATGGTTGCATAACAACTGCATGCCCACTTACATTTTCCTTTCCATACCATTTAGGAATGTGAGTTTGTTTGGATAAATTGTGCATATCATGCCACATATTTATATATTAAATGGACATTATAGTGATGAATAATGTTTGTTTCACCCTTCTAAAGAACTACTTATTTTTGGGTAAGTGTTTCATTGTGTTAGGTTTTGGGCATGAATATTGGATTTGATACTGAATACATAAATCGTAATTAAATTTATCCAATAACTTGTTGGAATATCATTTATTTTAATATTTTTATCTTTTATAAATTGAAAATTAATGTTTGAGTTATTATTTTATTTCAATCTTTTGATCTTTAGCATTTATAATTAATTTTTATAAACCCTATATGGGCATAGTGAAAATTTTGCATGATAGTATGAAAAAAAAATTCACCTGATTATTGGGATAATTTTGGGTAATAAAGCACAACATGAGAATATGGTGAATGCCCTATTGCCTACATGGATGTGTACAAAAGTTACGTGTATGTTCTTTACATTTTTAAATTTATTTAGTTGTTTATGCAAGATGGGACTATATTATATCATATTAATTATTTTTAAAGTATTATCCTAATAAGATTGATGATTTTTACTATGAGTATTCTTTATGATTTATACCATTTCTACTTGTTAGTTTTGATTAAATTGTGTTGTAGGTTCTGGTAGAGTTAGAATACTAGTGAATTTATCATGTATCTTTATATTTGATCATTATATTGTGTTCAATTTTTTTAATTTTTTATAAAATAATGGACTCCTATTTTTTACTTACCATGAAAACTCAAAATGTGTGTTTAATTTGATAATTTTTCTCAATTTTTATTTCTAACTTAAAATTGTTGGAAAATACACTTGATTGCTCATTATTTGATTGGAATCATTGTTACGATCTTGGATTTTATTTGAAGTACCAATTGTGATTATAAACTTGGAATTTCATCTTAATTATGTTATAATATAATAGGTGATTTAGATAATAATTCATGAATTTATTATACCTAGAAACTCTATTTTTTAAGAATTGACTATGTTGAGGGTTTTTATGTTTGAGTAAAAAAGTGTTTTTATAAGATAGACTTAGAATTGCATACACCAATGCACTTATTTGGCCCATACTTTATAGTAGCATATAGTTTTTCGACATTGCTTCCTCAATTTAATTTTAAAATGATCTTGTTTCAACTTTTAACTGGGTTTCAAAATGGAAAATTCATTCTTGCAAAAAAATATTATTGTATTTCTTTTGATGACTATGAAATGAATAAAAGGGCACTTAAACTTGAATAATAAGGGTACAAAAAAATATTCATTCTTAGTCTTATAGTTCAAATTACATTTAAAAGGATATTATGTTCCTCTATGTTCATTTTATCTATTTTGGATTTATTTTAAGGTTATATTATGAGAGGTGGACTAAAATGTTATGATTATGTTTCAAATTGCAGAGACACCTTTGTTCTAATAATTTTTTTCTAATAAGTTCTCATTATACTTATCATATATTTACATAAAATATATTATTTTTTATACTAGGCAAATAAGTATTAAATAGTTCTTATGATATTTATTTCTAATATTTTTAATTATGATGATAATATGGGAAATTCATTCTTCAGTGATAAAATATAGATGTGGTGCATGAGATTTTAACATTCTTATATCATTATATGAGTGCTAGCAAAGTACTAGGTATAAATTAGTGAACCTTTACTTTCCTATTAATATAATGTATGACATATATGATGGATACCTATTATAATTTAATTTCAATGGATTGGTAATTTTTTTTACTTGTCAATTTTGATAGATGTTTTATGTTTACATGAATTATGAAAAGGATCTATGCCATGTTCTACTCTATGATTATGAATTCTTTAAATTAGTCATTTTAACCTAGTTCAAAAGAATGTTATAATGATAGAGGATATCAAAAGTAAATTACATTATGAGTTATTTTTAATCCCTTAATTTTTTAAATCAAAATAATTCTTGTATTGGTTATATTTCTTGAAATATTATGTATTTCATGTATACTATATTCAAATATAGACCTATGTTATATGGTATGTGTTGAAACATACATGTTGAAATAAGATAGTGAAAAGATTTTTAATAGGTGTTGAAATATATACAACACTTATTTGGGAGACCTAAAAATCAAATCCACTTATTAATAAAAGAAGTAGACAAATTTCCTTAATTATTTTCCACATTCCACTTTGAATATTTTGGATTTGAATGTGCCATGATATATGACCTAGTTTTGAGGTAAGGTATGAACACCATGTGCTATAGTTACTCATCCCAAAATAAAAGGTTAAATACCTCAGATATTAGGAAAAATGTTTATCTAAAGTATGTTACTTTGTTAAGAACATATTAAATTGACATTTATCCACTATCATAATATTTTAAATTCACTTTATGAAGGAAAAATAAATTATCCAAAACATGTTTTAATATTAGAAACATACGTAATTGATTTTTTTCAATATTGTATTTTTTTAATTCACCATATGTTTGGAATAATAAATTGCCCAAAGTATTTTATAATCCTATAATTATGTAAATGAATTTTACCACTATAACAATGTTTTTAAAATTTTGCATTTTTTGAAAATTGAATTTACATCTAAATATGTCATATATAATCATGAAAAGTGAAATATAACATAGGAAATATAATATCATATCAAACATAACATTATAGGTAATTTTTTTAATTTTTTAAAATTAAAATGTAAAACAATAACGATGCCCCATAATGTCACAAACATGCCCTATTTATGATAGATAAATAAATGAGAACACATTATTATCAATCCCCCATAATTTCTTGTTTAAAACCATGGAAACATAGGAATCACAAAAGTATACCAAAATATTCATGATAGACATCATGTTTATAATAATAGTATATTAATAGAGTGCACTCAAGTTATGACCACATAACGTTAGTGACCACACACAAGTTCATGATAAAACACAACAATACTTGACACATAAGATATGATGAAAGATGATACCCTATGGAAAATGACACATAAAATAATTAAAAAAATGTATGAAAAACAAAAAGTTTACATAGAAAGGGTGGATGAAATGTAAATATCACATTTTAGAATATCCATTGGAAGATATATATATATATATATATATATATATATATATATATATATATATATATATATATATATATATATATATAATGTGTAGAAGGAAATATATTAAGTAATGTTATCTAGATAAATATGATAAAGGCAAAGCAAGGATATATATCACCATGAAAAATAAATTGAAATGGAAATGCCCCAAAGGTATAAATTATTGTCTATGAAATTTCCCATCCCAATATGTGGGCACATAGTGTGAAATTTAATATCATGTAAGCTACAAATATGAATAACATTCACTCAATAAAATAAAATGAAAATCATGTGTAAACCATGGATAATGAAAACCTCTAACATAGATAAACATATAACATGTGTAAAAAAATGTTTTTATAGTTTTATAATTTGTAATAGTTTTGATTTTCTTTCATTTTGTCAATGTTTCTAAATTTTAACATGTTTCAACCAATTTGATGGGAAATATATGAGTTATTTATGTATCAATCATGATAATAATAGTTTTTAATGATCATGAATATGATATTGAGTATCATGATTTATTGATGTAATAGTGAAATATAAATATGTGATATATGTTACAAAATGTATTAAATATTTTAAATGTAATTATCAGCTTATATATATATATATATATATATATATATATATATATATATGTATGTATCATGATTTATCGATGTAATAGTGAAATATAAATATGTGATATATGTTACAAAATGTATTAAATATTTTAAATGTAATTATCAGCTTATATATATATATATATGAATAAATGGGAAAGCCAAATAATATACTAATTTTAAGTCAAGGAAAATGATGTATATAGGAAATATGATAAACCTCATAATTTAAAAATGATAAAAAAAATAACAATATATAAAAATGAATTAACCATTGGTGTTAACTAGTGATATATAGACATATGTGTAATATCTTAGAGTTTAAAGTTAACATTATGTAGTGCCAAAGCATATAAGAAATATGCATGGGTATAATTACCTTATAAGAATACATTCATTATTTAAATCAATTTGGAAGATATAATTAAGTGAATAATGCATATGAAAATAAATAAATTCCCAAATGTAAATGGTGTTAAAGATATGAAATCCCAACTAATGTATTAAAGCAAGGAATGTGAGTAATATGGCTTGCTAATGTAAGGTATGTAAAATCAATATAAATCATAGGATAGACTATGGGTGTCATGCCCCATAGGGTAAAATTATGATATATTCATGCTATAAAGTAGACTAATAATATGGGAAAGAGAAATATGTGTGGGTATGGTACCTCATATATAAATGTGATTGATAGAGATCATGCTTGTGTATAATTTCCCCATAGTAAAATATATATGATACTGTAGAAAATAATGCTTTGTATTTTTTTAGCTATATGTGTAGAATAAAATGAATCTAATGAAAAAAAAACATGGGAACACATAATAAATAAAAGGGGAAAGAATTAAAAATAATAAGGATGAGATGAGGATAATTATAAACAACCTTGGACTTCCTTAAAACTGAATGCATGTTGTGACACAAGGTCCTAATAAGAAATATGCATGGGTATAATTACCCCATAAGAATATATTCATTATTTAATTAAATTTAGAAGATATATTCAAGTGAATAATGCAGTTGAAAAATAAAAAATTCCCATATGCAAATGGTGCTAATGATATGAAAGCCTAATTAATGTATTAAAGCAAGGAATGCGAGTAATATGGCTTACTAATGTAAGGTATGTAAAATCAGTATAAATTTTAAGATATACTAAGTGTGTCATGCCACATAAAGGAAAATTATGATATAATCATGATATACATTATACTAATTATATGGGAATGAGAAATATGTGTGGGTATGGTACCCCGTATATAAATGTGATCGATGGAGATCATGCTTGTGTTAATTTACTCATAGTAAAATATATACAATATTGTATAAAATCATGCTTTCAAATTTTTTAGATTTATTTTTAGAATAAAATGAATCTAATGGAAAAATGCATGGGGAAACATAAGAAATAAAATAAGAAAGAATTGAAAATAAGAAGGATGAGATGAGGGTAATTTTGAGCAACCTATGACTTCCTCAAAATGCAAGGCATGTGTCATGAACTAACCTTGTGACCCTTTCAGATACTAGACTATAGCTGATTTAGTGTGTTTTGATAGCACTTGGACTAATGACTATTGATGTTGGGTTTTTTTTTAGATGGCTGTGATATATATGAATAAATGGGAAGGCCAAATAGTATACTAATTTTAATTCAAGGAAAATGATGTATATGGGAAATATGATAAAAATCACAATTTAAAAATGATAAAAAAAAAATAACAATATATAAAAATGAATTAACCATTGGTGTTAACTAGTGATATATGTGTAATATCTTAGAGTTTAAAGTTAACATTATGTAGTGCCAAAGTATATAATAAATATGTATGGGTATAATTACCCCATAATAATACATTCATTATTTAAATTAATTTAGAAGATATAATTAAGTGAATAATGCATATGAAAATCAATCAATTCCCAAATGTAAATAGTGTTAAAGATATGAAATCCCAAATAATGTATTAATGTAAGGAATGCAATTAATATGGTTTGCTAATGTAAGGTATGTAAACTTAGTATAAATCATAGGATAAACTATGGGTGTGATGCCCCATAAGGTAAAATTATGATATAGTCATGATATAAAGTAAACTAATAATATGGGAATGATAAATATGTGTGGGTATGGTACCTCATACATAAATGTGATTTATAGAGATCATGCATGTGTTAATTTCCTCATAGTAAAATATAGACAATACTGTATAAAATCATACTTTCAATTTTTTTAGATATATGTTTAAAATAAAATGAATTTAATGCAAAAATTCATGGGGACACATAAGAAATAAAATAAGAAAGAATTGAAAATAAGAAGGATGAGATGAGGGTAATTTTGAACAACCTATGACTTCCTCAAAATGTAATGCATGTGTCATGAACTAACCTTGTGACCCTTTTAGATACTGGACTATAACCTGATTGAGTGTGTTTTGATAGCACTTAGACTAATGAATATTGATGTTGGGTTTTGTTTTTAGATGGTTGTGATGTATCTTAGATAGATGATGTGACATGTTATGTTGTTATTGATGCTCACATTGGATTTATTATACCTTGATATGCATACTGCTTACACTAGATTCATTTTATCCTATTTTATGTATATGCTACTTTAGATTAGTTACTTTACTAAGATATTAATTTAGATTACCTCAGTGATGTTGATTGACATTGATCACTTGTGTAACTATTGATTATGATTCATAGGACATACTCAGGGTCATGATTATAAGGACTAACTCTTGCCACTCTTTAGATATAAATTTTTATACTAATTTATTACTCTTAATTAATGATTTGTTATAAATTCATTATGGTTTATATCCATATAAACATCATTTAGGTACTTCTAATGTCTTATTAGTGGATGCACGTACTAGGCTGAAATCTAGGCTCAACATTGGGTTTGGACATTTTAGGTATATCACAAATAGTTTAGAAGTTAGAATGTCTCTCTAGTAAGTATAACATGTACTATGTGATATTGAGCCACCTTCATGTATATTCTTTTATGTTATTACTTTTAGCATTATTGGTCATGACCCATTATGAGCATGTGTGTTTTATTCTTGTTCCTTATTGGGATGATTGGTTTGAGCATAATTATTCATCTTATTATTCAGGTGTGCTTGAGGTCATTTTTTTGTGGTTAGATTATCCTTCCTAGATGTAATGATCACTTGGTAATTAATGAATAAATAAGTGACTTACCTTTTTAGCTATTGTGCTATTGGTTCAAGTTCATCTAGACCCATGTAGTTCTCTCTACCCTAGTCATTATTTTAGTAACTCTTCCCTTTGTGGATGATTGATTGTTAGGAGCTTAATCGACTAAAGGGTTTGATAATTTTTATCTATTATCAATTTTAATTAATAGGGATAATTTTATGGTTTTCAAGGATCGATATTATTTATAATTATTTCTAATAATTAGTGTCATTTTAATGACTTATTGTTTCCTTGTAGATTATTTAATTAATAATTTTATCATATTATTATTATTATTATTATTGTTATTATTATTATTATTATTATTATTATTATTTTCAACTTTTATCCCTTATGTTGTTAATCAATTTTATCGAGTTTATTGTCTAATACTTATTAATGAGGTTTGTTAATTTTATTATTTAATGATTTTATTATTTTATCATTATGTGATCTCTTTTTTATTTACTATTATTTCATGTTATATAATATTTCATTTATATTCATATATTATCTGTTTTATACTATTATATATATATATATGTTATATATATTATTTTATTCTTATTTTTATATATTATTATTATATTATATATTATTATTATATTATATATTATTATTATATTATATTATTTCATTTTTCAATGTAATAAAAACATATACCCATATTATATTATTTTATTTCCTTCCTTGCTACACATGAAAATGGGAGAATGGTGTTGACCAAACAAAGCATGGCTGGGTAGGAAGAAGGTATGGGATTGGCAGGGGAGGCGTAGAGGAGGATAGGGGAAAAATATAGCCTAGAGAGCATAGTTTGTATGGCCTAGGTAGGAGGACATTTTTGGAGAAGGAAAAAGTCATGGCGTATGTTGGGAAGGGAGTTTGGGTGCCAATTGAGGAGTATGGTAGGGGATGCATTAGAAAAAGAGATATGATGGAAAGTGAATGAAATAAAATAAATATCAGGGGAGCATTGACCATAAAGGATAATAAGAGAGGTAGGAATAGAAAGGCATGAGGGGAGAGAAAAAGAATGCAATAGGAATGGGAATGGTAGTTGGGAAGAAAGGAAAAGAGAGGTATGGAAAATAGATTGCAACCAGGGGAAAGAAGGGAATGGACATTGAAAGGAGGAGAGATAGAAGGGCATAGGAGAAATAACATAAAATAAAATGTAAAGGTCCCTCATAAATCATGAATGGGAAATAAAGGAAAAAAATAATGAAATATTGTATTCCTCATATTTTGATGTGTGGCCAAGGGAGAGTGCCCTACATGATCAGGTTGGGAAAGAAATATTAAATGTATGAAGGAAACAATATTTCATCTTTAATATGAGATCAAATGTTGATTAGATATTTATTTGATCATATATTTCTATATTCCATGGTTGGCTTAGATATCTTATTACCCTACATAAAAGGCCACATGGCAGCCCTACAACTCTTCTAGGTACATTTTTGCTTTTGATTTTTTTTAATCAGAATGTGGTCCTTTGGCCATAATAGAATTCATAGGGAGCATTCCAGATTCATGGGAAAGTCGTGAGGCTTCCCTTATGAACCTCTTGACTCCCTAAATTACTTAAGAATCATTATATTCTTACTAGAAATATTAATTATCTTCATTGTGAAACCATGATTTATGGCTATCAGACAATAAGAAAATTAAATCATAAGATTAAGTATTAACTAATATAGAGAAGTTTATAATTAATAGGAAAACTTAGAATTTGTTTCATTATATGAGTGGTAGATAGTTAAATGATTTTAAGTCCTATAGTAAGTGTCAAAATTTTTGATAAAACTACCCTTAATAAGTTTTCTAAAACAATTAGCATTCTACTAATACCCTATTGGGGTATTGTCTTATGGATTAGACATCGTATGTATGCAAGGATGGGTATTTTTGAGAATTTGACATCATATCCTCCACTATGTATTTATCCTATTCAATTTCAAGACTAAATTTTAATAGAATTGATTATCCATGTTATTGGTGAACCCCTATTTTTACTCTTAATGTTAGAGTGCTTAATTTCTCAATCTATCGAGTTGAAAGTACTAGCAGTAGACTGTTGATTCTATTATTTCTTCTAAATGAATAAGGTCACCTTATTACTTGGATTTCAAATTATTAGACTAATCAAAGGAATAAATGTGGTTGTACTTGGTCATTTCTAAACCAATTTGAGTTCACCTTATGTTATGTGTGTTATGCCTCCCCTTTCCGACTCGATTATGTTAATATGACTATTATGGGTTGGTTCCCTTGAGTTTATTTATGTTATGCTTACATAAGTCCATGTCATGGCTGAGTGTTATGGTTTCATATTTTTTGCATTGCTCCTTTTTTCCTTGTAGATAGTTTTATATTCCTTGTTGGTGGCTCATTATTATTGTGTATATTCTTACCTCACCCAAGTACCTGGTTGCTAGAACCCTCTACCAAGATGATAGTTGGGGTGGTGAGGGCCACCAATGGAGGGCTCATAGGGATAGTTTTGAGGGGTGTTTTTTTTGCATTGTTTATTTCTCCTTATTGTTACACTTGGATGGTTTATGATAACATCCCTTATTTGTACCTATTGACATATTCTATTGGACCATTAGATTGTATCTGATTACTCATTTTGTGTTTTAGTGCATCTTATTACCTTATATAATTTTGTAATATTGTTATGTTGGAAAAATAATAGTATTGGATATGATGCTGATATTAGAGGCTTTATTGATGATAGTTGATTGGTTCTTGCATAATTATCCAATTTTATTCTTTTCTTGATGCACATTACATTGGGTTATATTACCACATGAGTATTAATGTATCTAGAATGCCTTATGTAATAATTGATCCTTATACATTATTTTATAAACATGAGTAAAGGATATAATTGATGATTTCAAGTAGGTACAAAATATAAAATTGTTATTAATTAAATAATTGAAATTATAATGTCCTTAGCCTTGAAATACATGGAAGTATGATGGTGTTGCCTTATGGTATAATGTTGATATGTTATGCTATCTAGTATTTGAATCAAATCGCTAAACCTATCACTAATATGCATGTATCTTAAAACTTATAACATGAATCAAATAAGTATGAATAACATCTAAATCCATGTATGTAATTGTAATGTGTCTTCACTTGGTAGTTGAAAACACTATGTTTAAAATGATCAAGTAGTAAATTATATCTCTTGTCAAGTTGATAACTATGTTATAACTAGTTCATATTAGAGATGGTTGTTACACTATTACAAGTTATGCAAAGGAAGTTCCCTACTTTACTAGCTTTTATAATGTGCCTGAGAAGACACACCATGATGTATGGGTATTGTTGGTAGATATCTAGAAACTCATGGAGATAGATTTTATGGCTTTATTAGAACACAACTTTCTTTGAGAGAAGGTGATTCTAATACAAGATCACTAGGACTAATTATGTGTATTATATGATATATACTTGGTGTCATTTGGATGACATCTAGACATCAGGTGACTGGTTGGGAATAGTGGACCCTTGTGCTTCACCACATTATGTATTGATTATTTTGATGTTAAAAGTACAATGGCATAGTTATTTGAATGCTTGAGTCATTTATGTGTGACCTATTTTCATCTGATTCCTCTTTATATATTAGCTATTATGTGTTTTATAATTTTTAATTTCATTGGTCTAGCTAAATCATGTAATGTGTGTCTTTATTATGCTTTTGCATATGGTTGGCCTTGTGGACTTTCACTTACTTTTTTTGATACCAACCTTGTTGTGTGAAATTTTAAATTTTGTTGACTATGTCAAATCATGTAAATTGGTATCCTTTACAACCTTCGTGTATGTAGATAACCTTCTAGGTTTTCACTTTCCTTCTTGATATCAACATTATTATTGAGTATTTTGCATACATGGTTGTATGTTTTTAATGGTTGAATGTGTAATTGATGGAAATTTACTTATGTAAAGTGACCTTCCCCTTTTGAAATCAATCATACAAACCTTATTTTGATCTATGTTTTTAAAAGTGTTACATGTATAGTTTGTGTACATGACTTGGAATAAATGTGATCCATGTTTTTAACATATTTTGTATGTGGTAACATGGACATACCTTACTCATGTGATGTGTTTTTTTCTCTTGAAACCAACTTCTATTTGTTTGAAATTGCCAAGGTACAATGTTGTATTGTGTTGTGTGATCCTACATCATTGCTCTAGCATTGAGTTTTGATGCAAGTAGGAGGTTTAGGGTGAAGTGAAAACTATATCTAAGATGATTAGACTAGGTTCAAGCTAGGTATTAGAGTCTCATGTATGATAAAAACCCACTTCTCCCCTTTGCATGAAGTAGCCATCTAATTTTTTTAGGTTGTGCACCATGCGTGCCACTAGATGGTTATGGGATGTTTGTGAATAATGGTCACCTCTTGGATTAAGTATTCCTTCAACCACCTCTTTAAGGTTATTGTAAAAACAACCTTATGAAATTTTTCTATGTAGCCTTGTAAAATCACTATTTAGTCTTGAAAATTAGACTTCTATGAAAAATTAACAAGATTAAACTTACTGAAAAATAAGTATGTGTCTACTTGTAAATTCAAGCATGATATTCTTAAGGTAATGGTTGAATTACCTTATAAGAATATTTTATTATGAATATTCTAAGTTATTGACATGTGTTGACTGGTAAGTGCAACCATGTTGTGTATGAGGTATTATTGTACATATACCTGATACTATTTTTTAGAAATATACATATTTTTGATTATTTAAGAATGGCTAAAATGCATGTTGATATTATGCTTAGGTGGAGTAATGTTAAGTCCTAATTAGGTGGATTTTATTATTTTTATATGCTACCATGAGGTAAGTGTAGTGAGATGATGGGATTGTAATCCCTATAACCATCATGTGAGCTTGATTGTGTGTTAGAGAACATGTTGTAACCTTTTGGGTTACATATGATGCTTGGTATGGATTTTTCATGGTTCAATGTGGTTAGTGTGGGATGCTACACTAAGCCCTAAATATTTGATGATGTAATTGAGTAACCATAATAGTATGGATTACTACTATTGTGATATGAAATTATATGATGAATACTCTTAGGATTATGCATGTGACATAATGTTTTAGTGGAAGATTTCCACTCTTGTTTTATATTCTAGTTACAATCTGGTGGGATTGGATGATTTTATGATTATTGACCTCATATTATAGGTCTATGTGTGTTGACACCAGTGACATTGACCCTAATCAAATTGTATATTCAAATTTTTATTCTAGTTTAGACATCCCTTTTTGTCTTGAGGTCCCTTAGCTATGTGTTACTACATGGGAGTGTTGTTAGTGCCTTTAATGGGAAGCTTGTTAAGGTAAGTATTCACTACCATGTTTTAAGACATGGTATGCTCATGATGCTATATGACCACCTTCATACATAACTAGAATGGTTATTTTAGTAGTGATATATTAGATTTAGTAGCTATTACCTTGGAATGTTGTAGATGAATGTAGGAATTTTAGGTTTGGTGAACCTATTTTAGCTTATTTTAGTAGTTTTGATGTCCTTTTTAAGGCATGAGAATAGAAAATTTCTATCCAAGTTGTGAAATTTGGTGGAATTTTCTACTATGATAGTGTTGTATAAGTGTTGTTTTTCCCATTTAGTGTCATGAAGGACATGTGAAGATAGGAAGGAGGCTAATAATTAGTCTAATGCATTAGATGATGTGTTTGTCCTGATGAAAACAATTTTTGAATGCTAGTGAGATATGACTGAGACATTACCACCCTATAATGGGTGAAGAGATTGAGTAATAATATTGATTAGTTTTGATGTACCTTTTTTAGATAAATTTTGACACTTGTCTATTATTGGTCACTAGGATGAATCATCTTTAAGGAGGGAGGATGTCATGAACTGACTTCGTGATCCCTTCAGATACTAAACTATAACATGCTTTAGTGTTTTGTTATAGCACTTTAACTAATGACTATTGATGTTGGGTTTTGTTTTTAGATGGTTATGATGTAGGTATCTTTGATAGCTGATGTGACATGTTATGCCACTATTGATGCTTGCATTAGATTCATTATACCCTGATATGTATACTTCTTACACTTGATTCATGTTATCTTGTTTTTATGTATATGCTACTTTATCTTAGTTGTTTTATTGTATGATATTAATTTATCATGTATCACTAATGCAGATTGACATTGATCACTTGTACAACTATTGATTATGCTCCCTAGGACATACTCAGGGTCATGATTATCAGGACTAACTCTTGCCCCTTTTTAGCTATAGATGTTTATACTGATTTATTACTCCTGATTAATGATTCATTCTAATTTCATTATGGTTTATATTCATATAAACATAATTTAGGTACTAATGATGTCTTATTGGTGAATGCAAGCACTAGGCTATGAGCTAGGCTTGGCATTGGGTTTTAACATCTCAGGTATATCCCAAGTAGTTGAGCAGTCAAAATGTCTCTCCGATAGGTGTAGCATGCACTATGTGATATTGATCCACCTTCATGTATACTATTTTGTGTTATTAATTTTGGAATTATTGGTCATGTCCCACTATGATCATGTGTTCTTTTTTCTTATTCCCTATTGGGATGATCAATTTGATCATAGTTGTTCCTCTTTCCTATCTAGGGGTGATTAAGGTTATTTCATGGTTAGATTATCCTTACTAGATGTTATGATCACTTGGAAATTAATCCATAAGGAAGTGACTTACCTTTTTAGCCATTATGTTATTGGTTCATGTTTGTCTAGACCCATTAGGTCTCTCAACCCTAGTCATCATTTTAACAACTCTTCCCTTTGTGGATGAGTGACCGTTGGGAGCTTAATCAACTTACGGGTTTGGTAATTTTTATCTATTATCAATTTTTATTAACATGGTAGGTTTTATAGTTTTTGAGGATTGATATTATTTTTATTGATTTCTAATAATTAGTGTCATTTTAATGACTTATCATTTCCTTGTAGATTGTTTAATTAATAATTTTATCATATTATTATTATCTTAATCAAATTTTATCCATTCATTTTTTAATCAATTTTATTAAATTTCTTATCCAATACTTATCAATGACATTTGTTAATTTTACTATTTAATGATTTTATTATTTTATCATTATGCGATCTCCTTTTTATTTACTATTATTTCATATTATATAATATTGTATATATTCATATATTATTTGGTTTATACTATTTTTTATATATATACATATATGTTATATGTATTATTTTATTCTTATTGTTATATATATATATATATATATATATATATATATATATATATATAACACTATATAATCATAATATAATATTATATTATTCCATTATTTAGCATAATAAAAACATATACACATATTTTATTATTTTATTTCCTCCCTTGCTACACATGCCAAAGGGAGAATGGCATTGACCAAACAAAGCATGGTTGGGTAAGAAGAAGGTATGGCATTAGAAGGGGAGGTGTAGAGAAGAATAGGGGCAACATATGGCCTGGACAACATGGTGTTTATGGCCTAGGTGGGAGGACATTTTTGGAGAAAGAGAAAGGAATGGAGTATACTGGGAAGGGTGTATGGGCATCAGTTGAGGAGTATGGCAAGGGATGCAATGGAAAAGGAGATACACTGGGAAGTGAAGGAAAAAAATAAAATACATAGCAGGGGAACTTTACCATGTAAGGGAGTAAGAGAGGTAGGTGTATAAATGCATGACATAAGATAAATAGATTGCAATAGGAATGTAAATGGTAGTTGGGAAGAAAGTAAAAGAGGGTTATGGAGAGAAAAACATAGCCAGGGGAAAGAGGAGAATGGATGATATAAGGAGGATAGACAATAGGGCATAGGAGAAAGAACATAAAAAGAAAATGTAGAGGTCTCTCATATGCTATGATTGAGAAATAATGGAAAAAACAATGAAACATTTTATTCCCCATATTTTGATCTATGACCAAGGGATAGTGCCTTACATGCTCAGTTTGGGAAAGAAATAGTAAATGGATGAAGGAAACAATATTTCCTCTTTAATACAAGATTGAATGTTGACTAGAGATTTATTTGATCGTGTATTTCCATATTACATGGTTAGCTTGGATATCTTATTACCCTATGTAGAAGCCAGATGGTATCCCTATAACTCTTCTAGGTACATTTTTGCTTTCATTTTTATTAATTGGAATGTGGTCCTTCGGTAATATTTTACATAATAGAATTTGTGGGGAGCATTTTATATTTATGGGGAAGTTGTGAGGCTTCACCTATGAATCTCTTAAGGCCCTAAATCATTTAAGAATCATTCTATTCTTACTATAAATCTTAGTATCTTCATTGTGAAACCATGATTTCTAGTTATCAGACAATAATGAAATTAAATCATAAGATTAAGTATTAAATGATGTAGAGAAGTTTTTAATTTATAATAAAACTCAAATTTATTTCACCATATGAGTGGTATATACTTAAATGATTTTAATTCCTATATTAAGTGTTGGGAAATTTGATAAAACTACCCTTAATATGGTGTCTAAAACAATCAATTTTTTGCTAATACCATATTGGGGCAATTTCTTATGGATTGGAGATCATATGTATGCAAGGATGGGTTTATTTGAGACTTTGAAATCATATCCTCTATTATGTATTTATTCTATTAAAACTCAAGATTTAACTGTAATAGAATTGATCATCCATTTTGTTGGTAAACCCCTATTTTTACTTCTAATGTTGGAGTGGGTCATTTCTCAACCTGTCGAGTTGAATGTACTAACGATAGATTATTTATTTTGATTGAATAAGGTCACCTTGTTACTTGTGTTTTAGATTTTAGACGAATCAAAGGAATAAATTTGATTACACTTGGTCATTTCTAAACCAATCCAAGTTTACCTTCTATTATAAGTGTTATACCTCCCCTTTCTTACTTGATTAAGTTAAGGTGACTATTGTAGATTGGTTCCCTTAAGTTTATTTATGTTACACTAAAATAAGCCCATGTCATGGCTGAGTGTTATGGTTTCATATTTTAATCATTACTCCTTTTGTCCCTATAGATGGTTTTGTATTCTTTGTTGGTGGCTCAATATTATTGTGTATATTCTTACCTTGCTTGAGTACCTAGTTGCCAAAACCCTCCAAAAATTTGATGGTTGGGGTTGTGAGGGCCACTAATGGAGGGATCATAGGGCTAATTTAGAAGTATTTTTACCCCTTATAGTGTTTATTTCTCTTCATTTTTGTACCTAAATGGTTTATGATAACTTCCCTTATTTGTGCCTATTGACATATTCTATTGGACCATTAGATTGTAGCTAATTACTCATTTTGTATTGTAGTTCTTCCTATTAACTTATGTAATTTTATAATATTATTATGTTGGAAAAATAATAGAATTGGATATGATGTTGACATTAGAGGCTTTCTTGATGATAGTTGATTTGTTCTTGCATAATTATCCATCTGTATTCTTTTCTTGATGAACATTACATTAGGTTATATTACCACATGAGTTGTAATGTATCTAGAATGACTTATGTAATACTTGATCCTTATTTATTGTTTTATTAACATGAGTAAAGGATATACTTGATGATTTCAAGTAGGTAAAAAATAGAAAAATGTTATTAATGGAACAACCAGAATTATAATGTCCTTAACCTTGAAATACATGGAAGTATGATGGTATTGCCTTATGGTATAATGATGATATGTTATGATATCTAGTAGTTGAATTGACTCATTAAACCTATCAATCGTATGCATGTATCTTAAAACTTAGACCATGGATCCAATAATTATGAATAACATCTAAAGCCATGTATGTAATTGCAATGTGTCTTCACTTGGTAGACAATAACACTATGATGAAAATGATAAAGTAATAAATTTTATTTCTTATCAAGTTGATAGTTATGTTATAACTAGTTTATATTAGAGATGGTTTTTACACTTTTACAAGTTGTGTAAAGGAATTTCCTTACTTTACTAGCTTTTATAATGTGGTTGAGGAGACACATCGTTACATCCATGAAATATTTTTATATAGTGGTTGAGTTTAATAGATTCAAATATGTTATACCTATGAATAATAACCTATTTAAAGTAGAAACAAGTTATAGTAGTTCTTGATGATTATCTTATTTATAATGTGTAAGGTCTCCATGAAGAATTTTTGATGATCAATTGTATGTCTTAGAAGCAATCTAATAATGCTAAATTCCTATGAATAATGAAGATGATTCAATGAGTATACAACATGTTTCTTATGTAAATAGTTATGACCTCCCATGGTGGGAGTAATGGGAAAAATTTCGAAGTATTATATTATTAAATATATGTGGATGATCAAGGTCTTTTTGTTTCAAATAATATTGATTTAAACCTTATGGCCATTAAAAGAATAATCAGTTCTTAGTTATTCAATGCTATTAAACTTGAATTAATAATAAATAGGAAGTAGACTTAATTAAATGAATTTATGAAATCTTGTGCCTTATGATTCTTATGTCATTTCCCTAAATTGGTTATAATATCATTTAAGTGGTTTAATTATATTAATTAAGTAATGAAGTAAATTGGATTAATGGCCTTCACATAGGATTTTACCATTAATAGTTTTATGGTGGTTTAGACATATGTCACATTTCATAAAAAGCTAATAATTCAAAAACAATTAATGCAAATCTTTTTATTGGAAGATGGCTAAATTAACATTAATTCTTATATGGGAATAGATAGTCATTGGTTACAATAGATATGTGTGTGCTTAAGATTAAGCTTATCCTTACCAATGGATTATTGGTATACCTTGTATATGATCATTAAATCAATAAATAATTCTAGAATTTGGTTAAGGATTTAATAAGCTGTGGAAAACTTAATGATTTCAAGTGGTTATAAGATTTAATAAACCACCTCATAAATGAGTTAATTATTTATAATATTCCTTAATAATTACTCAAGATAATGCCTAAGCCTAAATTATTAAGTATCCCTTGCATGGTCATACATATGCTATTTATAGGGCATGATCACCTATGTTCTATAATATTAAGATGTGTTAACTAAATGTTGAATAAGCAACATTTAGGTATATACCACTATGGTTGGATCATGGGATGGAATTCTTGTATCACATAGAGTGATTATTTTCCCAAAGCCCATTGTATGTTATTCATGAGGGGGCTCACGTGTGTAATGCCATGTACCTAAAAATAGTAATTTTATAATTAATCTAATCTCTTGAGATAAATTATTTCTACATAGAGTTCTATATTGTGTTTGTGTGTCGATCATACTTAAGGGAATGAAGGTTTAATGTTCATAAAGGACCTTAGATCATGATTAGTGATTATTGGGGGTAAGACATGGAATTGTCCTTTCTTGGGTACTTTATTAAAGGTTTGGGACCCTTATGTTTATGACATGTTGGCTATAGCAATGATTTATAAACCTCCACTTTCTAATCTTATGATATGATATGACTTGCCTAACCACGATTGTGAGACGAACCTACATTTTTAGTCATTTAGATTCCATGCTTATGTATGGAACTCATATCATATTTGGGTTATTTGTCTAACATTAGATAACCAAACATTTGGGAATGTACTCAATTCTATTCTAGTTGATTTATCCTTATCCTTTTGGTATAATTGGGACATTGGTTGTGAGTTGTTTGTACTCCCACAGAGTTGTTGAGCTACATTGGACTGCATTAATTCATGCAATGGGACATTTTTATGTTATGTTATGTACTTTGATAGATAACTTCAAAAATGCAAATTGGGGTTATTTCAACATGTTCTGATAAAAGGTCCTAATAAGTATCTTGTCATCATCAATAAGGATAATTTAAGTGCTATGAATGAAATAAATAGTAAAAATGTCAATTTAAATGAAACAAATAAAGTATCATGAAACAATTGGATAGAATAAATTCAATGAATAAGTAGATGAAAAGTTCCATTCAAAGTCTAAAAATTAGAAGGTAATCAAGCTCAAGAAAGAGGCATAAATGATAGTCATAATTTTTTGGATGGAAATGTATTAAATTTTAATGAAAATATATAATATTTACTCATACAATTTATTCATATGTTATAAATAATATTAATAGCTCAATAAAAATAATTAATATTTGTATATATTATGTAAGTAATTTCTAATAATAAGGATATATTTAAAAGTGTATCCATGTATAGTTAATGCAAGTAATTAAAACAATATTCATATAAATATTGAATGAATAAGAAATTTTTCTTTTATAAGAGATGTTAAAATGTAACCTTAATTATATCTATCTAGATTATCTTGATTTTTACCTAAGAAGGCTATACTATGATAAACATGTGTGATAACATGGATATGCAAAAATATTTAGTATATGCACATCAATATGATGTAAATAATATCACTAAGATAAAGGAAAAAGTAATTGTATTTTCATTTTTATAAATGTTTTTAGAGTTTAATTTTTTTGACAAACTAAGTGATAGGAGGAAGGAACATGTAAGTAAACACAAATATAATTAAAAACTATGTATAAGACTGTGGTACATTAAATCTGTATCATCGAGGCCCAATATTTCCCTTTTTAGGAATTAATTTTTGTTCCATGGGTGGTTATTATTAACGCAATATATATCATCATAGAATAAATGATTTATTCATAAATGTTTGGGTCTCATGATATTGTTCATTGATGTTGAAATTAGGTGATTTTGAAATACAATTTGGATGTTGATTTTATTTTTTAGTAGTGTATCTTTGTAGATTATTTTTAGGAATCTTGATTTTTTATTGATAAATTAGTTCTTTAGTTTTGTCTCTTAATGAAATGCATATATTTTTTGATCATCCATTATTTTCATGATATGAACAAAAGTATTTTTCCTTGTAATATGTTTTCCTATAGTTTTAAAACATGTATTTTCATGTGTGGTAATTTAATCATGTTTTTTTAACTAGGTTTTTAAGTAATTATGATTAATTGTTTAATAATATTATTGTTTTTATTGAAATGGGATTCATGGTTAGTGTTATTCCCTTTTTAATCCAAGTTATAAGTTTATTTTTTAGGCAT